>JACVVK020000227.1:530000-925000 GCA_018292915.2 Batillaria attramentaria
GGTTAAACTGTCAATACTATGACGTTCGTCAGGCACACAACAACACTGTGGACAACCGTTCATCGAATGCGCGTCAAAATCAATCATTTGGGACACAATGTAACATCTGAAACCATTCTCGTGACTGGTTGGCGCATATGGTGTCAGTTCTATGTATCTACACTATCAGCAACGGAAAAGCAAAGAAAACAAAATCCAAGTTCTGCATATGACGATGGAAGAGAAAGTTGAGTGTCTTACCGAGGTTTTCAATGGCCTCCACACGGACGGACGAGTCCATACTGAACACCTCCCTCATGGCAAAACTCTCCCGCGCCTGCTCCTGTACTCGCTGCCATACTGGGGTCGCCTCCCCTTGCTGACTGCAGAACGCTACAGGAACAGCACAACATTCATGATTGACAGTCACCGACAATCGTGTTTGACAGTAATAATAGTAATAGCATTCATATGGGCGCTTTATCTCAAAGAAATATTTGGCTCAAAGCGCCGCGAGCTAAACCCAACACGCACACTCACGTGAATCACACGCATTCCTTCAGACACTGGATATGAACATATAACAACCACGCGGTGCGAAGGGCCAGTTCAGCTATTTCAGTTTCTTTTTTTTTTTCAACATTTTAGATTTGCATTTATTTTCGAATTTTGTGGGCTGAACATTTCCAAAGCAGAGGTGGAGGAAGCCGGAGTACCCGGAGAGAATCCCCGACGGTCGGCCCGAATGAAACGGTGCCACGTACGAGACAGAAAAATTCTGCACCCAGTGTGGGACCAGGGCCTGACCTCTCTCATTGGTGACCAAGTCTTAACCACTAGACCACCACCCGCCTACAGTCATTCACAGTAACTTTTTTATATACAAGAAGGGAGAGCACACACACACACACACACACACACACACACACACACACACACACACACACACACACACACACACACAGAATTGTTTCCCCCCTATGAGCAGAGTGTAGTTACCGATGAACTGATACTTGTAGAGCCTGTTGTCCGCCTCCACCTCCATCTCCCGTTTGAGTATCACCATCAGCTGCTGCTTGTCCTCCTCGCTAAACGTCTGCTGTATCGGATCACGGAACTCTTCTAGAAACCCAGCACTGAACCTACACACACACACACACACACACACACACACACACACACACACACACACACACACACACACACACACACACATCGATGTTTCAGAACACAGAAACTGGACTCCCAGAGAATCCATGGCAGCCTGTAAATATTTCCATAATATTAATGTGGGGCCCTCCCCTCATCAAAAGAAAAAGTACTAATATCATCATCAGTAGCAGCAGCAGCAGCAGCAGCACCACCACCACCACCACCACCACCACCACCACCACCACCACCACCACCACCACCACCATCAACATCATCATTATCATTTACTGACCTGTCCCAGTCCACGTAGTCAGAAACCCCAAAGCGGTCTGACCAGAAGTGTTCTGGCATCACGTGACCCACCCCGTCATCCCTGTCTACAGTTGGGGCGCGGTTCAGTTCTCTCAACCATAACGGGTTCACCTCCGTGTCGGATTGCGGGCTCTGCGTGGTAACACATAGAGAATGACATTCAAACAATCTTGCCACACTCACATTATCAGGATACTTACGATACCTAAACACACATTATCACATTATCCGATCCACGTCAACACAACTCACCTGTGGAGGACTTCTGCCCCTTCCGGCCCCTTCCCCAACACCCAGTTCTACGTCATCAAGGGAGGAGACACCTGTCCCGCCGGCAGCAGCTGATGACGTGGCCTGGTCCAGCGAGTTGACGACAACCCTCTCCTGTTCCTGCCGCAGTTTGTCCATTTCCGCCTTCATGGTGCTCACGAGTGCCCGGATGTTGTCGTCTCTGTTGTCTGGGTGTTCTAGAGAGGTCCATTTATAGCCGGCCAGTTGCAGCTTGCTGTGGTGCAGGGAGGGAAAGATAGTGTGTGGTGTTATTTACACGGAGATAGTGTGCATGTGTGGTGTTATTTACACGGAGACGATATTCACACGGGAAACGACCAAGGAGAGCAAACTCACTCACAGAAACGGAGAAGAAAGCGCGAAGGAATTCACAGCTGTTTGTAACGAGTTTGAAGTAAACGTGCAGGAACACACTGTTCTCTGGCTGTCACTGTCTGTCCGTCTCTCTCCGTATGTGGTGGAAAAGGACGTTAAACTCCCAAACACCCCCAACACGTTCGCGTGCGATGGAACGAATGGTTGGTATCACGGGGAGACAACCTCGACCCTGTGAAGGAACTGAACTGTTAACGTTGAGTGAGGGAAACTGGAGAACATCCTCTCTGAACTGATCGCGACTTATGAGGAGGAAAAGGTATCTCACTATCTGGCAAAGTAACGCCAGGGAAAGATTTGAAAACTTGCAAGTTACTTACAGCCCAGTGTCCATGATAGCCACCAGATCATGTTTGGGACTGATGTTGACGGGAAAGATGGCGGTGTTGGAGACGTACGCTAGCGCCACCTCGTCTCTACAATACCTGGACTTTACCGCCTGCTCACTCAGAATACACACGAACAGCTGAAGACAAACACAAGACCAACACGTTTATACTGACAGCAACACCATAATGTGTAACACTATATTGTTTCTGTCCAACGAGTCGCAATCTGGATGGGTCCTGATGACACACATTTCTGATTCTGTAATTAATGAGTACTTACTTACTTACTTAGGCCCCTGGCTCCACATGGAGCATAGGCCATCGACAACCCTTCGCCATCGCACTCTGTTCTGGGCTATTCTTGCCACTCCAGTCCAGTTGGTCCCCTGCTTATATAACTCTGCCTCAGTGTCCCGCCTCCAGCTGTTGCGAGGCCGGCCTCTCTTCCTTTTCCCCTGTGGGTTCCATGTCAGGGATTGGCGTGTGGTGCTGGATGCTGGCTTCCTGAGGGTGTGTCCAATCCAGCCCCACTTCCTCCGCAGGATCTGCTTGGCCGCTGGTTCCTGCCCTGCTCGCTCCCACAGCTCTTCGTTCCGGATCTTCTCTGGCCATCGGATGTTGAAGATGCGCCTCAGACAGGTGTTGAGAAATGTCTGGATCTTCTGCTGCATCGTCTTCGTTGTCCTCCATGTTTCGCATCCGTAGAGCAGAACTGACTTCACGTTGGAGTTGAAGATGCGAAGTTTGGTTCTTATGCTGACAACTTTGGATGCCCAGATGTTCTTCAGCATGACCATTGCTGCTCTTGCCTTGCCGATTCTGGCTGTGACGTCTCGGTCTGTGCCTCCCTGTCCATCAACCACACTCCCCAGGTAGACAAAGGACTCTACCTCCCTGATGGACTCTCCACCGACTGTGACTGGTGTGTTGGCAGTGGTGTTGATCTTCATCAGCTCGGTTTTCCTCCTGTTGATCTTGAGCCCTGTTCCGGCTGATGTGGCTTCCAGGCATGTAGTCTTGTCCTGCATCTGGCTGTGGCTATGAGACAGGAGCGCCAGGTCGTCCGCAAAGTCGAGGTCATCCAGCTGCGTCCAGAGTGTCCACTGTATCCCGTTTTTCCTGCCTGTTGTGGTGGTCTTCATGATCCAGTCGATGACCAGGAGGAAGAGGAACGGGGACAACAGGCATCCCTGGCGGACTCCGGTCTTCACCTCGAAGCTTTCTGACAACTGGCCGGCATGGGCAATCCTGCAGCTCATGTCTTTGTAGGTGCACTGGATCAGGGAGATGATCTTCCCGGGAACTCCATAGTGCCTTAGCAGCTTCCACAGCGCCTCTCTGTCTACACTGTCGAAGGCCTTCTCATAGTCTATGAAGTTGATGTAGAGGGGGGAGTTCCACTCCAGTGACTGCTCAACGATGATGCGTAGGCTGGCGATCTGGTCAGCACAGGACCTGTTCCTGCGAAAGCCCGCCTGCTGATCTCGGAGCATAGGGTCGACTGCCTCCCTCATCCTCTCCAGTAGAATTCTGTTGAGAACCTTGCCTGGCACTGACAGGAGCATGATCCCTCGGTAGTTGCTGCAGTCCCTGAGGTCCCCTTTCTTTGGCAGCTTGATGACGATCCCTTCTTTCCACTGGGCTGGCACCTCTTCCTTCTCCCAGATCTTGCTGAATAGGCTGTGCAGCATGTTGACGGCTGTCTCTGTGTCTGCTTTGATGGCTTCTGCTGGTATCTCGTCCGGCCCTGCAGCTTTCCCATTTCTCAGTGTCATGATGGCTTGCCTGATCTCCGCCTTAGAGGGCTTGTCGCAGTTGATGGGTAGTTCTGTCTCAGCTGGCGGGATGTCTGGTGGTGTTTCAGGGATGGGGCGATTTAACAGCTCCCTGAAGTGTTCTGCCCATCGCTTCAGCTGTTCCTCAGTTGTTGTCAGTGGGTGCCCGTTCTTGTCCTTCACTGGTTTGTCTGTCTGCTGAAATTTGCCCGCGAGCTTCTTGGTCACCTGGTACAGGTCTTTTAGGTTCCCTTGTCCAGCTGCTTCCTCTGCTTGATTGGCCAGGTCGTCGATGGAGTCCCTCTTGTCCTTTCTGGTGCTCCTCTTCACTTCTCTGTCAGCTGCTGTGTATTCTTCCTGTGCCTTTGCCTTAGCTCTTCTTGTTCGGCTCGTGTTCAGTGCAGTTTTCTTCTTTTTCCTAACTTCCAGCTTCTGGATGGTATCAGCAGAGATCCATTCCTTGTGTTGGGTCTTTCTTTTGCCAAGGACCTCTTCGCATGTGTCGTGCCAGAGTTTCTTGCTGTGTTCCCACTGTGTCTCGATATCCATTCCACTGTCTTCTATCAGGTCTTGCAGTGGCTGGAACCTGTTGGAAAGGCTGATCCGGAATGCTGCTTGTGTCTCTATGTTCCTGAGTAGGCCAACGTTGTACCTGGTCCGTGTGTTGTTGGCGTTGGTGTGTCTCTTAAGCCGAAGTCTCAGTGTTGTTGCAAGAAGGTGGTGGTCTGATGATACATCGGCACCCCTCATCACGCGCACATCTCGCCACGATCTCCTGAACTTCCGGCTGATGCAGATGTGATCAATCTGGTTCTCCGTGACATGGTCCGGCGATCTCCATGTGGCCTTGTGGATGCGCTTGTGTGGGAAGATGCTTCCTCCTATCACTAGCTGGTTCAGGGCACAAAAGTCTGCAAAGCGCTCGCCATTTTCGTTCATCTGTCCCAGTCCGTGTGTTCCCATGGTGTTCTCATAGCCTGTGTTGTCTGATCCAATCTTGGCGTTGAAGTCTCCCATAAGTATGGTCATGTCCTTGGCTCCTCCTCTATCTATCACTGTCTGCAGTTGTTGGTAGAAGTCATCTTTTTTCTCCTCTTCCGCATCATTGGTGGGAGCGTAGCACTGGATGATGTTTAGCTTGATGTCTTTCTTCTTGGTGATGAATTTGGCTGTGATGATGCGGGAGTTGACAGGTTCCCAGCCGATGAGTGCCCGCTGTGCCTCCGGTGCCAGCATCAGGGCCACGCCCTCAGTGTGGGGGGCTCCATCCTCTGTGTGTCCCGAGTACAGCAATTGCTCTCCCGATGAAAATCTCAGCTGTCCTGTCTGTAGCCACCTTGTCTCACTCAGTCCCAGTACTCCTATCTTGTAGTTCTTCATCTCTCTTGCTACTTGTATGGTCCTTCCTACTTCATACATAGTCCTGATGTTCCATGTGGCTACTCTCGTCGTTGTCCTGGGTGTTAGAAGGGGGGTCGGCCTTGCAGCTTCCTTTCGGCTTTCACTGCAATGCGTCATAGGTCTCCGGGATGGAGACCCTTCCTTGCCCAGGTGAATGTTTTGGTTTGTTGCTGTCGATGCTTCTGTAACGTTATGTTTTTTACAGGTAGGGCTGTTAACCCTACGCAAACCCGTTTAGCCTCTTGGAGAGGTGGTCCACATTCGTCTGACCTCTACCCTTTGACCTGTCCAGCTTGGGTGACCCTGCCAGGAGCACGTGCTCCCGCTGGCGTAGTTCTCTGGGTCATTGAGGTACACAAGCCACTACCCCACGACAAGGGTTGGACCATGTAGGGAATTAATGAGTGGCAGAGCTGATTTTGTAAATAAAAAGAAACAATGTGTGCAAGAGAATGGGTGTGTTGTCTGAAAATTGTAGGATACAGTCAGTATTTTAAATAGTCTAATGTCCATGGTCATTTTTGTCATTTGTTCGCTTTCCCGCTCTAGACATCGAAATTGTTTCAAAGATGTTTGGTTTTTTTTTTGTTTTTTTTTGCTAAAATATAAATTAGCTGAAATGTTAGGGCGTCCTGTTTGACCTGTAGCTGCACGTGCGTCTAGTTACCTTGGCGTCAATAATGGCCTCGCCGATCATACTGAGGAAATCACCGCCAGCACTGATGTCAGCCACGTCCACCCACACCGACAGTCCGGCAGCTTCCAGGGCGTCTGTCACACACACACACACACACACACACACACACACACACACACACACACACACACACACACACACACACACACACACACACCACTATCGAATGTGTCGATATCTCTTCACAATATTGTGTGCCCTTGGGTGTAGTGTATGATTTTGATAAAAAATATTCAACAGTCTTGACACAGGCCGTAACTGGCGGTATTTTATTTTTTTAATTATTAAACTAGAGTAGAGATCTGGTAGTTGAACTAAAAGTGGAGTTTTGATGAGAAAGGTGAAAAACGGTTGCTGAACACTAAAAAATAAATTGCAGATTGAAATTTTGACGTCAACACCACATACCTTTGATTTTTGTCATGGTGGCATGATCCGAGCGACTGTAGCTGATCATGACGTCACGGGGTACGTAATCAGGAGGTTTCTGACGTATGGGTGGAGCAGCTGATGACGCAGTAGCCGCCTGCACAACCTGTGTTGCCACAAAACCAGCAACCGGCGACACTGTGGTGGACGTGGGGGCGCCACCAGTAGATGAAGGTGACGTGGTGTTCGCTGTTGTTGGTCCGCCATTTTGTTGTGACGTTTTAGTGCCTGAAATTGCAAATGTCAGTTAGCACCTCTTGGATATGAAGAAGATATGCAGGACTAAGGACGAATAATTACGCCTTCATTTGATAATAGGGCCAAAGCCAAATACATTTGATAAACCCTTTTGTCATTTGAGGGTAACAATCGCTTCACATTGTGTGTGTGTGTGTGTGGGGGGGGGGGGGGGGTATAGTTTGCCAAAACTAAAAGGGACCAGGCTAGTGCCATATCGCCCCCCCCCCTCCGCCCCTCTCCCCTCTCAAAACTCTGGGTTGCCTCCCCCCCCCCCCCCCCCCCCGCGAACACAGCTAACACGCACACAGCGTCGTCACTGAATGTTCATTATGATGATTAAGGCGATGGTCATAATTATGATTAGTTCTAGTGAGGAAGCAGTGATGATCAGCGATCATTATCGAGTCTTTTTCCGCAAAGCCTAACATGCTCTTATCGTCACTAGCTGACGTTTGGTTAGCGGCCTGTTTGTTTGACTGACTCTCTCTCTTCCTCTCCCGTTTCTTGTCGCCCTCTTTCGCCCTCTTATCGTCGTCTTTATCTTCATCGTCGCCATCTTTCCTTGCGGACTTGGTCCTGTCATGGTCTCTCTTTCGTCTGTGATGACGTCTTTCCTCTTCCAGCATCACCTGTACAGAGAGAGAGAGAGAGAGAGAGAGAGAGACGTTGGCAAACGATTAAAACGTCCATGTCAACAGGAAGCTGCAGCACACTGTCACGTGTGTACATAATTAACTCGTTTGTAAAGCATTAATTTTCATTTTTCAAAGCATTATAATTATCATGATTGTTTTCCTAGATTGCAGCCTGTCCCTCACCCCACCTCTGCAACAAGAGACAATACACAACAATACACTGAACAATACACTCAACAATACACAACAATACACAACGATACACAACGATACACAACAATACACAACAATACAATCAACAATACACAACGATACACAACAATACACTCAACAATACACAACAATACACTCAACAATACACAACAATGCACAACAATGCACAACAATACGCTCAACGATCTACAACAATACACAACAATGCACAACAATACAGAACAATACACTCAACAGTACACAACAATACACTCAACAGTACACAACAATACACAACAATACACAACAATACACAACAATACACAACAAAGCACAACAATACACTCAACAGTACACAACAATACACAACAAAGCACAACAATACACTCAACAATACACAGCAATACACAACAATACACTCAACAATACACAACAATACACAACAATACACAACAATGCACAACAATACACAACAAAGCACAACAATACACAACAATGCACAACAATACACAACAAAGTACAACAATACACAACAATACACAACAATACACAACAATGCACAACAATACACAACAATACACAACAATACACAACAATGCACAACAATACACAACAAAGCACAACAATGCACAACAATACACAACAATACACAACAATACACAACAATGCACAGCAATACACAACAATACACTCAACACTACACAACAATATACAACAAAGCACAACAATACACAACAATGCACAACAATACACAACAATGCACAACATTACACAACAATACACAACAATACACAACAACACACTCAACGATCTACAACAATACACAACAATGCACAACAATACACAACAATACACTCAACACTACACAACAATATACAACAAAGCACAACAATACACAACAATACACAACAATACACAACAATGCACAACAATACACAACAATGCACAGCAATACACAACAATACACTCAACGATCTACAACAATACACAACAATACACTCAACGATCTACAACAATACATAACAATGCACAACAATACACAACAATACACTCAACGATCTACAACAATACACAACAATGCACAACAATACACAACAATACACAACAATACACTCAACGATCTACAACAATACACAACAATACACAACAATGCACAACAATACACAACAATACACTCAACGATCTACAACAATACACAACAATACACAACAATGCACAACAATACACTCAACGATCTACAACAATACACAACAATACACAACAATTCACAACAATACACTCAACGATCTACAACAATACACAAAAATACACAACAATACACAACAATGCACAACAATACACAACAATACACTCAACGATCTACAACAATACACAACAATACACTCAACGATCTACAACAATACACAACAAAGCACAGCAATACACAACAATACACAACAATACACTCAACGATCTACAACAATACACAACAATGCACAACAATACACAACAATGCACAACAATGCACAACAATACACAACAAAGCACAGCAATACACAACAAAGCACAGCAATACACAACAATACACAACAATACACAACAGTTGGAATCAATCGCTTTATCCCTTTTCGTTTAGTGAACTCGCCGACCTGAGCTCTATGTAAAACAGTCTAGAGGTCATGATCAACTGCGAGAGTGATTTCGAGACAGGGGCACTGGGAAAGCATGTACACGTTTGAATACATCGGGATTCGAAACCTCCACCTTCTGATCCCGATCTCCCCTTTGAACCTTTGAAAATGTACATAAAAGTACCAGCTACTTCGTTGTTACACGACCTAGCGGCCTGACCTCATATACCTCGCCGTCAATTTCATACGCGTAGTTACTGACCTCATATCCCTCGCCGTCAATTTCATACGCGTAGTTACTGTAGGGATCCACAACCAGCATAGGGGCACGTGGCTGATAGTACATCCCTGCTGGGTCCATAGGATGCCCCATGGTCGGGTAGCCGCCGTACGCCGGGTACATACCCGTCAGATAACCGGGTGGCATGACGTAACCAGGACGCATCATCCCAGGGTCATCATAGCCGTGAGGTCCCTCTGAAAACAGAGGGGAAAATTTGCAAATATGACGCAAACCGACACTTTAAAGATGCTTGTTATTAAGGATGGTCAGGGAGGAATTGGCGGAGGTGGGGATGGGAGGGGGGGGGGGGGGGGAGGGGGGAGTCGTTATAAAACATCTGATCAGTCTGACGCCAAGTACACACTACACGTGGGGAGCTGGGGTGGCCGAATGGTAGAGCGTTGGACTTCAAATGCTCGGGTCGTGAGTTCCATCCCGGATGGGGCCAAATATTTGTGCTGGCTTTTTCATCGTTGCCCCGTCTTTGATATCACCCTATGTGGTGGAAAAGGACGTTAAACCCCTAAACACCCACCCACCCCACACACTACACGCACAACTCATTTCCTTATCAGGTATGTACCGGACAGCCTGGTCAGGGTGATAACTGAAACACGGGAGCAGCAACAATGTAGAAAGTCTTCGCTCAAATTTTGGAGTCCTTGCTAATCCAGAAACATACTAGTGAAGGTTTTGTTGACTTCAAGTGTTTGGGGGACTGGGTACACAACCTAGCATGAAACGACTGGGAACCGACATGTTTTTGTAGTCAGAGATATTAAGTTCCCGCTGGTCCATTTTCTACGTGACATTGTGAGCAGTGTGTCTTACACAGAATTCTAAAGTAGAGATAAACTTCACCATTTCTTTCATTCAAGAGTCTCTGGTTACGCGTTGTGTTTTCAAAAAACCTCCTACCCTCCTCCTAGAAAATTTCCATAATAATTGTGTTGGGGGCGGTCACACTGTCGGCGTATTGTCTGCAGTCCATTGAGGTCCCGTTCACGTAGGCATGACACGTATATAGACATTAGGAGGCGTGAAAGGTGAAACGTAGATCACACACACACACACACACACACACACACACACACACACACACACACACACACACACACAAACACACACACACACACACACACACGCGCGCGGCGCGCGTCACACAAAACTGGCTCAGCCAGTTGTCAGTGTGGTGACGAAGTAAAGTCGTGAGATTTGTGTGTGTGTGTGTGTGTGTGTGTGTGTGTGTGTGTGTGTGTGTGTGTGTGTGTGTGTGTGTGTGTGTGTTGGTGTGTAAACTAAACAAAGCTGTCATGGTCTCACAAACCAAATAGTCGTTGCGTAACGGAGAGAACACGTATCATGGAGACAGCATGCGTAATTCACCTTTTAGAAGAAGTTCCGTGATTGAAATATTGCAGAATATATGAAAACATATAATATACTGTTTTGTTGTTTTTGTCACCATTCCTTGAAACATTTGAGTAATCAGTCGTATCATAACACGTGTAGGAATGGTGACTACACTCACTACTGACACTGTCACGAAAACGGCCTGAACTAGTTGTGTCATGTGGATCTTTTCTTCTTCGTAACTCACCCCCCCCCCCCCCTTTTCCTTCCTTCTTCCCGACCCCGCCCTGCCCATCCACCCCTCCCGACCTCACGCCCTAACCGTGTGTACACACGTCAGTTTACCCAGGGCGGTATGCAAGACGAATGCTGTAACTCCGTGTTTCTGTCACAGGCAGTGTCGTGCGTTCATTTTAAATGTATAACAAAATAGCAAGAGGCCCAGTTACGGAATATCTACTTATCTAAGCTCATTAATAGACGACTCCACTGTCAATTAAAAGGGGCGAGCCCCCAAAACTCAGTCAATCGCGTGCCGTGGCATAATGAGCACAACACATGGCATGGTCTGGCAAACTTTCTTGCCACACGTTATAACGAGGGAAGCATAATTATGTAGTTTTCTATGACTGAAAGCAGCAAGTTCATCAGTTGACGTCATTTGAGGGAAAAGGCCAGTACGTCAATCTCTTTCGTCTTGAAATCACCCCTTTTTCCCAAACTGACGTCATGTGTGTTGCCAGTACCCGGCAGAGTAAAGGGGCGGGGCTTAGACCTCGGGGCTTACTGAGTGGAGTCGTCTATTGTAGAGTGAGAGCTTCTCAGTATGGTGTTGGCAAGAATCGTACCAGATAGCGGACAACAGCACACGTACATCCTCCTACACACGTACATCTTCCTACACACGTACATCCTCCTACACACGTACATCCTCCTACACACGTACATCTTCCTACACACGTACATCCTCCTACACACGTACATCCTCCTACACACGTACATCTTCCTACACACGTACATCCTCCTACACACGTACATAATCATCCTCCTACACACGTACATCTTCCTACACACGTACACTGATCTTCCTACACACGTACATCCTCCTACACACGTACATCCTCCTACACACGTACATCCTCCTACACACTGGAATTGAGGAACCATAAGCCGAAATGCAAGCTGAAGAGCACTGCGTCTGCTACAGGCGTGCAGGCCCTGAGAACTTCAGGCTGTGGTAGCCAGCAAACGTGAGTGGATTGCATTCCGCAGAGCTCTCAGTGTTCATCATCAGTTAAACTGGAGTGTACAGGCGCATCATGAAACTGGAGTGTACAGGCGCATCATTAAACTGGAGTGTACAGGCGCATCATGAAACTGGAGTGTACAGGCGCATCATTAAACTGGAGTGTACAGGCGCATCATGAAACTGGAGTGTACAGGCGCATCATTAAACTGGAGTGTACAGGCGCATCATTAAACTGGAGTGTACAGGCGCATCATTAAACTGGAGTGTACCGGTGCATCATTAAACTGGAGTGTACAGGCGCATCATTAAACTGGAGTGTACAGGCGCATCATTAAACTGGAGTGTACAGGCGCATCATTAAACTGGAGTGTACCGGTGCATCATTAAACTGGAGTGTACAGGCGCATCATTAAACTGGAGTGTACCGGTGCATCATTAAACTGGAGTGTACAGGCGCATCATTAAACTGGTGTGTACCGGTGCATCATTAAACTGGAGTGTACAGGCGCATCATTAAACTGGAGTGTACAGGCGCATCATTAAACTGGAGTATACCGGTGCATCATTAAACTGGAGTGTACAGGCGCATCATTAAACTGGAGTGTACAGGCGCATCATTAAACTGGAGTGTACAGGCGCATCATTAAACTGGAGTGTACCGGTGCATCATTAAACTGGAGTGTACAGGCGCATCATTAAACTGGAGTGTACCGGTGCATCATTAAACTGGAGTGTACAGGCGCATCATTAAACTGGAGTGTACCGGTGCATCATTAAAGTGGAGTGTACAGGCGCATCATTAAACTGGAGTGTACAGGCGCATCATTAAACTGGAGTGTACCGGTGCATCATTAAACTGGAGTGTACAGGCGCATCATTAAACTGAAGTGTACAGGCGCATCATTAAACTGGAGTGTACAGACGCATCAGGCATCTGCACAGCACCTGGCTGCCAGTGTCTGACTGTCATCATAATCATCTTAATGTCATCTACATGCACATCGTCGTTAATTTACAACGCCTAGCGCCTGACTGTCATCATCTTAACGTCACCAACACGTGCATTGTCTTTAATTTACCACACCTGTGTATTGTCAAGCACGGGAAGCACGCTGTAGACAAGCCCCTAGGCAAGACACCTGTATAATCAAGGAACATTTAGTGAAAAAGCCGACATGCTCAGTTCACCGGCCGCTACGTGCGCACAACGCGTGTCTGACAACCTGTCTGTGAATTATCTAGCGTGCGTTTGTGTACGTTCTCCTCTCCCACAGCTGTCGGCTTGGCCTGGAGCTTCAATGCTATGATTGATTTCAACAACTTTCTCAATATCCATGAGCCAGTGAGGACGACCACTTGGCTGTACGGGCTTCAGTCCTTCCTACATTTTCCATCATAATGTAGAACACACACACGCACACACACACACACACACACACACACACACACACACACAGAGTGAGACAGTGAGACAGGGCGGTATGCAAGACGAATGCTGTAGCTCCGTGTTTCTGTCACAGGCCGTGTCGTGCATTCATTATAGATGTATAACAAAATAGCAACAGATAGACAGAATAAACATGAAAAAGCCAGCATTTTTTATTTATTTATTTATTTATTTATTTGGGGGGAGCGGGGGGGGGGGTCCCAACCTGGAATGGAACTCACCACCCGAGAACTGACAGACCAACGCTATACAGACCGGCTACAGTGACCCTGTAAAAAGGCGCATGTAAATACCCCGTCTATGTAAATATACCTCCATATAGTCTTCTGCAGCACACACGTTCGAGAATTCTACAAAACTGAAAATAAGGCGGCCATCAGAGATTGATGTTTAGTCACTCGGTGTCTTACAGTGGAGATAGAATCTGATCTGATCACGCTGTATTGAACAGTCACAACAACTGGCGCGCCATACTCCTTTGACTTCGTCTTCAGGAAATCCGTCTCACAAAGTGAAATCGCCTCTAACACACACCAGCACATAGTTCTGTTTCTGCCACTGACGCCAGTGAGACACTGACTGAGTATTTCTTTCTTTCCTTTTACTTTCAGTGGAGGTTTAGTTTTTGTTGTCGTGCGCGGGCCTGACGTTGTTTGCGTGCAAAACAAACTTCCTGTCTCAGTCAGAAATAGAAAGAATTGTTTTGTAAGAAGATCTCTCTCTCTCTCTCAGTCTCTCTGTGTGTGTGTGTGTGTGTGTGTGTGTGTGTGTGTGTGTGTGTGTGTGTGTGTGTGTGTGTGTTTCCGTAATAAAATATTCTATTGTACAACACACAAAGCTGTGACACTATGGCGACACCTGTACATGTGGCCTTCGACTTGACGCAAACTGTGAGTGGGAGAGACTGAGAAAGCTCGTCAGTCACACACTAGACACGCCTCTCAACAGGGGAAGCATAATGTCGGCGACACTTCACACAACATTTAACCCGCCACCCAAACTACCGACCCCTCCGTCTACCCTACCTTCCTCTCTACCCGTTTAAGGATTCACCCGACTGATAAGCGTATCTACCTGGACAAAAGACTCACCCCCTCCACCCCCCGCCCTCCGTCCCTCCCGTGGGTAGGTCCCATAGCAGTAAAATGTTGTGACTGTGGGAACATTGAACACGGAGAACACGGAACTCTACACCTGTCGCTTCACGTGACTTCTCGACATTTTAAGCATTTCGTCAAACATCTGACGAGTCATCTGCTATTCAATTCTACAGAAACAATTATAATGCATCATTTGATTATGGACGAATCTTTACTGATTATACAGGCGTTCCAAAACATTTTCAAGGTCATAAACTCAGACATACAACCGTATTTCACGTGTTTTGTTGTTTGTTTGTTGTTGTTTTTGTACCGAGAACCAGCGGTAAGTTTCATTCGATTCATGATCACACAAAAAGCGGCGATGTGTGATTTATGAATATTGTTAGGAAAGGAAACCTACAGCTGTATAACACTGTCTGTATTGGGGGAGCCGGGTTGGTCGTGAGTTCGAATCCCGGCTGGAGCCAAATATTGTGCTGGCTTTTTCATGGTTGCCCCGTCTTTGATATCACCCGTATGTGGTGGGAAAGGACGTTAAACTCCCAACCACCCACCCACCCCCACCCCCACCCACCCAACACCCACCCACCCCCACCCACCCAACACCCACCCACCCCCACCCACCCAACACCCACCCACCCCCACCCACCCAACACCCACCCACCCCCACCCACCCAACACCCCCCCCCCCCCCCCTGTCTGCATTGTATTACTAGTAACCGGATTACTTCCATTACTGCATTAGTCAACGAAAACAACAAAGGGAAAAATTCCATTGCATGGACGGCCTTCTACATTTAACGTTTACTTTTAAGGATGAGGGCTACCGGCCTTGAAAGAAAGTAATGATGGACGTGCACGTGCTGAAAACAGTGACATAATTATGTCGATGGTCCCATGCGGCATGTTCAGTTCAAGTGATGGCCGAATCGTCAGGTCGGGATCACATCCTCACAGTTCCCGTCGCTCTTTCCTAGCGCTTCCCGTTCCCGTACGTACTCCCCACGTTTGATAATAATAATGAGTATTGTATAGGCGCTTTACCCAATTTCACGAATCGGCTCAAAACGCCGCGAATTGAACCCAGCACGCACGCTCACGTGAATCACGCGCATTCTCTCACACACTGGACATAAACACATTACAATCACGTGGTGCGAAGGGTCAGCTCAGCTATTTAAATTTCGGAAGTTACAATTTGGTGGGCTGAACATTTCCAAAGCAGAGGGGGAGGAAGCCGGAGTACCCGGAGAGAACCCCCGACGATCGGCCCGAATGAACGGTGTCACATACGAGAAGGAAAAAAATCTTTGCCCCGAGAACCCCTAACCTCTCGCATTGGTGACAAGTCTCTTAACCACTAGACCACCGACCGCCCCCGTTGATATGATTGAGCACGATCATGAGCGCCATCGTGGCCGACCCGCGTGTAGAAATATTGTTGGAATTAACCCGAATCACCACACTTATATACAGTCATGTATATGTTGTCACGCATGGTGGATCACAGGTAGTATATGTGTACGTGGCCAGGACATGTTAGTGGTTAGTGGTGTGTGTCATATCACAGTGTTGTGCATGTCAGCGGCCGTCAATAGCCAATAGTTGACTTGTTCTTTATTGAGGGCGGGACATGTTAGTGGTTAGTGGTGTGTGTCATATCACAGTGTTGTGCATGTCAGCGGCCGTCAATAGCCAATAGTTGACTTGTTCTTTATTGAGGGCGACACGAAACCAGGAGAGTGACAATGCAGGTTGGCAGGTTGGCAGGTTGTCTGGTTGTCTGGTTGTCTGTGTGTTTTGTATGAGTGAGGAGCTGACACAGTGGGGTATGAATTGCTGATCAAGATCTTTGATGGGGGAGGTCGTGTGCACAGACACACACACACCGTGACACTGCACACACACACACACACACACACACACACACACACACACACACACACACACACACACACACTGTGACACACCGTGACACACACACACACACACACCGTCACACACACACACACACACACACACACACACACACACACTGTGACACACCGTGACACACACACACACACACACACCGTCACACACACACACACACACACACACACACACAGAGTGAAAGAGAGCCAGAGAGAGACAGAGATAGAGGGGGTGTGGAGAGGGGGTGGGTGGGGGGGGAGAACAAATGCAGTTTAAAAAATGCGGTAGAAAAGAAGACAGCGTAACTAATGATGACGTCATAATCATCATGTAGACACACTAGGATGTGCGAGCTCAAAAGCGGCAGCACACTGATGGAAGAAAAGCGAGTCCCCCTTTTGCATGCTTGAAAAAATGGCTTCACTTCATTTTCTCTCTCTCTCTCTCTCTCTCTCTCTCTCTCATGAGAAAGCTCCAGTGAGCAGACAAAAGAAGACTGACGACAGAAAAAGAAAAGTCTCCATGTGATAAACCGTTATTGTGTGTGTGTGTGTGTGTGTGTGTGTGTGTGTGTGTGTGTGTGTGTGTGTGTGTGTGTGTGTGTACCTGCTGGTAGCGACCCACTGCGTGTAGCGGCCTGCCCGTGTTGTTGACGGTCCAGATACTTCAGTTCCTGTAACGCCGGCTCCTCCTTACTGTTTCCCTTGGCTTCGTCAGACAGACAGTTGCCCATGGCTTGTCACTTTCTTGTCACTGATCATATACTTTCCCTACACTCACGTCAGTTCACTGACTTGGAAAACACACATAACTTGCCGGAACTGTAAATGTCTATAGTTGTTTTCAACCATTCATGTACCTGCTTGCAATACTGGATTCACTATCTTCCTTTCTTCAGTCCTCACTCACGTCAGCTGAGTGAAACATTCCTCGTTGCCAGCGAACTGTAGCTGTTCAGTGATTCTTTACAGTGTTTTAGTCTTCATCTGTTTGTTGACAACAGTAGAATCCCTTTCCTTGTTTTTCCTCTCTTGGATTTGCTCACTATGTTTAGTGTATCCGGTTCATTCAAGGTGACAGGTATTCTGCGTCTTATCGTGCTTACTGTTTGCAGCGATGACTGATTGACCACTGGCAGCCTGTGTTGCGACATTCGGGTGAGGGGGACCCGGGTAATTCCGTCCTTCACTGGGTGCCGGATTGTGTCACCGCACCAACACTACACTACACTTCGTCCACTTTATCAGTTCAATGAATGCCGAACCTATATCACGTACACACTGTGACATACACACATTTCACAACACCGTCTCCCTTCACTGGACAGACTGGCTGTCACTGAAAATCCCGCACGGTACAAACTCGGTGCAAAAGACTGCCGGCCAAAACCTGGCGGTATACAACAAGAGGCCTATGGTCGACAGGCTAGTGGTCGTGTCCTGATAGTATTGGTAACTCCTCCCTGTCTCCCTCTCTCTCTCTCTCTCTCTGTCGGTAAACTAAACACCGTAACGGGCTCAGTGTTCCCTCCCTAGTGCTTCCCTGTCCCGAATGGGGGACAAGCCGCTAGACTGAAGTGTCGCTCTGTATTAAGTTTGCACCAGTTTACAGCAATGCAGTTTCAACCGTCAAGCACACTAGAAACTGCTTACTTCATGCATGACGCGACCAACACCCAGACAAATGTCTATGCTTTCGGTACTCTAAGTTGTTAAAACCAGTGTCTCACTGTATCAAAGTTTGCACCAGTCACTGAAGAGCCATCCGACCATCAGACTGAAGCATATTAATACTACCGATGAGCTACTTACTGCATGCACTGATGACGGTACACCGACCCAAGCGGCAAAATAATGTCAATGCATACGGCACTACGAGTGTAAGTTATTGAAGGTAGATACAAGTCATATTCCAGCCAACTGACGAATGAATGAAGCCTTTGAAGGCCGCTGTAAAAAGGGGACTGGTTCAGTCAGTTTTCTCTCACGGTAACGCTACATGCTGGTAGAGTCATGTGCATAACTGAGGTGCGCCTCTCAGTCTAGTGCAGGCTGCCCGTACTACCGGAGTGTGAATGATGAAATGTAAAACACAACACTCCGCATCATGGCGGCATTGTAGATATGTATGACTGTCACAGTGAAGTCAGTAACGGACCGTGTCCCCCATTTCTGGCACAGTCAGTCCAGCAGGTTTCACGGTGATTTTCATCGCGTGGCTCATTGCATACAGTACGAAGGACTGGTGATGTTGGTAGCGGTCATGTCATACTCATAATGATCTCCGCACTGAACCAACAAAAGGCTACAGGCAAAGCGAGAAGCGGGGCGTCTGTTACAGTGTTGCTGTCACTCGCTGACGTCAGTCGGCAGAGCAGCGTTTGGTCGCTTCATATTTCAAGTGTGCACTCACACTTTCACACTGACACCGACCACACTGACACACTGACACACACACACACACACACACACACACACACACACACACACACACACACACACACACACACAATGTACCTATGTCAATGTGTACCCGGCCTTCATAACGCATGTCTAAATGAGTAACAACGCTCAACTGACGGGTGAACTAAGAAAACAGTATGTTCCGGGTGGCAGTCACATCAGAATAGCAGCAGTCAGACCAGGGAAAAAAGCGGGGGAAAAAGAGTTGTGAAATGTCGCCCACGCTGGCTGGGGTAAACTGAAAAGGACTTCCTCATTCTTATAGCCTGGCTTGTGTGAAAGAGAAAACTACCATGACTGTACACAGTTTGACTGCCGGCAGACAGAGGAGACATGGCTCACAAAACTGTTTGTGGATTTAAAAAAAAAAAAATGAAAAATTGCGGTGTTTGTGATTGTGCATCAGGCCGTTAGAGGGGCGGGGTCAATTTCACATGTCTTGATAAGAGAGAGAGAGAGAGTGTGTGTGTGTGTGTGTGTGTGTGTGTGTGTGTGTGTGTGTGTGTGAGTGCGTGTGTGGGTGGGTGTGGCCAGGGGTGACAATGTCTGTGAAATCATCAGTTCACTGTCTTGCCTGAAAAGCCCTTCCCTTGCTCAGCCTAACAAAAGGTTAGAGACAGTCACTTAATATTGCGATTTGATAAACTGAGTATTGAACGGCCCAAGGCGTGGTTGCTACTTGAGACACAGTAAAAACGACGTGGTAAATGGGCCAGTATTTGTTGCCACAACTCTTTTGCCGGCTCCAGTCAGTGGTGTTCCTCCCTGGTAATAAGTGGAATCCACGGAGGGCTCGGAAGTTGGGACAATTTTTATTATGCATGATGATGGAGATGAGGATGATGGTAAGATGATGCTATGGAGGTCCGTGTGGTTTGGGACTGCGGGACAGGGCCGCATTCCACGCGTCCTGTCATAAATATCCCGGGATTAACCAGGCCCGGGAACTACGGCACCTGCGGTGCCGGCCGTGTAATCATCCACATCATAAGACGTGTCATACCAAGGGAAGCACCCCCAAAGTCGCACCCGTGAAGTGGGTGAAGCTCGGCTGTGTGGCAACAGCCTCCCCATTGGGCCCATAGCACACCCGCTCTGGGTAGGAGCCGACCTAGGTTGGAAAAATCCCGCTTGCCTCGGCTGGGACTCGAACCCGGGTCTCCCGGTCCATAGTCCGAAGTGCTAACCACTACACTACGGGGGCCGGTGGGCCAGTATTTATTGCCTGCACGCCGGCTGAAGCCCTTACATACAGGTGTTTTGTCGGGGGTTTTTGTTTGTTTTGTTTTTTTCCCCTCAGTTCTCCCCGAGTGCAGCCATTATCGCTAAAGACTGAGTGGTCCGGGGACTGGCGAGAGAACACTTGTGCTGCGATATAACAGAAGAATACTGATGATCTCAATAAGTATGTATGTACTGGATGTATAAATCTATTATGTGGAGTATGCGCTAATGAATTATCAACCGCCCTGCAGTTTCTCATCAGAGTAAACTTTCCGACAGGCTACTCGGTTACAGGCATCGACAGCGGAGACGGCTTGATGAGTTTTCCTGCAGCGATGCTCTGTAGTTGGGGATGACTGATGGCCGGGTGTATTGTGTGTGTGTGTGTGTGTGTGTGTGTGTGTGTGTGTGTGTGTGTGCGTGCATGCGTGCGTGCTTTGCACAAAAAGGTGATCAGTCAATGATGGTGTTACCGACTGACATAAATGGTATCTGTTCTACTCCGGGCGGCCAGGGCGTGTTTGATAAACTGATACCGGTAAGGCAGCGTATAGACGGGGTTTTCGGTCAGCACTAAAACCCACTGACAATGTATCACTGACAGTGACAGGACGCTTAATCATAGTGGCCGGTTCTCTCTGCTCTGAAAACTTTATACAAATTTACTGTCAGTCTCTGCTTCCTGGATCACATGTCAACAACAACAACAACAAAAGCCACGCTGGTCTGTTGAACACACACGCGCGCACACACACACACCTTTGCACGGAAGCATTTAAATACCGGCACAGGTTTGCGGCCGAGATTATCCCACGGAGAGTGTCACACGATTTAATCACTTAAGACAGGTTACACGTTACAAGGTGGTAAGTTACATGTTACTGGCCCGGATTTCAGGCTGACAAGGTCGTCACAGTTAGTGGCTCATTGCGCGACTGCGCATGCGTGTGTGATATTTGCACACCAGCTGACTAGTAAGTGGGTAAGATAGGTGCCTGTAGATATGTAGACCTGCATGTATTTATCACAGTCACAATTGTTGTTGTTGTTAGCTAGGGTTGAAAGTGTCCGCCTCAAACTGTGATTAGAGACACACAGTCAGTGGTCACATCCCGCCCCTTATCAACAGGTCAGTGGTCTCAGTGAGCAGGTGGTCACAAGGGCAGGTGTCACTGTTACAGTAATAGGAGGCCATCAACTCAGTCATTGAAGGAAAGAACAAAGAAAGACGGACAGACAGACGAAATCACACACATAACAAAATAAATAATTTTGGTTTAAATAACACACACACACACGCACGCATGCATGAACACGCATGCACGCGCGCACACACACACACACACGCCAAAAAATTACCACTTTATTTATTTAAAATCTTTCAGGAAGTATGATAAAGACACCTCACCACAATGTCCATAAACACCATAAAACAATATCCACGTACGGTCTTTTTCATACAACTTCAGGGGCGCCGGAACCGGAACCAGCTGCCCCCCCCCCCCCCTGTACCCAAGCAGGGGGGGCAAGAGTATCTTTTTGCCCCCCCCCCCCGCCCCCCCCCGGAAAATCAGGTGACTATGGCAAGAGGGGGGGCAAAGCCATGGTCTTGCCCCCCCCCCCCCCTTCCCCTCCCCTCTTCCCCTCCCACCCAACAGAGAACTCAGCTTAGCCGATGCATGAAATATCAAAACAACTTGGCAGAAAGTCGTCTGATAATGACTTTGCCCCCCCCCCCCCCCCCCCCCTTTCACTTTCTTTGGGCAACGTCTTTCCTTTCAGTGGCTCCCTGGTCCGTAAAGGTTTTTGTCTGCCCATCCCCCCGCTTTTCACTTTCTACGGGCAACGTCCTTCCTTTCACTGGCTCTGGCCTTTCCCCCCTCTGAGATTCTGCCCCCCCTTCCCCCAACATCTTCCGGCGCCCCTGAACTTTGTTGTACAACAAAATCTCATGAACTCAAATCAAGGATACAATGTACGTACTTTCATAGCTTCACTTCATAATGACCTCTTCATTATCAGGAAAGCCATAAGCACGTCAAATTCAAGTCTAACTAGACAGGCAGAAGCCTCCATGGCTCCCTTGTGACACAGGTCAAGGTCATTCACAAGAGTATGTTTGTAACGCTCTTATCGCTATCCATTATCATGCCAAGTAAAGTGTCTGTGGCGCTCTTAGTTCATGGCAATATTACAATTTTCCCCAAAACAGTTTGTATGGCCTTGACCTTTGGTCAAGGTCATTCAAATGAGATCTCATCAATGTCTATCATTATGCCAAGTTTGATGCCTCTAGTGTTTGTAGATCCTCCGAAAACAGTAATGTTAAAATTCAAAACAGGCAGCTGTAACGACCTTGACCTTCAGTCAAGGTCATTCAGAAAGGTAGGTCTCATTGCTGTCTATCATCATGCCTCGTTTGGTGCCTCTACTGTTTGTTGTTTTGGAGGAAATGCCAAAGTTAAAGTTTCCCCAAAAACGCTTGCATGACCTTGACCTTGACTAAAAGTCACTGAACACAGGTATGTCTGTAAAGGTGCTGCCAATGTCAATCATTGCACATGTAGTTTGCTGCTTCTGATTCTTCTGGATTCTGAGAAAATGCAAATGTAAATTTTCCCAACAGACTGTTTTAATGACCTTGACCTTGAGTCAAGGTCATTTAAGGTGGTATGTGTGCATAGGTCTTATCACTGTCTATCAGCACGCCAGGTTTGGTGCCTCTGCTGTTTGTTGTTTCTGAGAAAATGCCAAGGTTTTACAAAAATAGCTTGTATGGCCTTGACCTTGACACAAGGCCACTGACTACATGTACATCTGTTAAGTTCTTATCAACATCTATCATCATGCAAAGTTTAAAACCTCTGGTATTTGTAGATTACGAAAAAAATGCCAATATAAAATTTTCAAACAGAGAGCTTCAGTGACCTTGACCTTGAGTCAAGGTCATTCAAAATTATATGTTTTGAAAGGTCTTGTGGTTGTCTATCAGCATGCCAAGTTTGGTGCCTCTGGTGTTGGTAGATTCTGAGAAAATGACAATGTTAATGTTTTCTGGACACACACACACACACACACACAGACAGACAGACAGACAGACGACGGAGGGTTAATACATAGACTCCCATTGTTACACAAGGGAGCCAAAAAGTGAAAGGAAGGTACGTGTACCACATCATGAGAAACCCACCTTCAACAGAAATTCATACCAACCGCGTACGCTTTTCCAAAAAAATGCCTAAAGAACAAACGACCTACAGCATCACTAAGAGACAATAAGCCTCAACACAAACCCTCTACTTTGTCAACAGACTTCCAGTGCCTACAGCATCACTAAGAAACAATAAGCCTGAACACAAACCCTCTACTTTGTCAACAGACTTCCAGTGCCTACAGCATCACTAAGAAACAATAAGCCTCAACACAAACCCTCTACTTTGTCAACAGACTTCCAATGCCTACAGCTTCACACTTGCAGCACTTCTACAGCCAATCAGTCAATGGAAAAGTCACAAAGTTCATCCGGGGTATCGGAGTTCACACCGGGCAATAGCAACCTTCACGGCTTCACACAAAGCGGAACGTTCTGGTGCACATCACAAAGTGTCAGGCAAAAGGAGAGTGTGCCCCCTTTACTCTGCAAGTTTTTGTTGGACAATGAGCATGTACACACAGACACACGGTACACAAAGCACAGTTTCAACACAAACAAGTAAAACAACAACAACAACAACAAAATGTGATTAGATTACAAGAAAACGCACCAAGCTGCTGCTGTTTCTGGAGGTAGAATGTAAAACACAACATAAGTGAGGGAGGACTCCTCTGTAAGTAAAAAATCTGCAGACTCTCTTTCCGTTCCACACATACACTGATTGAGTTTGCGGGGCATTGGCATCGGCTCTTGCCAAGTGGAGTGGTCCATTGACTGTAGAGGCAGCTGATTGGGTGCTCCATGAGGCTACAGTGGAAAGGGTTGGATTTTTGTCTATTTTGATTTTGCTCTGGAATATCACGTAATATCCTACCTCCTACATACAAAACCACCTGAGTAAGACTGAGTACCAGGCCAAAGTAAAATGCATTGAGTCCATGACACAATGAGCGAATAACACCAGCTATACATCAGTAAAACGTGGGCGTCAACAATACACAAAAATCAAGTTCAATACATTGAACTTAAAATACTCTGTATCACAAAAGTCCAATGATATATGTCCATCACAATCGTTGCTCACGAGACGATCGCCATGGAAACATGATGTACAGTGAGACCGTCAGAAGAGTGGGACATTGTCTTGCCTGGAGACACTGGTTCCTGGAAGGATAGACAAGACAAACTTAGAATGGCACTGTCTGAATGATTATCATGCGTTCATATTTACACACAGGTATGTGTGCTTTGAAGAATGTCACATTACAAATGTTACAAAAGTGATTGTGTCATTTTCCAATGGCCTACAAGGAACTGATCCACAGACGCATAAAATTAATATTACTGACTATGTCTAGAGTTTTTGTGTCATTCTTTTTTGGGTTGCTATTTTGGGGGGGGGGGGGGGGTGAGTGATGAGGGATTGGGGGGGGGGGGGGGGGGGGGGGTGGCGGTGATGGTGATGGGGAGGGGGGGGGAATGGGGGGGGGGGTGCTGGGGGGTTTGGGGAGGGGGGGCACCTTTGAATTCTCCCTGCAAATTAGAAAATGTTTGAAATAGTCCAGTGATTGTGTTTCTCAAAGGCTCCTACTGAACAAGAAGGAATTTTATGTGGCGCCCAATACCCCTTATCAAATTTTAAAATGTGGATGACAATTAGTCGGCCATTTCCAGGCAGTCACAAAGCAGTAGGTTCCATGACAATGTGCCGTGTATATCTGGCAATTTATTATCAAAGCCTTAGAGAGGCATCGAAATGACAGACACCATACCAGGTTATTGTTCCGCTCTGCCAGGCGTGCATGTCTGTGTAGGCGGTGAAGATGCTGCAGCCGTTTCCAGGCAGCCAGACTCATGTTGATCAGGCGAGTGTCTTTCACCGCGTGGTGAGCGGCAAAACTGTGCACGTGGCTGTAGACATGATGCCATACTAAGTCCATTAACACCATAACTAAACGATGAAGCACAGCTGCTGCATGAGTATTTCATTTGTGTATACCGGTACTCTCAATCACTATCACTATCACTATCACTCTCAATCACTATCAAGCAACCCCCCCCCCCCCCCCCCCCCCCCCAAAATGCGCCCATCCCACCCAATCTAGGTTGTAAAATGTGGATATGTGGTACATGTATGACAATCTGATGTGTACAGTCAAAATAAAATACACAGGTAGTGTGTGATATTAGACAGACCAAGATCAGCTGCTTGTGAAAAAAAATAAATAAACAGAGGAAAAAAGGCAGGAAGCTAGAAACTTCCGTTACTGCTGATTGAACAAGTCGCTGTCAGACGTCAACCAAATACATGTAGATATACAGGTCTCTCTCACAATGCTGTCTCTCCCTCTGGTAGGCCTGAAACCCTGTCTGTGCTTATGACATAGCAGCAGTATAAGTATTACTCTGTTAACAGCAGAAATAGGTTGTGCACCGTACCTGACTATGACCTTGGCCTTGGACGTGATTCCCCGTTGGATGAGGCTGTACGCCCAGAACATGTAGCAGCGAGCAACAGTGAATGGGTCACCCATCTCCATCGCTAGCTGCAACTGTTTGATGGAGATCTGGCCCGCCATTTCTGCCTGCAATGAGTTAAGACAGATCTACCTATGACCTTCACTCACGAGTCCCATGATACTACACGTGTAGATCTCATCATAGTCACGGTGTCTATCTCATCTGCTGTCCCCAAAGGACCACTCTAGGATTACTCCACTCCAGTATCAGGACAAATTCTGATACAACTCTGTGTGTGTGTGTGTGTGTGTGTGTGTGTGTGTGTGTGTGTGTGTGTGTGTGTGTGTGCGCGTGTGTGTGTGCGTGCGTGCGTGCATGCGTGTGTGCGCGCGTGCGCGCACGCATAGCTGGTTTGCTAACAGGCATGCCTGTACTTTACCCAAAATCTGGTTTGCTAACAGGCATGCCTGCACTTTACCCAAAATGTGTACAGTCCTTCCATAGCGTAATTACTGTACTCACATGATGCCTGAAGTACTCTCCCAGTGAAGAGTGTGCACCCCCGAGTGTTGACAACCACGCCATCGCGTCCTCCAACAACATACGCTTCGTCAGCAGATGATTCATACGCCATCCCCTAGTGAACAATCATAAACAACATACGCTTTGTCAGTAGAGAATGATTCATATGCCATCCCCTAGTGAACAATCATAAACAACATACGCTTTGTCAGTAGAGAATGATTCATATGCCATCCCCTAGTGAACAATCACAAAACAACATATGCTTTGTCAGTAGAGAATGATTCATACGCCATCCCCTAGTGAACAATCACAAAACAACATATATGCTTTGACAGTAGAGGATGATTCATACGCCATCTCTTCGTGGACAGTCAAAAACATACTTTTGTACACCTGTGACAATTTCTTCAAAAAATCAATAGCTATAACCAGGAATAGTACGGTTATCTAAAACCGCCCAAACAGATCCATTGTTGAGTTGTTGTTGTCAACCATCAACCTCCACTCTATCACACATCCTCACTATAACTTGAAATATAAACTGAATAATTCCATGTAGTTGTACCATTTGTAATCCAACTTCTGTTCAGGCCACACAGCGACGATGTCGATCATGTATGGAACTGCAAGAAGATCCAGCTTCTCAAACTGTGACGCGCCCCAGCTGAGAAGGCGCGGTACACAGTCCATAAATGCTCTCGCTCGCAACAGTCTCTTGCAGAACTTGAGTCTGAACCTCCTGTGTTTATAGATGCACTTCGCTAGACAGCTCGCTAGATGCCCGTTCACCAGCAGCGTGCACGCAAAATGTGGCACAATGAACAGTTGCCACTCTGGTACAGGGAGAGCACTTAGTTGTGAGGCGTGTGTAGCTTGTGGGATGTCCGACACCACATACTTGCAATTGAAATGTTGTTCAATATCCACGTCCACAGTTGAGTAATCTGTCTGTGGTGCGAAGTCACTTTCACCTCCATCCGTTATCGCAGAGTTGTTGCTGTGAAACACTACATGGCTGATCTTTCTGTGTGGACGGAGATGCTGGATTTTACTCTCAGTACATGAATGTTGCGTGCGTCTTTGTGGTAAAGATTCCTGACATTCCAGATGCCAAAAGTCCGGGATGTTCTCCTCCAGAGGAAACCTGTAACTGGTGCGCTGACCGCGGGTGTCCAGCACCAACTCTCCACACTCCCGCGTGAACAGTGTGCAGTCCTGAATCTCATCAACGGTCCTGAACAATATCACAAGGTGTGCCATGGTGTTCTCTTTAGTGTCTGCATGAGGTTTACATGATATGGTCTTGTTGTGTAGGTGAAGAGAATGTCTGTTTTTTTTCTTCAGGATGGGAAGCTGAAACAGTTATATCATAACCATATATACATCAAGTAACAACTGTGAACAGGCATGAGCACAACTTAAGGGCCTTTCTTTCGCATGCACACTGGGGGGGGAAAAAAAATCTCACTTGTCCATTTTTCATTTGCGCACATCTTTCTAAACAGTGTGTCAACAGTGATATCTAACACAGTTATTGTTCATAGATTTTAGACTTGACGGCGTCTCGATGCTGACTTTCTGATTGTCTTAGGACAATTTTCCCTACAATTTTCCTCTGCCAAGTTGAAGGGCAGCATTGCAGACAACAGACGACACTGGCATGACGCTATAACAGAAAGGACAAAGGTGTTTCGATCAGACGCTTTTGTGGCCCATTCTCGACACCAGGGGAACTTTACTAAACTGCAGTATGAGAGAACTTACCAGGGACACTGTAAACGTATTTGTATAATCGTTTTTAGCATTGTTATCTGGATGAGAGACAAGGATGTTATCTGGAACTATCGAGTAGCCACGCACGATAACTTCTTATTGAGAGTGTGTTCCCCTAAAAGCTCTTTAGTTTCAGAAACAACTTTACGTCTGACTAATGGCGGCGAGGGTTTTTGGCTACGCGATACAGATGCAAATCTGGAGGAAAACGCTATATATTCCTCTTACACATAACGCTGCAGATGACACCCTAGAAATGCTTTAAAATTCACCAAAAAATTCACAAAAATCAGGCAGCCATAGACTCATGCGTAGAAGAAATTTAAACAAATTCCAATATTCCGTTTTTTGGCAATGTTGGCAGCGACCACATACCCCCTCATTCCACGGTCGTCTGCTGGCTCCTGTGCCAGCCGCGCATGAATACAAATAGTCCACAAGCCAGCCTCATTTTTCCCTAATTTTACTATTACCTGGCATGAAACTTGTTTACAAAGCCAACAAAAAGCACCAGATTGCCATATTTTACTATGCACACAAATTTTAAAAGGGGCAAAGATTTTATACTATATTTAGCCGAGTTTTACTACATGCCCCGGAAGCTAATACTATCACGTAGCCTGTAAATCTTCTAGTTCTACCTTGTAGTGTTTTGACTTGTATAGACCCTAGATATGGCCTCCTTACTGGGAGGAATTAGTGTTCCCGTAAAGACTCATGTGTTCGAGGCGATGCAAAGCGTCGACATATGCGCTTTAGCGAAATGCACGGAGACTGAGCTGCGTCCAGTTTTGCCGGCTTTGGTGCGGATGGCTCTGTGCTCGCCACTGGACACAAGTGACAGGGGCGCTAACTTGAGGAGGGCCACCCTGAAAATTTTATCCGGCATCGAAGTTGTCAACAACATCGTCGGACTTCTCTCTATTGACTTCCATGCTCTTGAGCAAGACGTCAAAAAGGAACAACAACTAAGGTTCAACCTCAGTTTGCCATGTGCATGTCCAAATAATTTACAACAAAATGAAGAATACTTGAAAAGTTTTCAAATCTTTAGTTTAAACTCTGATAAAGTATGTCCCCTACATTATTTATTTTATTTGCATCTGACAAACAGTGAAAGATTACATGCGCCTTTTTCTCTTGTTGAAGAAGCACGTTTGTGGCTAATACTAATAGTAATAAAGTGAAAACTAAGCATGATAAATTTAATTACTGACTCAGTGACTCTTCGTTTCACAACAAACTGACCGTATTGTGCCCTTCTACTGCTTCTTTCAACAACGAACCATCTGGTTGTGACTGACACTACAGAGCCAAGGCAGGTGGTAACCCTACGGAGAGCATCCTCATCTCACAGCTGACCAATGGACTTGCACTCGAGTTTGAGCGGAGTGACGCTGCTCGCCGTATTCGCCTCATCCTCAGTCAGCTTCTGTTTGTTGTGTCAGAGGTACTGTACAGCGCAGCATGCTCCCCTACATCACTACATACTTTGTAGCAGGGGCATACAAATTGCAGGGTCACAAAAAAAGCTTTGGCTTTCACACACACACACACACACACACACACACACACACACACGCAATTAATCTGGTGGGGAGAAGGGAAGGTGGGGGGATGGATGCCGAACATGCAGGCATGTGTTGCACTCATACTGTCACAGTTCTGGTGTTTATTTCATTTTTTTTTTTCTCCTCTCTCTGTTTCAGCTAAAGGAAGGACGAGCAGGGAACTACCGCAAATCATCGGAACTGTTTGAGAGTCCTGTCTACCTTGATGAGGTGTCGGACATCTTAAGTATCGCACATGCAGGTGATCACTTGGTTTCCACGTACATAATTCATGTAATTAACATAATTCATGTAATTAACGTAATTTATGTCAACTTGTAATTGCTCCTGCAGGCATAGTGTAATTCTGTGGATCAGTATAATCTATGGTGGACTATTAACACTGGTTCTGGCCATGCACTGTTACAGTCTGTTGCTTTTTCCTTTTTCTTTTTTTTTTTTTAATTTTTTTTTCTCCCCACTGTTTCTTTACTACTTTATTTCAACAGAGCTGCCTGGTTTGCTTGTGCTGGGTGATGTAGCGGAAGCGTTGTTGTGTCTCCCCAACGGTAATCTTTTGATTTGTCAGCTGGTTGCCAACTTCCCCGAACTCTTCATGGAAGGTTAGTTGTTATGCATTTCAGCGCATGAAATCACTTTGTTTTCATTTGCTTGTAAATTGAACTGTAAAGTGTTTTGTTTTTTTTAATTCATTATAAAAATTTTTAAAACCTTTTGTTTGTTGTTGATATTGTTTACACTTGTCGTTATGAAGATCAGTAGTTAGTAATTTCATATGGATCAAAGAATGCTGACTATAAACACATTCTGAACACAAGATCTAAAGATCTGTGTTTACTCTGTGTTTGGCAGTGTGTGCCAGTCTCGTGTCACGTGGTGAGAGAGTGGAGGAGGAGTCACATGGCGGTTGTCGTCGTTTGGAGATGCTGCGAATGCTGGCTGCCATCAACCCTAAAGACGCTCTCAGTATCCGCGCACTGTGTGTGAGTGTCACTGTCAGTTACTGCTGTCGGGGATACACCTATAATAAAAGTACCACTTTGTCTAAGCTGTGACATCATTGCAAGTTGTTTATATGATGATCACCAGTCTCCTGTTTCCAGACCAGTATATGTGTCCCAAGACATATTTGTAATTTATTTAGTGTCAGCATTATGATTTGTTCTTCAGTAGAGGTGGTGTTGATGTATCGATTTTTGTACTACTTGTTCCTGTGCCAGTTGAAGTCTCAACAGTATTTATTCACTTATTCTTTTTGTACACTGATTTGCTTTGTCCCTTTAAAAAAAGAAAAGAAAAAAAAAAGTGATAATATGTAATGCCACATTAACTATGGACATTAATGTGTGTTGCAGGTTCAACACTGTACGATGCCTGGTCTGGCCATCGCTCTCTCACTACAACAGTCAGGGTCAGGGTCACATTCAGAGTTAGGGTTAGGGTTAGGGTTACTGTCAGTGCCAGTGTTTCCCGGTGGCAGTCATCAGACGGAGGGCAGTGATGTCGTGTCATTTGTCAGCTCCCTTCTCCTAGGGAGCGACCCATCCATCAGAAACTGGTTTTCTTACTTCGTAAAGGCGGGGCAGAAGGTAGGGGAGTTTCACCATTGTCACTGGTAGCATGTCTGTATGTGTAGTTTAGTTTTACTTTCACTACATTTAGGGAAAAAATTGAATTGTATTATATGTACATATGTGTGTGTGTGTGGGGGGGGGGGGGGGGGGGGGGGGTAAATTGCGGAAATGGTTGTGTGCTGAAATGGCTCATCTGCTGGTCTAGCTACATCAAAACAAACAAACAAACAAGAAAACAACAACCCCAAAACATTAACAGCAACAAAGTAGGCACTTTAACATAGTATTTGTGTGCAAAAACAGTGTATACTTACTGTATAAGAGGTTTACCTATTTTTGCTGCCTTGTGTTGACGTGGACTACTTGTAAGGATTGTGTGCAGAAACACAGAGACGCGGGTCCCTCCATGCTACACGTCTTGCGACACCACCTGCTTCAGCAGCTCCGAGCTCTTACACCCCCGCACGGGATGCCCCTTGCGCAGTCCAGCGTGGTGCGAGCCTCCGCTCTCATTCGGCTTTACTCGGCACTGAAAGGCATTGCCACTCTCAAGTATGTCCTCCTTACCACTGTTCTTGTCGTTGTGGTTTGGTGTTTCGGTTGTTGTTGTTTTTTGTGTGTTGTAGGTTTTTTGTTTTGTTTTTTTTTGTGGCAAGAATAACAGGAGGTTGATGTAACATCTCATTTTGGGGTTTTGGGGTTTTTTTTTGCTTCCTTCCCCCCCCCCCCCCCCCCCCCCCCATACAAATGTACTAAAGGCATAAGAAAAATAATTGACAAATGAGAGCTTAGCTGATGTCATCATTTGAAGTTTCATTTGGGACTCCTGTATAGACCCCACCCCCATCTCCCAGAAAATACTCTTCAGTGACTACAAACCGTTTTCTTGTGCCTGTCTGTGTGCATCATGAATTCGTTGCACTGCCAAATTGCATGTAAGCCGAGGGGATGTAAATAGCGTGTGTGTGTGTGTGTGTGTGTGTGTGTGTGTGTGTGTTTTAAGCACAGCGAGTCCTTGAAGCTGGAGAACAGTGCTCTATAAAAGCTATGTATTATTATTATTATTATTATTGTGCATAACAGACTCTTTACATTTTACATGTTTACATGTTTTTTTAACATGTTTACACTTGAGCCATTTCACTGTCCCATTGTCAGATACACGGAAGACGAGATGCAGTGTCTGCTTCAACTTTTGACCTGTCACGCTCCACTGACTCCAGCCGGCACACACTTTGTCACGTTGGCCATCTGCATGCTCATCTCAAGCCCCAGTCTGCTAAGGTAACGTCACGCTCCACTCATCCAGGTGTGGTGTTATTGCAGCAGGATTCATTTCTGTTTGTTTTTAGTATGTTCTTATAAAACTCTATTACCAGTCATGTTTCATACTATTCCTGTAGTGACTTGGCAGTCTGATCATGTGGTTTTTAGTATGTTCTTATAAAACTCTATTACCAGTCATGTTTCATACTATTCCTGTAGTGACTTCGCAGTCTGATCATGTGGTTTCAAGCCCTAATTTCTCTCTCTCTCTCTCTCACACACACACACGCATGTATGCACGCACTCACACACTCACTCACACACTCACTCACATATAATATAGACAGTTGATTGCAGTCACAACTTGGGCCATTTGACTTTCCCCCTAACCAGTACCAGTGTCTATATTACTTTATGTGTGTCACATGACAGCGGCCTGGATGAGGAGCAGAAAATGGTGGCCTGGATCCGATGGCTTCTGGCAGAGGAGAGTAAAATGGACAGGTGGGAACTTGGCAGATACTACTCACTGTTACTGATTCTTTTTCCTCTGTCATTCATGGCAGATTCACTATTTTGTGAAGCTTCCTTTTTCCCAGACTCCCCATTTTGCAAAGCTGATTGGTACGCTAAACTTGCTGAACTTTTTTTTTTCCCCTGCCCCTTTGCTTATAGTCTTTTAATTTTATATTAATAGTTACTACAGTATTTTCTTTGTCTTGTGAAATCCTTAGTAGTCGTATTCAGTAACTGCAGTTCCATCTGGAATTCAAGAAAATGAATAGAAAATGTTAGTGTCGGGCAGTTCTTGTTTCTGATGTCACCTCAGTTTATTGTTTAGATTCACTGCTTGTGCTGGCCACACTGACTGATGTCACCTCAGTTTATTGTTTAGATTTACTGTGTGTGCTGGCTACACTAACTGATGTCACCTCAGTTTATTGTTTTATGTTTAGATTCACTGCTTGTGCTGGCTACACTAACTGATGTCACCTCAGTTTATTGTTTTATGTTTAGATTTACTGCTTGTGCTGGCTACACTAACTGATGTCACCTCAGTTTATTGTTTAGATTTACTGTGTGTGCTGGCTACACTAACTGATGTCACCTCAGTTTATTGTTTTATGTTTAGATTTACTGTGTGTGCTGGCCACACTAACTGATGTCACCTCAGTTTATTGTTTTATGTTTAGATTTACTGTGTGTGCTGGCTACACTAACTGATGTCACCTCAGTTTATTGTTTTATGTTTAGATTCACTGCTTGTGCTGGCTACACTAACTGATGTCACCTCAGTTTATTGTTTAGATTCACTGCTTGTGCTGGCTACACTAACTGATGTCACCTCAGTTTATTGTTTTATGTTTAGATTCACTGCTTGTGCTGGCTACACTAACTGATGTCACCTCAGTTTATTGTTTAGATTCACTGCTTGTGCTGGCTACACTAACTGATGTCACCTCAGTTTATTGTTTAGATTCACTGCTTGTGCTGGCTACACTAACTGATGTCACCTCAGTTTATTGTTTTATGTTTAGATTCACTGCTTGTGCTGGCTACACTAACTGATGTCACCTCAGTTTATTGTTTAGATTCACTGCTTGTGCTGGCCACACTGACTGATGTCACCTCAGTTTATGGCTTAGATTGACTACTTGTGCTGGCTACACTAACTGATGTCATCTCAGTTTATTGTTTAGATTCACTGCTTGTGCTGGCTACACTAACTGATGTCACCTCAGTTTATGGCTTAGATTGACTACTTGCGCTGGCTACACTGACTGATGTTGAAAGTTGTTTGCCATAACAGGGAGGCTGGCTCTACAAAAACATTTGGTGAAATGCTGTTTCTGGTGGCACTTCATTTCCATAGCAACCAGGTGTCGGCCATATCGGATCTTGTTTGCAACACTCTCGGCATGAAGGTATTGACTGCAATCAAATCTGGAGAAAACAAAAGTATAGTAATGGGATGCTCTTTCCTCTTCTTCTTTTTATTTTATTTATTACCTTTTCCATTTATTTTGAAAGCATCTAGTTACAAACTTTAAGTTTCTTATCAGCAATTTCGTTAAATGGTCTGGGTAGAATCTAATGAGCGGGATTTGTTTTCAGTCTGCGCGTAGTTTTCTCCTCATGGTACTTTGTTGTTTTGCAGAGTGTCGTCAAGTCTGGAAGTCTCTCACGGCTTCGGCTGATGTTTACACAGGAAATTTTCACAGAGCAGGTGTGTTGACTTGAGTTATACGGTAGACTAAAGTGAGAATTGTACAGAAATGAACCTGAGTGCGAAACATGAAGAAGAAACACCCCCACCCCCCCCCCCCCCACCCTCCCTCCTCCCACCACCACCCCCACATCCCACACTCCCTTTCTTAAAAATAATGGTAACAAAAAACACATCCAAACAAACAAACGATCAAACATATTAAAACGAATGAAATGAACGAAGACATAACAACTGTGTCACTGTGCATTGTGGCCGTTTCTCCAAAACTATGTTGATAATAATGATGCATGTTGGTGTTTAATGTGAATGACTGTGTGAATTATCACATGGAACATTTTGTGTGAGACTGGATTTGGCAGGGAAGGTGGTTTTCCTCGTTGTGCTTCCTGATATTAGAATGTCAGACCGCTTTAAACATCCCACTATTTCATAATGTGTCTGTTTTGGGAGTATCGTGAAGTGTGTGGTTTTTCATGATGTTTCAGGTGATTGCAGCTCACGCAGTCAAAATCCCCGTCACGTGTGGTCTGGATTCTTCGCTCAGTGGTTATCTCCCCATACACTCCATTCACCAGCTGCTGAAAAGTCGAGTGTTCTCACGACACAGGGTTCCCATTAAGGTACTGTAGCCACACTGGGCACGGCTCAGTCTCTATAGCCACGCCGGACACGGTGCAGTCTCTATAGCTACACTGGACACAGTGCAGTCTCTATAGCCACGGTGGACACAGCGCAGTCTCTATAGCTACATTGGACACCGCACAGTCCCTATAGCCACACTGGACACCGCTCAGTCTAGCCACACTGGACACCGCCCAGTCTCTATAGCTACACTGGACACGGCCCAGTCTCTATAGCCACACTGAACACGGCCCAGTCTCTATAGCCACACTGGACACCGCCCAGTCTCTATAGCCACACTGGACACGGCCCAGTCTCTATAGCCACACTGGACACCGCCCAGTCTCTATAGCCACACTGGACACCGCCCAGTCTCTATAGCCACACTGGACACCGCCCAGTCTCTATAGCTACACTGGACACGGCCCAGTCTCTATAGCCACACTGGACACGGCCCAGTCTCTATAGCCACACTGGACACGGCCCAGTCTCTATAGCCACACCGGACACCGTGCAGTCTCTATAGCCACACTGGACACCGCGCAGTCTCTATAGCCACACTGGACACAGCTCAGTCCCTATAGCCACACTGGACACCGCGCAGTCCCTATAGCCACACTGGACACCGCCCAGCCTCTATAGCTACACTGGACACAGCCCAGTCCCTATAGCCACACTGGACACCGCGCAGTCCCTATAGCCACACTGGACACCGCCCAGTCTCTATAGCTACACTGGACACCGCCCAGTCTCTATAGCCACACTGGACACCGCCCAGTCTCTATAGCCACACTGGACACCGCGCAGTCCCTATAGCCACACCGGACACCGTGCAGTCTCTATAGCCACACTGGACACCGCCCAGTCTCTATAGCCACACTGGACACCGCCCAGTCTCTATAGCTACACTGGACACAGCTCAGTCCCTGCACTGTCTTTTCGGTGGACTGACTATGTACCTATTATACATGGTTTGACTGTTGGTAGAAAATTGTCTGTGCATAAAATAATAGTTGTTGCAAGAGCCTGGCCTCAGAAGTGAAATGGATACTTGCCATGAATTTGAGTGGATTTGTTGTACGTGATCAAACATTCATAACAGATACGGCAGACTACCACTTCATTTAGTCTGACTGACAGTGAGAATTTCATTTTTGTCGGGGAGTTTGGGTTGGTAATGGATGCCTTGTTTTTTCTTCTTCTTTTTTTTTTTTTTTCCTACTTGCCCATAATGGTGCTAAACAACAACAACAACAACAACCCCACAGTGTGATGATTTGCTGCCTTCAGTGTTTCAGCTTGAGACAGATGCTAGTTCACACTGACTGCCTTCTGAGAATCCGTTCTATTCTGATATTCCAGGGTTGGATCTACCGTCAGTTCTGTGAGAGTGCTCTCCCTCTCCACCCTCTCTTGCCTCAGTTGGTGGAGTGTTTCGTGGGCACCATCATTCCCAAGGGGTTAAAGGTGGAGCAGACGAACCAGCCGTTCACAGAAGACGAGATCCTGGCGGTGTACTCGGATTTTCTGACCAGCACGAAGAGCGGCAGTGACGAGAAAGGTGGCAGGAGTGGAGATAACGGTCAGGAGAATTTGGCCCCACAGCTTCTCATGTTGTACTACGTGCTGCTCTATCAGGATACTCTACTCAGTGTGTCCAAGTCACCAGGTGAGAATAAGCCCTGGTGATTACCTCCATCTGTGGTGAATGTACAATGATTATTGTTGTGATTGGGGAATGACAAAAGTACCATCAAAGGCCGCCTTGACAAATGCTGGGAAGGTGTCACAACTATCCATGTTCTCTTGTATTATATGTATTACTGTACTTGTAACCCCAGCTTTTGGCATGTAGTGAAGACAATTTATCACATTCTAACAGCAAGTTCATGTTCAAGAAATAGTGGTTGTGGCAGCATGCACAGTACAGTACGGTGGGTGTGACTGTGAGTCCTGGATTCATTGCTGGTATATATGTATGTTCAGATCTCTCTCTCTCTCTCTCACTGTTCTCATTGTATCCCCACATTGTGTACAGTTTTGACTGTCGTTTTCATTTATTCATGTACATGTATATATAACATGTTGTTTGACTTTCTCCCAGTCTTGTCTTTGCGTCCACACGTTGCGTACAGTGAGACAGTGCTGGCTCAGATCCCCATTAACTACCTGGTGCAGGAGGCACAACGTCGACAACAACACTGCTCCGGCATCTTCCCCGCATTGCTTAGGTCAGAGGTCACATCATTCTCGCGACAGTTTTTCATGTATTCGCCTAAATTTTGAGCACCCCAAAAATAGATATTGTTACATGACTTTGTCTTTGACACTGGATTGTTTGTGTTTCATCTTTCACAGCATGTTTCTCTTTTACCCTTTTCGCAAGTTCTGTGTCGGACAAAACTTCATAAATGTTCCGTATGAGATGCTGTGGATTGTCGGAGTTTGATAAGTGTGGGAGAAGTGTGTAGATGACAGTATGTGGTGACTTGCTGCGGTGACTGACTGTTCTGTGTTTGATGCGACAGGTTGCTGGTGACACACTACCCTCATCTGTGTCTGTTCTGTGTTTGATGCGACAGGTTGCAGCTGGTGACACACTACCCTCATCTATGTCTGTTCTGTGTTTGATGCGACAGGTTGCTGGTGACACACTACCCTCATCTGTGTCTGTTCTGTGTTTGATGCGACAGGTTGCAGCTGGTGACACACTACCCTCATCTGTGTCTGTTCTGTGTTTGATGCGACAGGTTGCAGCTGGTGACACACTACCCTCATCTGTGTCTGTTCTGTGTTTGATGCGACAGGTTGCTGGTGACACACTACCCTCATCTATGTCTGTTCTGTGTTTGATGCGACAGGTTGCTGGTGACACACTACCCTCATCTATGACTGTTCTGTGTTTGATGCGACAGGTTGCTGGTGACACACTACCCTCATCTATGTCTGTTCTGTGTTTGATGCGACAGGTTGCTGGTGACACACTACCCTCATCTATGTCTGGTTGAGGACTGGTTGGAAGACGGCCTCTCTCTGGCGCCGGGATCCTCCGGCCACGCTGCCAGTCACGTTCCTCAGACATCGTCAGGAATTCCACTCAGTCAGACCGCGTTTAGGGAAGGTGGGACAACCACTGTGTGTGTGTGTGTGTGTGTGTGTGTGTGTGTGTGTGTGTGTGTGTGTGTGTGTGTGTGTATAGTGAAATAACAAGTTGGGCTTCAATTTCAACTGCAGTACAGGACTACTGCATGTGAGTATGAGTTGACCATCATCTGTACAAAGAGTCCAAGCACCCACCTGATCCATTAGTCAGTCAGGCAGTCAATCCAATCATTAATTCAGTCAGTCTGTCAGTCAATCAATCAGTCAGTCTGTTAGTCAGTCAGTCTGCTTATCAGTCAGTCAGTCAATCTATCAGTCCGTTAATCAGTCAGTCAAGCAAGTCAGTCAGTCAGTCAATCAGATTACGTTATTATCCCCAAGGGGAAATTAAAAAGGGGTGATCAGTACAAACACACACACACACACGCACGCACGCACACACACACACACACACACACACACACACACACACACACACACACACACACACGCACGCACACACACGCAGTCACACACACACACGCAGAGTCACACACACACGCGCAGAGTCACACACACGCGCAGAGTCTCACACACGCGCAGAGTCACACATACGCATGCACGTACTCGCATTGAATCCTTTTTACTTTCTGCAGTCCCTGTTGTGTGTTATGATCCATTGTTTGTTGTTGTTGTGTGTGTAGCGGTGTCGTGTGTGGTGGAGAATCCAGCATTAATGATTTCCCAGCTGGAAGCCTTGCTGCGTCTGCCACCCTCACGTCTCCAACAGTTCGTTCAGCCCGTCGTCAGCTCCCTGCCCCAGTTCCTAGGTGACAACGTGCCCCGCAAAGTCCTTGACCTTGTCCAGAAAGTCTGGTTCAGAAATCACGCTCTCGCTCCTCGCAGGTGAGAAAAGTTTTCTCGGGGTGAACTGCTTCCTTGTACATAACGTCAAGATGTGTGTGTGTGTGTGTGTGTGTGTGTGTGTGTGTGTGTGTGTGTGTGTGTGTGAGAGAGAGAGAGAGAGAGAGAGAGAGAGATACACATCAAGATGAATTTCTTCATGATGCTAACCTCTGTATTTAGGGAGACTTTTATTTTCTTTTGATTGATTTGTGACTGCATCTGTATGCTTGAAATAGTCTACCTTTGATATTAGCAGAGCTCCGAATGCAACACAGCGAAGTCTAATGACCGTGTGAAGGAGGAAAACTCTTCTGTCTTTAAACGACATTCGCCATTTTGTCCCTTGTCGGCCACTAAACATTATGCTACCAGGTCAAGTGTGGCTGCAACACTGTCACTAGTGTCAGAGGCTAATGCACTTTCAGCCTGTCTATGGCGGTATTTGTGTGTGTGTGTGAGTGGCACGACGCTATACATGTACATTACCAAAACAGCTCAGAACGATCTGTGAGTCTAAACTGTTAAAAACAAAAGGCCTTTGTCTTGCATCAATCTCCTGTACAGTCTGCGCCTGGCGACGGTGAACGCTCTACAACCACGACAAGCTGGCTTGCTGAAGGTGGAGCCGTTTACAGAACAGGACGTGGTGGTCGACCCGCTGGTTGTGCTCCGGTGTGACGATCGTGTCTTCAGGTGAGAGTGGAGAATGTGTTGTGCTGGTTGAAGTGTGATGATCGTGTGTTCAGGTGAGAGTGGAGAATGTGTTGTGTTGGTTGAAGTGTGATGATCGTGTGTTCAGGTGAGAGTGGAGAATGTGTTGTGTTGGTTGAAGTGTTGGACAAGTTCTGCACATTTACCTTTCTTCACTGGGAGGTCAGACTTCTTTAATGGTATACATGTAGCAGCGCCTGCACCCCAAGTGGCACTCTCCCTACAGTAAAACCAAGTACAGCAAGGCTTCATGTGTATGTTGGACATCGGTCATAGAGCAGTTCTTTCTCAAAATCTGTGAATACTCAGTTCTTTCTCAAAATCTGTGAATAGTTTCTTATCAAGGTGGACATAATTTACGTGCTGTCATTACTACGCCACACTGGACAATATTCACAGCAAATGTTCTGTACTTTGACGTTCACCCAGGACATGTGTCTTAACGTAGCGATATGAAGCACTGGCACAGCTTGTGTGGAATGTAGTGTTTGAGTTTCTCTCCCACTATCAACATTAGCTTCCAGTATACCCATCATTAAACATGGATGCTGGTCTTGTTCACGATATTTCCTCATTTTGCTGCATATCTGTTTTAGATGTCCACCCATCCTGGCCATCGTGCTGCGTGTGTTGTCAGCGTACCTGCAGGCTTCTCGCGTCTTCCTTCACCAGCAGGTCACCGCTAGCGCCACCACTGGTCCCATCGCTAATGCCGGTGACGCAGCCAAAGTAGAGAAAGATCGCACGGAGCTTAAGAACGCTCTGATCGCGGCACAAGAGAGTGCTTGTCTGCAGATACTGTTGGAAGTTTGTTTAGCTACGCCTGAAGAAAAGGTGTGTACATTGTCTGCTTCTTAGTCCTTGCTTGCGTGTGTGTGTGTGTGTGTGTGTGTGTGTGTAAAGATATTTTTTTTCCCTGGAACTGTGATTTGCTCGTGCACTTCTGCAAAGTCCCCAGAAGCATCAGTACTTGTTTGATGTAACAAAACTTTTTGCAGAAAAAAACCAAACCAATCGTTTATTTGTCTCTGTGCAGGAAAGAAACCAAGGCGAGTTGAGTTGTTTGCGAGAAGTTCAGTGTGCTGTGTTTTCCTTCATGCACCAGGCCTTTATTCAGGATCCATACCTGGCCAAACTCATTCATTTCCAGGTAACACAACTTTAGTCACCTGTTCATTTCTTTTTAAACAAATGCAGCATTCGACAGCATTACAGTACTCAGTAGCTTGTTGCAACTCTGAAGGAAGGTATCTTTTGTTCTGTTATCTTGTTTTTGTTTTCTCGACGCTGGTTTCAGTAGGAGTACAGTCATGTAGGTTGGTATCTTAATAACAATGGTGATAAGAAGACGGAAGTCAATTTGACATGTCAAAATGCTATTGTCATCATGAGCATCCCAGCTCAGTATAGGAAGAGTGAAATGATGTCAGTTTCAAACTGTGATGGTTGCTAAATGGTGTGTAGGGTTATCCGAAGGAGTTACTGCCGTTGATGGTATCCGGAGTCCCCTCCATGCACATCTGTCTGGACTTTATCCCCGAGTTGCTGGGTCAGCCACAGGTGGAGAAACAGGTCAGATCGCATCTTTTGACAAACACAGTCATCAGACACATTTAGTTCACCTCTGATACTGCTTCACTGTTTGAAGGTGTCTTTTAGCTTTGTTTCTTAGGTGGGGGGTTGTTGTTGTTGTTGTTTTGGGGGGGGGGGGGTCTGTTTCTCAGATACTTTACAAATTACAAGTAGATTAAGAGTACATGTATGCATTACTGCTTCCTTTCAGTTCGCACCATCTTTTTATTTTGTCCTATTCTGTGTCAGCATGATGTTAAGGTGCAGCTAATGGGTTTGTTTTTGCAGTACACAAATCTGCCTTCAGCTCATGTTCACCAAGGAAAAGGCAATCTGTTTTTGTTTTTTCTTGTTGTTGGTGGTGGTGTTTTTGTTTTTGTTTTGTTTTTTTCAGGGAGGGGGGGGGGGGGGAATTTTTTATTTTAAATCTTTTTTGATGAATTTTTCCCCTGACAAAAATGAGAATGAAATTTTTTTCCACATGACAAAATTGAATTAGTTTTTGGTTATATATTTTCCTACTTTCTCCCCTTGCCTGCAGGTGTTTGGTATACAACTACTGGCAGCGTTGTGTGGACAGTACGGTTTACCCAAATCTCTCAACGTGGCCAAACTTGCCATCAACGTCATGTTTACACTCCTCACAGGTAACTTACCTCCCTTGCACTATGCACCACTCTCACTGTCATGCACTGTGTATTGTTGTAATGGTCATTTCAACCTTCACCTCAAAATATCCTCTTGCCTATGTACAGTTTAAGATGAAATAATTCTGATACCTGTTTGCTTCATGCTGTTAGCGACTTACAGCTTCGTGCATTGAAATGATGTGCATTGAATTTTGAGATGACGAGTGGCCATTTTCTCACCTCCAGCATACGAGAGCAGCGCGTGCTGTCAGCTGTTTGTGGAGACTGTTCCGTCCCTGTTACTGATGTGTCGAGCATTCCCTCCCTTGTGTGAAGATGCCACCTCCCTGTTGACACAGATCGCGCGCGTCTGTCGATCACAGCTCGCTATCCATAGCAACACGGCCACTACAGGTAATTAGCAGCTCTGGTGTCATCATCAGTTTGAGTGCTGGCAGATTGAGTTGTGCGTGATACGATGTTGTCAGAATGGACAGCTTAACTGTACACAGGTGTCACTTTTCTTTCTTTCTTATGTGGAAAGACAAATTTGGAAATGAATTTTTTAGTATGATTATGGTTGTGATGTCCCGACTATGACCGTTCATTCCAACAGTACCAAGTTGAGTTTTCAGGGATTTTCAGTTGAGGTGTACTGTATTTCAGTTTTACAAGCATATTTAAAATGTTTTTCTTTCTTTTCCAGAATCGCTCACAGATGGTCCGATATTAAAGAAGACAAAACTGCAGCATAAGTCTTCCTCGCCCACACCAACTCCAAATTTCCACTTTCTTCTCACTTTGGTGCAAGACACGTTCAGACAACTCACTGACACAGCGTCTGCCACCGGTCGCTTATACTGACCACTGGACTACTAACATCAGCTGTGGGTTTCCAAGACACTTCTTTACTCAGGGTACATTGCTACACACATACATGTGTTATAAACACTGACCGAGTGTGCTTGGCTTGGGCACTGACTGGCAGCAGGTACAATGTTTTCAGTTTACGTCACAGCTGTCAAACCTGAAGGATTTGTGCATACTAGACCATCCTGTGTTATCACCGTTTGTATCTGAGAGACTGGGGTAATCTGTGAGATGTGCAAAGGTCAGGTGCAGAGCTTGTATTGCTGCTGTATGGATGGGGGGTGGAGATACATGTACCAAAGGTCGCAAACATCGGTGGGTCTCAGATCTCTTTCCAAAAGTGTGTGAAATATCTAGGTGTGAAGATCGACCAGACGCTTTCCATGCATGATCAGATCAGCAGCGTCTGCCGTGCGGCTTTTCTTGAGCTCCGCAAGATCTCCTCACTTAGGCCGTTCCTCTCTGAAAGTGCAGCATCAAGGCTTGTCAATGCGTTCGTAACGTCGCGGTTGGACTACTGCAACTCCGTCTTTGCAGGTTTACCGGCAGACCAGATCTCTCGTTTGCAGATGATCCAAAACAACGCGGCGCGTCTCATCTTGAGAAAACGAAAGAGGGATCACGTTACGCCTCTGCTGAAACATCTGCATTGGCTCCCTGTTAAATTCCGTTTCCAGTACAAAATCGCCACTTTCGCATTCCGTTTCTTCGAGGGTTCTCTTCCTCCCTACCTGTCGGCCTTACTCTGTAAGTATCAACCGTCGCGCACCCTGCGTTCCGCTAGCGAAAAACTCCTCACAATTCCGAAGCGTAACATGAAAACTGCCGGAGAGCGCTCTTTCAGCTTTTTAGCCCCGACTGTCTGGAACTCCTTGCCAAACGAACTCCGCCTTCAGACCTCACTGCCTCTGTTTAAATCGCATCTGAAGACCTATCTCTTCCGCCAAGCCTTTGACAGCTAAACCTCTGTTAAGCCTCAGTGTCTGTGTGCATCATGAGTTCGTTGCACTGCCAAATTGTATGTAAGCGGAGGGGATGTAAATAGTGTGTGTGTGTGTGTGTGTGTGTGTGCTTTAAGCGCAGCGAGTCCTTGAAGCGGGAGAACAGCGCTCTATAAAAGCCATGTATTATTATTATTATTATTATTAAAAAACCCCCAGACAAAAAAAGCAATGCGTGGCACACAGACTTCATTTCTATGACCCTGCAGGAGTAGTTGGTGTTTAACAGGACAGGGTAACGTGTTACTTGTATGACAAAAGAACAAGAGCTTGTCTGAAGTCAGGTTTAGGGAGACATTGTACAGCAGACATTAGGTGCATGTTGGATTATGTTGAACGTGTGCAGATGATGTGTTGCATGTGTGTGTGTTTATTGAGACTGGTAGAGAGAAAGACGTGTTATGTGTGCGAGTTGAGACTGGTAGAGAGAAAGATGTGTTATGTGTGTGTGTTTATTGAGACTGGTAGAGAGAAAGATGTGTTGTGTGTGTGAGAAAGTGAGTGGTTTAGAGAAAGATGGCAAGTGAGTGTAGAGAGTTGTGTGTCAGTTTTTCTTGGTGCTGAACAGGACAAGTTACGTTGTGTGCGTAACTGTAACCGAAGAAAGGGAGAATGTGGAGTTTGGAGTGAAATGTAGAATCAGTGTTAATTGTTACCAGCAAATAAAACTGATAAAATAAACTCATTTGTGTTTGGGGTTTTCTTTGCTGCTGCTGTTTGTTTTTGTCTTTATAATGCCTCCTGTGAGACTGATGAAGGCTTATGAAAAATCCAGTAGAAAAATGGGGAGTCAGAAAAAATCTGCACACACCAAAACTAAAAGTAAAAAAAACCAACTGAACATCAACACTGCATCTTTTCATTTTAGTTCCAAGCTGTCTTTGCATGCATACAAAACATTTGATTTGTAAATTTGTACTTGACCCCGGTGATGCTGAAAACGGAATATTCCAGGCTACAGGTCTACGGCTGTTTCAGCACAATAATATTCAGCAGGACAAGTCAGCTGGTTTTCAAACACGTGGACTGGTACATGTACAGCCAATCTGCTTTATTTAAATGTTCCCTTTTCACATCATTCTCATCACTTCATTCTTTGTCATAATTTGTAGGCTGATGTGATGCTGGCACTTATTACTGGCCAGGAAACTTACACAAGTTACAATTACAGTATTTCACAATGATAGTTTCCCTTACTCACTCCCCATGTCTGTCCATTAAGACATGAAGTAATCTGCTTCAGACACATGTAATGATGTATACTTGCACACACACAAACACACACTAATTCTAAGCTCTGCCACCCTTCTGACCAAACACACACACACACACACTCTCTCTCACACACACTAAATCTATCTCTAGTTCCCTCAATCCTTAGAAACACACACATACACTCTACCAGTACCAAACTACTTTGTCTGTCAAACACCCACCCACACACTCTACATATATGGCATGAAGTTTATGACGGTGGTTTGCTGTTCTGTGCCGGTGGTTGCATCTTCTCTTGTTGTTCCTGTATGAGTTTCATGCGGCGGCGGTGATAGTGTTGCCAGTGTAGCAGCTGCTGATCGTCGATAAACTTGGCGCACGGTGAACTGACCAACTCCTTCCGGAAATGTTCGTACTGCAGCAGGTCCAGCATGTACAGGCACTGAGGATATCTGGGAAAACAGTAACTGTAATCAGTGTAACGTCATAAACAGATCACAACAACAGGCAGAAGTTTTCAAATGCGGATTAAATTATAAGGAATATGAATAATCAATCATACATTTAGTACTCTCTCACACACAATGCTTGTTTTCACTTTTGGGTCTTATTTTGTTTGATGGTCACCATAACCTTTGTATGAGACTGAGAGATATTTTTTAAAGGGGTAATGCCACCATTTTTATATTTAGTCCTACTACTGATATCGAACTCACTACTGACTTACTTGAGGTACTTGGCATACTTTGGATCTTTTATATTTAGTCCTACTACTGATATCAAACTCACTACTGACTTACTTGAGGTACTTGGCATACTTTGGATCTTTTATATTTAGTCCTACTACTGATATCAAACTCACTACTGACTTACTTGAGGTACTTGGCATACTTTGGATCCTTCCAGTACAAGAGATACTTGAGGTAATTCACAAAGTTCTGGTCCTTGAAGTAACCTCTCTGTGCCAGAACTGTAAATAAATTAAGGCAAGTTTTATTCGACAGAATCATGGAAACTATAAAGTCCTCATACAACAGACTCATTTATATTACAATCTCTGTTCCTGAGTAAGTGTTATATAAAACAATATTAACTGCCGAACTGGCATTCACTCACAGTTCAAGTAGTTGGGGTTGGCAAGACACTGCACAAACTCCAGTTCAACTTGGAATCTCACTCTTTGCTGCTCCTCTGTTTCTGTGGAAGAAGTACAAGAAAAAGGCAAGATAACCAAAACATGTGCTTTGCAGATCTTGAGCATACTGAACAAACCCCTCTCAAAATCCCTTCCCCAAACAAAGAACTTTTGAGTGAGACCGAGAGTGTAACGAAAAGGACACATCGTCATGCCGGAAATTTTGCTTCAAATATTTATCACTTTACGATCAAATACCGTAGAACATAGGAATCGTTTTCTGGCCCATGTATCTTAGCGATTAATAGGTAGATTATTAAGTATTACAGCGTTTTAGAGAATATTTACCTGGCCCAGAAGATGAAGACGGCAATTTCGACGCCATATTGGACATCCAGGAGAAAGTAACTGTGGTGAAAACCAAACAAAGTTGTCACCCCTAGACCATTCACGTGGGGGTAGAGCATTGGGGTAGAGTAACCATTAGGGTATCATTCAAGAACTTAAGAATTTTTTTCCCTAAAACTTCAGAAAAGTTCATCTTTCCTTAACACAAAGTTGTCAAGGTGTGGGACCGGAAAACTTTAGGATTAGGAACATCGATCTCTGTTGAAGTCAGTCTGTTCGCGGCATGCTTTGCCAACTTCCCTAAAACTGACGATCTAGCGATACGGATAGTGAAACTAGTATTGTAGCAGACACTGACAGTAGACATTGCTGTATGAACTTGTCTTTCAGTGTTCGTGTGCATTTTGAGTCAATGTAAGCTTGTCGTTCAGGATGGTATTTATGAGATAGACTGGTAGGAGCAGACGACAAGCCAGCAGCATGTGTTACGGGGCATGTTGGTGTGTTGGCGAGTTCCTGCCGTATATATCGCTGGGTGTAGTGTTACCGTTGTTCGGTTCTTTCTGTGGGCTCGACACCATCCTCCGTATCTCCCTGCTCCTGTATTGTCACTCGGCCATTATCAGCCTGCTGCCCAGATCATTGGTAAACTCACTGGTTAATGTCTTTAGAAACTGACGCACCGCTTTACTCCCCGACACTGCAATCATCCATCTGTTTTCTTTTTTGTCTTTTATACTGGCTCTTGAAGGTGCGGTTCCTGAAATAACTGGCAAATTGTAAAAGAAATAGCTCTTATTGCTTTGAAGTATGACTCCCATGCTATCATGGACACTTTAAGTCTGAAAAGTTTTGTTTATCCCCACTGTGGATTAGCAGTTGAACCATAATTCCAATATTTGTTATTTCCACAGTTCTGTGTTCAGCCCCTACTACAGTTCGCACTGTTTGTCGTGCTGGTATTGCTGCCCCTAAAGTGGTTGCCATGGGTGATAGTGTGGGTGTATGGAGAGGTGTTGTGGTTGACGGAGTTACCACTGATGGTGGCGGAGGTGGTATTGGCGCAGAACCTGGTGATGAGATATGGACAGCGACTGGCCGAGAAAATAGAGGAGGATGATAATGCTGCATTGTGGAAGGTAATTATGCAGTACATATGTCTGTGGGATAATGGCAGTACATATGTCTGTGGGATAATGGCAGTACTGACTTGAGCAAGTTGATGATGATTACTACCGCAACACGCAACATGTATGTACATGCAAAAGCAAACAAACAAACCAAAAAACAAAGTTTGTCAGCATTCTGATGCACAACCGCACATACTTACTCAGCTTATAATATAATGGTGGGGTTTAAAACTCTCCTCTATGTACCCCGACTCACCACATGGCATCGATTTTCCTTTACAAACTTGTAATACAACAGATGTAACACGTGTACCATACAAATAGCCCTGTACATGAATTTTGGCATAACCTTACTCATACACATTGTACACAGTTTCCATGACTGTACATGTTGGCATAACCTTACTCATACACATTGTACACAGTTTCCATGACTACATGTTGGCATAACCTTACTCATACACATTGTACACAGTTTCCATGACTGTACATGTTGGCATAACCTTACTCACACACATTGTACACAGTTTCCATGACTGTACATGTTGGCATAACCTTACTCATACACATTGTACACAGTTTCCATGACTGTACATGTTGGCATAACCTTACTCATACACATTGTACACAGTTTCCATGACTACATGTTGGCATAACCTTACTCACACACATTGTACACAGTTTCCATGACTACATGTTGGCATAACCTTACTCATACACATTGTACACAGTTTCCATGACTACATGTTGGCATAACCTTACTCATACACATTGTACACAGTTTCCATGACTACATGTTGGCATAACCTTACTCATACACATTGTACACAGTTTCCATGACTACATGTTGGCATAACCTTACTCATACACATTGTACACAGTTTCCATGACTACATGTTGGCATAACCTTACTCATACACATTGTACACAGTTTCCATGACTACATGTTGGCATAACCTTACTCATACACATTGTACACAGTTTCCATGACTACATGTTGGCACAGTGTCCATGACTGTACATGTTGGCATAACCTTACTCATACACATTGTACACAGTTTCCATGACTGTACATGTTGGCACAGTTTCCATGACTGTACATGTTGGCGTGTTCAGGGTGTGATTCTGACATTTTCTGCTTGCTGCTATGGGTTTGCTGCATCAGGAGCGTGGGAAATCTACAAGGGAGACTCGACCATTCAGATTGGGTAAGAGAACATCTACATGTACTAAGACTGTACATCAGCGTTTTGATTTCACAACAAGGGCATGTACATTGTTACACCACATTGTCAGAACAAGGTCAGACATTAGAAAACTTCAAAAGTAACAATCTTTCTTTGTGGAAAGACAGGCAGGTGTTTTCTCTGCATGTACACTGCACACACAACCTCCTGTTGTTAGATTGACTGCAGTGTGTCAGTCCATTCTAATTTCAGGTGCCTGTTTGTTGTGATTCTGGTGGTGATTGCAGTTCACAACATGCTGTGGATGGCACATGAAGGTAAATATTGTCTTCTCTCTCTTAAAACATGCATGCATACTTGCTTGCATACAAATGTGAAATTGTATCATGCGTTCTGACCAAAGCTTAACCCTGGTTGTGCTGCGCCCAGAATATTCCCGGCTACGTATACCTCTCTGGCTTTTTCAGCATCAGACAAATTAATTCAGCAAGATCAGGGTTAAGAAGGGAAAAGTAAGAAGACTTTGTATGCTGTTCATCTACGCACAAGCCAGGTGTTTCACGATGAAGTAAAGTGTTGGGGCAGTTAGTGAGTTACCCCGGGTGCAAAATGTGCAAGCACACTGTGTCAGATGCACTGAAACTCTGGACTTCATCTGAGAGTTGACATCATGTTTGAAGTGGTTGCTCTGTTCCCCGTGTGTACACCAGGTGTGATCAGTGACGCCGCCTTCTGTTCCGTCTGTATGATGGCCGTGCTTGGTGCTATGGCAGTGGAGACGCGACTCATCCGTAACCCTCTGCCTCCTCCCAAACAGTGGACACGGTCAGTGAGCCATAACACTGGTATATATACATGTGTATAGCACAATTTTTGCCACATCCTAGGAAACAGTTATGGTTGACAAAAAAGCAGTCAAGCCAATGTTTTTGTTTCAGCGAGTATGTTGATGACAGCTTTCTGCCAAGTGAGTACAAAGGGATTACATACATGTACTCTATTACTGTCCAGTGGAGATGTCAAGAATCCAGTCATCCAGTGGTTGTGGTACATAAATGTTTGCTTTCCTTAGGAGTCCAAACTTTGCATGTGGACTGTTTAGATGTAAGTTGATTTGTACAACAGATACGTTAAAAACACTATCAGTAAAGTGGGTGTTTATTGTTTACAGGGCAGGTTCAGCAACAGTCAATGCAGTTGATTTGTTCTGGTCCATAATGACAACACGCTCAGGTGAGTCCGTAATTTATCAGTCAACAGTTTCTGCTGTTGATTATTCATTTGGCGTTGATTCATTTGCTGTTACAGATTATTGCCATTGTTTTTGTTGCTCTTGCATATTTAGAACCTGACGCAAAAAGAGATGATTGATAGATTTGCAAAATGTATTGACCCTGACCAGTAGAGGTCAGCATGCTGCTGTGTCTAGCGGAGTATTGTGCACATGGTCAAAGTTTGGAACGACTTTGGTGTCACAGGCGCTGCCTCACGAGCCGTCAACTTCCTGTACCTGTTTGTAAGTCCGTTCTTCGTGGTGTCCTTGACCTCACGTCTTTACAGCACCATATTCATCGTCAGCAAGGTCACCAAGAATTTCTTCACTGATGAGGTCAGAAGGCTGTTATTTTGTGGAGACATTTAGTAATAAATAAAAGTAATAATAATAAGTCACATTCCTACAGCACAATTGTTGACAATCTATCCACTCATTGTACATTCACACAGCACCCACCCGCACATAGAGCACATCCTACACACAGCAGGCACCGCGGTTACATGAAACATTTCCTTTCTTGTTACAGTAAGCAGATGATGGTTTTGTATCATGCAGTAAATGAGATTCTAGGAGCTCTGGTATGCATTATGTATAACATTGTTTGTATGAATGTTTTGGATGTGAGGAATCACTGAAGGTCTTGTGCCGTTTGTTGAACTGCGCTTGCATTTTGTTGACTGATGTGACTGCTTTTTCCAGGAGGAATTCAAGATTGCGGAGATGGATGAAGACGACATCATGTACGCCATGTCGCCATGGCGAGCGCCACTCTTGCTGAAAATCTCCATCATCTTCATGATGACCCAGTTCACCACGCTCTTCCTGTGGGAGTCGAGTGGGGACTTTCTGACAAGCGCGTCATCATGGTCGCCAGTCAGTTTAGGGGTCTGGCCGCAACATGTGTTGCTGGGTCGCGTGTTTCAGGTTGTGGCCGTCTGTGTATTCTACATGTGGAGATTATACTGTGCTGATGACTGGACATGGTGTGAGTGGTTGACACCGTGATGTCTGCGTACTAAAGGGACGGAGCATTGTGTTGTTTGTGTTGTAACACCTGGAGTACTATGTGGTACTGACTGGACGTGGTGCGAGTGGTTGACACCGTAATGTCTGTGTACTAAAGGGACGGAGCATTGTGTTGTTTGTGTTGTAACACCTGGAGTACTATGTGGTACTGACTGGACATGGTGTGAGTGGTTGACACCGTGATGTCTGTGTACTAAAGGGACGGAGCATTGTGTTGTTTGTGTTGTAACACCTGGAGTACTATGTGGTACTGACTGGACATGGTGCGAGTGGTTGACACCGTGATGTCTGTGTACTAAAGGGACGGAGCATTGTGTTGTTTGTGTTGTAACACCTGGAGTACTATGTGGTACTGACTGGACATGGTGCGAGTGGTTGACACCGTGATGTCTGTGTACTAAAGGGACGGAGCATTGTGTTGTTTGTGTTGTAACACCTGGAGTACTATGTGGTACTGACTGGACATGGTGCGAGTGGTTGACACCGTGATGTCTGTGTACTAAAGGGACGGAGCATTGTGTTGTTTGTGTTGTAACACCTGGAGTACTATGTGGTACTGACTGGACATGGTGCGAGTGGTTGACACCGTGATGTCTGTGTACTAAAGGGACGGAGCATTGTGTTGTTTGTGTTGTAACACCTGGAGTACTATGTGGTACTGACTGGACATGGTGCGAGTGGTTGACACCGTGATGTCTGCGTACTAAAGGGACGGAGCATTGTGTTGTAGCTGCGTTTGTGTTGTAACACCTGGAGTACTATGTGGTACTGACTGGACATGTATGACTACAAGTGACTGATGCCATAATGTGTGCCTTCTACTGTTGTAGGGTTTGTTGTAACATTCAGATCTCTTTGTTAAAGTGAAAGACAGAACATCGACAGTTGCTGTCTTGACCTTTTGAGTGTCATATACTGATAAAGATCTAGAGACGAGATAAATGTAACAAGTTTTTGTGATGAAACACGGTGTAAGAAGCCGACTGTTCTGTGGACAAGACTGGAAGTATGTTCAAACTGATGACTGAAATGTAATGCAATCGTCTGTATCGTGTACTGCTGTCAGTGTGAGCAAGATTTGTAATAATTGTGTGTGTGTATCTGTGTGAGAGAGAGACTTTCTAAAATTTTAATTCTTTTTTTACATTTTACCTGTTTTCGCTATGCAGCATTTTCTTAACTTTTTATTGTGACTGTTTTCCACTGATCTGGGGCTGTAGAGTATTCACTATTGCCAAACAATGTCATGTATTGTTATACATGTATTGATTGCTCAGTCTTTTGACAACTGTATATATGTATGAATATGCTATAAGCCACTTCTCTTCAACTCTGAATCTGCTGGGTGAAGGGAAATATTTGCTTTCCTTTCCAGCATACGCTGAGATGGTCAACCGTTTTAGTACTTTTACCTGGCTTAGTACAAGTACATTATGTGTACGTGACTTGCGAGTATTTGGGATGGAAGTATTATACATACAGTACAACCATTTTACACAAGATCCATCAAACATACTTAATAATAATTTGAGAACCACAGGCACTTGATAACTTTGGGGGCAGGGGTGTATAACAGTTCTGTTTCTGCCCCCTGCTACCCTCAACAGTTGTTCTAGCGTGCCTGCGGGGTAAACGTGAAAATTCTTCAATGTGTTCTGATACATTCCACTCTACATTTTTGCTTATTTTACAAATCAAAATAAAAGAAGGGTACACAAACTGGATTTGTTTATTCTGTCAGACTCACTCTTCCCTGTACAGATGTTGCTTGAAAAAGCACAATCAGCTTCACACAAACCACGTTCACACAATACAAAGGTGCTGCCCTCAGCATCATGTACAGTATGTCACACATAAGCCATGTGAATGAGTTAGTATGCTTCACAAAGTGATGAGTGTGACACAAAGAGCTCTAATGTCAACATCAATTTATGTAAAACTGAGTTACCTGTATTTCACCTGTATGTCTGTGTATGTATACTGAAAAAATAGTTTTAAAAAACACACAAAAAAAACTGAGTTACATACATATGCACACAGACAGACAGCAGTATTGATATATGCTAATCAATGTAAAATTTGTTACGCACTGGTGGGATGAATCCCCCCCCCCCCCCCCCCCCCCCCCCCACACACACACACACTACTACGAAGTAAGGCTTGAGATGAACAACTCTTCATGTACATGAGAGTGCACAATTCATGCTGTATACAATGTTTTGGGCTACAACAGGCTGAAGAACTGAACTTGTGTGATATTCCCTGTTTTACACTCCTCCAGACTAAACTACTTGCGCAGACTCCCAGCTGTAAGTCACTTGAACGTGAAGCGAGAGTGATAACACTGACATTGTAATCAATTGCAAACCGGTGATGGCGTTTGAAGCAAAACCAAAATCTCATGTGTACAAGTCAAAGTCAATTCTCTTGGAAGAGTAAAATTGTCCGCCTGAACCGACTCGGCGACAGAAAGCGCCATCTTTGAAGTAGCCTTCCTCCTGCCATGTCATCATCTGCGATGTGGAGTGAGGCCCTTGCAGGGGTGCGCTATCTGTGTTTTCCCACTTGTACTCCCACAGCACTTCCGATTCCTCTTCACCTAACGTTCCACCGTCTGCAACAACAGAAAGGATACGGTTACGAGTAAAAACAACTACATTTATTCTCTGTTCACTGAAAATAACATCTCAAACTAAACGTACATCATAGTTCATACACGTAGATTTTCAAAGTACCGCATCATGACTGACTTATACACTTGTATGAAAATGAAACATGGTGTAGAGTACTGTAGCTTTCTGGATGCCTGTTTGAAGCTGGCGCACCTCAGTGTGGTACATCAGGATCACACAGGATTATAATCGTACATCCGGATCATAATCATACTCATACAGTCACAGATCATTAGCATTAGATCAACAGATGTCATTTCACCAGTTCTCATATAACACATCTATATGTATGTTCCACTTCCAAGCACTGAATGTATGAGAAACATCCTGTAGTGGAACCTTTGCATTACAAGTTAAACTTGTAGTACAAGACAAACTCCAGTTCCCTACCTTGTTACAGCATGAAATACTCATCTGATATAGACAATAAACTTGTAGTACAAGACAAACTCCAGTTCCCTACCTTGTTACAGCATGAAATACTCATATATACTGATATAGACAATAAACTTGTAGTACAAGACAAACTCCAGTTCCCTACCTTGTTACAGCATGAAATACTCATCTGATATAGACAATAAACTTGTAGTACAAGACAAACTCCAGTTCCCTACCTTGTTACAGCATGAAATACTCATATATACTGATATAGACAATAAAGTTTGAGTGCAACTCTCTACACCTTTCTCATCATCTTACCTGCACTCTGTGTACTTGCTGATGTGTCTCCTACACTCGCTCCTTTCCCCTCACTGTTAGCACCGGCTCCTTCACCGGCACCATCACCACCCTCTGTTTCACTCCTCTTGGACAGTTTGTCCGCCTCCTGCTTGTCAAAGTTCTCCGCGAACATGTCCAACGCATCATCGTCATCCATGTTTTCTGGGACGGAGAACGGCACCTTCCCTGTCTTCTCCTGTTCTTGTTTCAACAAGAAACTGACTTTTTCCCTCGTCGCTTCGTAAATTTCCATCATGCCATCTTGCACTAAAGTGTCCGCAATTTCCGTCAACTGCAGCATCAGCTTCTTGTCTTGCTCTGCTTTTTCCGTGTCACCAGCAGCAACGTCGCCAGTCCCGCCCGTTTTCTGCCGTTTAGCTTTCCAGCGCTGAGCTGTGGTGAGTGGCTTCCCCTTACTTTTGCCCAAGCGGCGCACGGCCTTGGCGACTGTTTCCTGGGGCTGTAGGATGTCCAGCAATTGTTGGAAGAGAGAAACTTTATCAACTGGTGGCGGTTCTTCATCATCAGCCGCAGCAGCTGCTTCCGCTTGTTCCTGGAATTTTACACGCTCCGACTCCTTCACCCGCACCCAGTCAATGTTGTCAATCCAGTTATCCTTGATGGCCGCCTGAAACAGCAAATTTTACATGATTAGTGCACATTTTGGGGTAAAAACAAACAGCAAAAAAAAAACAAAAAAACCCCCAACCCAACCCAAAAATAATATCAGCAAATAACACACACAGAAACACACAAACATAAAATAGCACAGGTAAACTGATGACCATAACCATAAAATGCTGACTTTGAAAAGGCTGGAATTGTTTTAAAAGAAGGTGCAGAAGATTGGTACCTGTTTTTATCATTCCACACACTGACATATTTCTGATCCTGTTACCTTGTTCTTGTCGAAGATGAATGTTCCGTCACTGTCAAAATGTCCCTCCTCCATCTCCTCCCGCATGTTGAATGGAGTGATCTGGATGTCCTCATCAAAGTCAATCGTTCTCTCCTCTTGTCCTGCAAGAAATGGTAATACCTGATGGTACAAATCTGTTTATGCTGCCTGATCATAAGTGATACAATAGAGCCAGAACCAAGTCCATGCCTGTCACTGAAAATAACCCTCACGATAGTGTCACTCTCTGGGATCATGATCAACAGGGATGGGTGTGAATCAATATGGGGATTGTTCAACTTGTAGGTCTTATGGTTGTGCAATACAAGTAGACAAATAACATTCAAATGCTTCCTTGTCCCGTGGAGGACAAAAGAATGAGTACTAGTAGTGTAACCTTTGAAAAGCAGAGGGATGAGAATGGCTGAAAAACATCATATGCATCAAAATGGGTGAATAATCCCTGTGTGCGTGTCTGTGTAATGCTGTCTTGGGTGAAATTTGCAGAATGGAATACTGTAGACACTGCTAATATACTACTTTCGATGTGCTGACAGCACATATTTAGTAACACTAACAGACCGGTAAATCGTATGACGCACCTTCGATGTCGTCCTCTTTCAAAACGTCATACTTGTCGCCGTCGTCGTCTTCTTCGTCGCTGTCTAGAGAATGTTTTCCTTTCTTCAGGCGCGATTCCTCCGCTTCATTGTCATCTTGAAATTGTTGTGCAAGAGATTCCTCGTCAAATTTTACACTTTTTGTCGCCATGCTGACTGTTATAGCAAAAGTACCGCTAAAAGCGGGTTTATAACGCAGAACGCACTTCGTTTAAAGAAACGGAAGTACGATTTACATGGCAAGGTGAAGCTGCCAAGTAAAATCCATATCAAGACCGTACATACTGATGGCACGAACTCAAATTGCACAAAATTTTCAAGTATAACGTAAATATCTATATTATTTTCAGTAATAACATATTAAACATAAAATCTCTTGTTCGAAGCATTGTGTTATCTCTATTTGGCATAAACTGTCTGAATCCTGGCCATTTGGTAAGTTTAGGGGAGTTTACTCCCAGAGAACCAACATGGCAACGAAGTGTGCAAGGTACACGTGAGAAATTGTTTTGGGAAATATTGTATTTCTGTTTGTAGAAATTTTTTGAATGACAGACAGGAAAAAAAACTTACTGTACGATTCATTACTGATCACAGGACTTTAATGTACGATACGGCCTGCTACCACTTTTGTGTTACATCACGCGATCAGTGTCATAACCTTTGAATCGTCTTTCATTACGCCTCTCTTTGACTTTGAGTATTCCTTGGCAGTGAGAACAACACTGAAAGTGGACGTGTATTTGTACAGATTTTTACTGCGTCTCACATCTCAAATATTCTGTATGTTCTCGATAGTTTTTATCCTTTTATTTGATAATTTCATTTATTTGTTTTTATTTTACTTTATTTTATTTATTTATTTATTTATTTTATTTTTTTATTTATATACAGTGGGGTAGGGGTTGGGGAGGGAATAGGAACATTGTTGAAATTACCGTTTTTCTCAAAGGTGCTCTCTTGACTTTAAAGATCAATTTTCCAACTGTAAGTAAACATATAAGACCAAATAGTGTGTGTTAGCGGTTCTGTTATTTGCCCATCAGCATCTTTCTGAATGAAGGAATATCATGGTCCACAATGTTTTCTTCAGGAAATTCTCAAAACATGGTACTAAACATAGCTTCAAGAGATCCCTTCCCCCCCCCCCCCTTTTTTTTTCTCTCCAAAATGTAAAATTTTAAAAGCCAGTTGGCACTTTCACATAAAGTACCTGGATCGGTCATGCAGTCTTGAACATGCGAATGGGTATGTTTAGAAGGTATTGCTGATCATATGCCCACTGATATTTATTTTCAGGTTGCAAACCGTGTGTACCAACAGAATAGCATCCTGCTGTCCATTCAGAACCGGACATCAGACAGTGTTGTTACCACTTGTACACAGAACCGGACACCAAACGCTGGTGTTACCTGCTCCACACAGAACATGCATCAGGCTTCAGTCCAGTATGTCAATACTGTTTCACTTGTGCGCTTATTTGGTAGACAGGCACTAAGTTAGAGGAAGAAGGTGCTGTTCTTTGTTATGTGTTTATATGACAATCCAACCTGTTGACATCAACACCTCTGGTAAAAACTGTCGTTACGAAACTTTCAGGAAAGGCAAGAAACCGATACAAAGGCACGAGCTTCTCTAGCATTCAGATGGTGAATAGTTGTTGCTCTGTCTCTTTGTAGTGGTAGTAGAATCAACCACACATCTACAATGTGATATGGTGATCCACATGAAAAGAGAGATAAAGTTTATAGTACAGCACAGTTATAGTCATTATTTAAGTTTATAGTACAGCACATTTATAGTCATTATTTAAGTAAAATTACAGGTATGAGGCTTAGACAGAGTATTATCTTGCACCATATCTTTTGAATTAATTTCAACCATCATCGACCCCCGCCCCCTCCCCCTCCCGCCTTGCACAACCATTACTCTAAGACCCCCACTCTGCACCACACCCGCAAGTTGACCACTCTTCCCTATGCCCACTGTCCCTTCAGTTTGACTTCTCACATCCCTGGTTGTTCTGGCAGCCATTATTTCATTGCGATTACAGATAGACACAGTTGGAAATAATTGAGTATTTGAGATATACACAGTTGGAAATAACTGAGATAGACACAGTTGGAAATAACTGAGATAGACACAGAAATAATTGAGATAGACACAGTTGGAAATAACTGAGACAGACACAGTTGGAAATAACTGAGATAGACACAGAAATAATTGAGAGAGACACAGTTGGAAATAACTGAGATAGACACAGTTGGAAATAATTGAGATAGACACAGAAATAATTGAGATAGACACAGTTGGAAATAATTGAGATAGACACAGTTGGAAATAATTGAGATAGACACAGAAATAATTGAGATAGACACAGTTGGAAATACATGTACTGAGATAGACACAGTTGGAAATAACTGAGATAGACACAGAAATAATTGAGATAAACACAGTTGGAAATAACTGAGATAGACACAGTTGGAAATAATTGAGATAGACACAGAAATAATTGAGATAGACGCAGTTGGAAATAATTGAGATAGACACAGAAATAATTGAGATAGACACAGAAATAATTGAGATAGACACAGTTGGAAATAACTGAGATAGACACAGTTGGAAATAATTGAGATAGACACAGTTGGAAATAACTGAGATAGACACAGTTGGAAATTGAGATAGACACAGAAATAATTGAGATAGACACAGTAGGAAATAACTGAGATAGACACAGAAATAATTGAAATAGACACAGTTAGAAATAATTGAGATAGACACAGTTAGAAATAATTGAGATAGACACAGTTGGAAATAACTGAGATAGACACAGTCAGAAATGAAACATTTGCTCAAGCTGGTGAAATTGTTTCAGACGGACTTTCCGACTCTCAGACAGGCACAGCACCACGACACCGATCATGGCTACGCACCGTTCACCGCAGAGTTTTCTGGACACTCGGGGGAGGTGTGTCCTTGTACGTCAGCTACCATCTTTTCGTTACCAAGGTTATGCAGAAACCCGCCAAACAGTGGCAGGTAGGACCATTTTTCCTTTTTTTTTTTTTTTTGGTATTCTTGTGGATGAAACTGTTAGTGTTGTCACCACAAACTGATCGTTTTCATCACTCCTAAGTACGTGGGGGAAACAAGTTTCTAAACCACCTCATGCTGAAAAAACAAAAACAAAACTCCTCAGAACAAAACTTGTGCGATGTAATCAGGAGTAGCGCTTTGTGCGATGAAATAAGGAATAACACTTTGGGAAAATTTTGCAAAGTTATCAGTGTGTGTCACTGTGTGGTAAGAGCCCTCGCTCTTTGCTGAACAGTTCCCTGTATAACCTTTACAAATGACAGTATTCAGCCTTGGTGGCTACACTAACTATACTAACTGTAACTATACACTAACTATAACTGTACACTAACTACATGTAAAACCTTTACACATGACAGTATTCAGCCTTGGTGGCTACACTAACTATACTAACTGTAACTATACACTAACTATAACTATACACTAACTACATGTAAAACCTTTACACATGACAGTACAGCCTTGGTGGCTACACTAACTATACTAACTGTAACTATACACTAACTATAACTATACACTAACTACATGTAAAACCTTTACACATGACAGTACAGCCTTGGTGGCTACACTAACTATACTAACTGTAACTATACACTAACTAGAACTATACACTAACTACATGTAAAACCTTTACACATGACAGTACAGCCTTGGTGGCTACACTAACTATACTAACTGTAACTATACACTAACTATAACTATACACTAACTACATGTAAAACCTTCACACATGACAGTACAGCCTTGGTGGCTACACTAACTATACTAACTGTAACTATACACTAACTAGAACTATACACTAACTACATGTAAAACCTTTACACATGACAGTATTCAGCCTTGGTGGCAACACTAACTGTATATATACTAACTGTAACTATACACTAACTGTAACTATACACTAACTACATGTAAAACCTTTACACATGACAGTACAGCCTTGGTGGCTACACTAACTATACTAACTGTAACTATACACTAACTAGAACTATACACTAACTACATGTATATATAGATCTATATACTGCTGAAATGGTCACTGTCTGAGTTTTGGCGATGTAGTACTTGGTGGCGAACGATTGTGTAAGTTAGTCACTGTAAGGTATATTTATACACTGACACTAGTGATGCAGTATGTGAAGTATGAAGTATCAGCTTTTAAGTCTTGTGGCATCTACAAAGTCCGCTAAAGACAGCAGTAACCAAACTGACGCACACTCATGCAACCAGGTAATTTGAATACTAATCTTGCAGTTATTCTTCATACTCATCAAGCTTACTGTCACGGCACTCCGTAGTCCATCACACACACCGACAAACGCCTCGGCCATCACATGAAACAACTGTATGTGATGCAGTGGTCAGAAATCTTGTCATGCCTATCATGGTGAGAGTGTAGACTTATCATACAGTGTCACTGACAAACACCTTGTTACTGCCTTCACCCCCAAACAACTGTAAGTGATGTGGTCAGAAAGCTTGTCTTCGCAGTGAGAGTGTAGACTTATCATACAGTGTCACTGACAAACACCTTGTTACTGCCTTCGCCTTAAACAACTGTAAGTGATGTTGTCAGAAAGCTTGTCTTAGTGGTGAGAGCATATGTAGACTTATCATACAGTGTCACAGAGTGATGTGTACATTACTCATTAGCTTTGGCCAAATCATATAACACTCAACAGTGACCAAGTCTGTTGGTTTCCATGACAACACTACAGTGCTGGCTTGTGTGCAGGTCGCAAGGTGATGTTGTGTCTTGCTGTAAATGATTCTTGTCCTTTCTGCTTAACAGTTGTACAGTGTACTACATGTCACAACTAATACTGTAATAGACCCTTTCACCTATAGAGACAGCTACCAGTATAGAAGTGGTTGTCTGTGTGTGTGTGTGTGCCTCTGTGTGTGTGTGTGTGTGTGAGAGAGAGAGAGAGAGAGCTGCACACACTGAGTACAAAAATGTCTCCACTCAGCACTTGAGATGTCTGTGCTTGGAAGTTGGAATTTTCCGTGAGTCTAATCTTTCTTTATAAGGAAATGCAAAAAGTGGGTGGGGACAGAGGGTGGGTGATGGGGGTTGCCTCTCCTGCCCCCCTCCACTTTCCGTACAGTGCCTACAAACTTTCCCAATCTGGTGGCCCGCTTGCTTAGTGCCGTCTGCTGCTGTGACTTTGAGGGAAAGTGAAGGATCAGGAAGGCCGGCGATGAGGGAAATTTTCCAGAGATGGCCGGCCACAGACATGAGGTCAACCGTTTGTTGGTTCAGATCATAGATCTAGCATCCTACCTACAGTACAAGTGCTTACACTGTGTTGTCTGGTGATCTCTCATCCGAGTCATCGTTGTCTGTCTCCCAGTCTGTCTCCCAGTCTGTCTCCCACTTTGTGCCTTTAGACTGACAGTGATAGGTCGTTTGTGTGGAATTTTGGCATAGTTTCAAGTTTGGAGACTCACAGGTTTTTAGTTCTGATTTTTTATTATTCATGACAAAAAAAAAATAAAGTAAATATGGTGTGGATTGAAATGAATAAAATTTGGTTGTTTGGTACAGGTGTATTTTTTGTTGTTGTTGTTTTGTTTGTTTGTGCATAATTCATTTATTTTTCACATGTCAGATGAATGAAAAGTGTTCCTGGTCTTATTTTTATTTGTCAGCTCAGTTTGGGGGATTTGATGGTTTTTTCCAGGTGTGGATAATTATGTCAGTTCTTGTTATCCAGTTCTAGCACATTCACCAGTAACTGTGGCATTGTGCGTAATTAAAGAAATGAACTGGCCAACAGAATGATTTCTATGATCATTTGTTTTTCCTTTGCCAAGGGTATCGTTAGTCTGGATAAGATATTTTACCACCTTAGCCTTCCACTGATTTATGTCAGGATGATGGTTACTTGAGTTTACTTGGTACATGTAGTTGTACAGTGCTAGTGGTGAGAGTATACAGGAAGAGTTGTGAAACAAGTAAGAAGCAGTTGCCTGCTGGAGCTGATAAGTTTGAGACTGAGTACATGTAGTGTTGTCATGACGAGCCACCGGTTGTTGAAAGATGAGTACCAGGGATGGCAGTAGCCAGCAAGTTTTAGTGAAATACTGACACTAGTGACAGTGAACAGGAAATATTGGACAGGAAAGATGCCGGTCATAATCATTATAAACTGGTCTTTGTTTTTGTTGTTGTTGGTTTTTGTTTTGTTTTTTGTTGGTACATCAAAACATATAGGACAACATTACTTACATCAAGTACAGTAGTTCAGTAGTACTGAGTACGGTTACACAGTTCACTCAATCAAGCCAGAGTTCGCTGGATTGCGCACACATATGTATACACATAATTATACATGTATTACAAACCAGTTACTGTGGGCATATTTATAGATGATGACGGCGGTATGAGCTTGCCGCAAGACTTGGGTTGTTGTTGCCGTCGTAGCGCTTTGAGTCAGCAAAACTGAACGAGTCAGTCCAGCCTGACCACTTAGGGTTCGTGCAGCCGGCAGTACTGCCAGAATTCGTTAAACCATGTTTAACACAAGGTTTGAAAGGGAAAATGGTATAAATATCAACACATACATAGTGTAATGAAGTATACATGCGTTCCGATATGATATGATGTAGCTTGAATGAGTCGCTGATACATGTAGAAGTTAGGTGTCGGCTAGTACCGTAACCACCGCTCTGCCAGTAGACCGGCCCGCACTATCGTTACGCGCTGCTCTACTGTCAGCCTCCCCTCACGCTCCACACAAGTGCATTGTGTCCTAGCTAGAGTCATCCTCCCCTCACGCTCCACACAAGTGCATTGTGTCCTAGCTAGAGTGACCTGGTTACGGGGCATAAGTTATTTCATTCCAGGGCGTTAATGTGCACACCACTTCTCAACAACAAACTGTTTTGTCCCAACCGACTGCCCAAGCTCTGGCCGGTCAGTCACCGCCCCTCTGTACAATAGTGGACCGATCCACCGCTCAGGCGAGGCCGGTCGGCCAATGCTAGGCGGGGAATTCCAAACAGACGATCGGGGTGGGTGTGTCATCGCCTGCCGGTGCACGCGCGCACGTGAACTCGGCATGGGTCGAGTATTGTACTGGCGGTAATACTCAATAGTTTCTAAACCTGTTATCGCATGTATGCATTTTAGATTGCTGTCACGCGATTTACTCTGTTTGCTTCTCGTATCAATGCAAAATAGATCTCTGTTGTTTGGCACCCTGGTGCTGGTTCAGTGTTGCCGTAAATAATACTGATACTCTGTGTGTCAGCCGCACGCCGGTGCCAGTGTGTGTGTGTGTGTGTGTGTGTCAGTGTGTGTGTGTGTGACGGTGTGTGTGTGTGTGTGTGCGCTTCCAACAGTAGTTGTGGGGTGACAGTCGGGTGAGAGGGGTGGTAAGGAGGTGGGTGGGTAGAGCATTTTGCCGGAGGACGGGGATATCACTGTTCACAATAGTTTGCTTACCGGCGATACGGGTGTGAGAGAGAAGCATAGTGACGGCGGCGGTACTGAGATAAATTAGCCAGGAATGTACCGGTGACTAACCGGCCGGTGTGGCTGTGCGCCAGTCAGTAAAGTCAGTCTTGTTCAGTGTACGTGTAGTTCATGTAGTGTCTTAGATCGAGGTGCATAGCATAAACAGACATTTCCCTGTCTTATGCATGCATACACCGTTCCGACAGACGGATTTCAGTGGGGAATCCAGCCACAAGTAAAGTGGTGTGTAAGCGCCTCTCTCTCTCCTATTGCCAGCACTGACAGCCTCTCATTGATTTTTGGCCCTTGGTGCGCGCGGGGCCGGACTACCCACAGCACGTGCTAAATCGGATCACACCAACCTCAAGAGGCGATATGCTCAAGTCTTGGCGTGGTCCATGTTGATAGTGGTGTGACCAGGGTTGTTGTCAGTAATAAGCCTCATGTTCTTCCGTGTGGGTGTCAGAGTACAAACCATGTGTGATCAGAGGCGTCACGGTGGGAGACGCGGACTTTGTGTGAACTGTTACTTGTCAGTAGTTGCGAGTGAGCTCGGTGTGAAAAACTGAGGAACTGCCGTGACTGAGGCGGCATTCGTTGCATCGGGGACTGACGGTATCCGTTCGTAGTGTTGTATTGAAGACGTGTCCTAATTACTGGCCGGGCCGAACGATTGGTGGCCGATTCGACTTCCTTGACCCTGCTGACACATTCAGTGCCGACCATGGCTTCCAGTGTGACTGGCCAGCCTGCGATACCTACAGTGGGACAGTGTGTTTGGGCAGTACTGTGGCAAGTCGTCAGGTTTACAACCACCAGAAGACAGAACTGTACCACGGGCTACTGATGTAGAAAAAGTCGGTGGATGTTAAACAATGACAGTATCACAGAGAGTAGCGACTTGAGTGTTAGTCCACTTATCTAACCTCTTCAGCCTCCATTCACACGACGATACTCCTACATTGAAATGCATGCAGTGACTAGTGTGTGAGAGGGGCGACATTACCAGTACTGAGTCTGTTTGATGTCTTGTCAATGTGTCTTTCTGTCCGCGTCCTTGGCAATGTTTTTCTACAGGAGCTACATTGACAGTGGCGACACCTAACGTAACACACGCTAACAAATGCTACAGTCCGCGGGCATGTACGAGTGGCGGTAAGTAAGTGAAAGGTAAATCAGACTGGCCGGGTCGCCGAGAACGTTGAATGTCTGTCTTCGGACATTTTCCCGACCAGAATAGAAACTTGGTCAGTGTGGCAAGGTTGGCGAGTGCGGAAGAAATCATTCAGAGCTGTGTGGGAACTGAAAACCCGGCGGCCTTCAGTTGGTGGGCGGGGTTAAAGTGTAGAATAACAGTGGAGATCTATATGCGGCTTGTATAGGTTTGAGTGAAAACGAATATTATTTTTTCATGGTTTGTAGACTAAAGTACGTGTGTTACATCACCTACACCACATCTTCCGCGACCTAGTTGCTGGACAAGTAAATTTGAATATAAAGTCAATTAAACCTAACGACATAATAACCGTCAGTCGTGCCCCAGTCCGTAAATAATATAATACATACATTAAACGTTCATGTTCCAACATTACTGTACGCTTCACAGAAGCCAGCGTTGTTTTGGATCAGTTGCCCTTGTCATGGTAACGCCAGAACACACAATATCTTGATGATCACTAGAGTTCGGAATGCATGTGTTACGCGATATACGTGTACCTGCGTAGTTCATGTACTGCGCAATTTTTTGCGTAGTTCATGAACTGTCCAACGCTGTTGCATAGTTCATGAACTGTGCAACGATGCTGCGCAGTTCATGAAATACGCAAAGTAGAACTGCTCATTACATGAACTGCGCAAAGGGTGTAATCTCGGCGGTAAACACGAATCGCAGATTGCGAATTTCATGAACTAGGCAGTTTTACCAGAGACCGACATCTGAACATAATTCAGTATTCACGTTTAACATAATTTTGACGCCCAGTGCTGCAAAAACCTAAGCATTCTCAGCCTCAGTTGATTCTCTGATTCTGAAGCAAGATGACGGATTGTCAATACAAATGACTCGACAAGCAAAAAGAATGCTCGACCGATCAGTTGCGAAAATGAAGGCTCTTGATGTTGGCGATAACGTTCTTGTACCAGTGTCTGAGTTTGATCGGGGGAGGGGGGGGGGGATCCACTCAACCTGATTGGTGTTGTCATAGAAAAAAGTGAGAGAGGGTTCAAAATAGGAACAAAAGCTGGGGTTTTATCGGGGGCATTTGCACGAAACCAAATTGAAATGACAAAGTTTAATAAGATTACATGCGACTTGATCCCATCAGATGAGATGTCCATCCGTACAGCTGTTCGCCCGTTGTCGGTGGGTGAGGGTCAGGGAAAGGTGAAATGCTCTTGCAAGACAGGATGTCTTAAAATCAGGTGCAAATGTTTCAAAAACAAAAGAGACTGCACCAGTGCATGTCATCCCCGTATTACTTGCAAGAATATTCCGCTATAGTGTCGATTGACATTGGATGAGGTCAGAATTTAGGTGTTGGGTTTTTTTGTTGTTGTTTTTTTTTTTTTTTTTTTTTTGCTGTGGCAATAAAGATAAACAGCGACATTGCATAGTTCATGAAATTCACAATCTGCGATTCGTGTTCACCACCGAGTTTACACCCATTGCGCAGTTCATGTAATGAGCAGTTCTACTTTGCGTATTTCATGAACTGCGCAGCATCGTTGCACAGTTCATGAACTATGCAACAGCGTTGGACAGTTCATGAACTACGCAAAAAAAATTGCGCAGTACATGAACTACGCAGGTACACGTATATAGCGTAACACGTGCACTACGTTGCCGTCTGATCTGGTGGCCGTGCAAACGAAAACTCAATTGGTCCCAAGGTCTTGTGATAAGCGATTGACTGCAACACATAGCTGACCTCGACTTCCGCGTCGCGTGAAGAGCCTCGTGAGATGTTGTCACTGTGCAGGTGTGTAAAAGTGGTTATTATGTTTATATAATTATATAAGACACTCGACACAGCGGAGAACGATTTGTAAATGTAGGTATGACCAAAGTTGGGCCATTCACTAAGTTGAGAGAATTATGAACTTTCTCCTACTACAGAATGTACTTCACTAGTCCACAACAGTGTCACTGTGTTCGCAGAAAGTTTAAAGACTGCTTCTCGGCCTCCTACGGTCGTTTCTTATCGAGTGCCTGTGTGAGTTTGATAGGAGTTGCTTGGACTTGCAGATAAGGTTCTGAGTTCCTCAGTAGATCAGACATAATACAGACGTAATACAGACGTCATACAGCCAAAACAAGCTACGCCATCATTACGTGTATCAGTGTCTAGTGAAGTACGACCATCACATGATGAAGAGATCATTGAGGATGTTGAGTGTGTACATATCAGGCCAGTTGTAATGTGGCAGTTTCCCGCTTTGAGAGAAACAGTGAGACACCTCGAACCCCAAGGTCCTTATGACGAGTGGTGTCATTCGGGTCAACAGGCCTTCATAATCATTATCGTATAGAGAGCTGTTTAGTTCACACTTGACGCATTACATTTATACGCCGAATCACTTCCTGCACAGAGACCGAATGTATTTATTTATTTAGTGAATTAGTCTGCTGCTTGTGTAGCCGCGAAATAGTCTTTGTTGCTTGCGCGGCGTTAAGCCCTAAATAACTAACTAACTGCTGCTTGTATATCCTGTTCTGTGTGCGCCGTATTCCGAGTAAAGGCCGCGTGTGTAGGATTGATATGGTCGCAGGTCGTTCTAAGCTGTTTTGATGGTACATGTACTAGCATCACATCACTTAGACGCCTGCACAGTGACAGCATCTCAAGTACATCTACTGGCACTGAGCCAACAGACGGGCACACAGTGGCGCGGCTAACACGTTACTGAGTGAGAGGTTTGTCGGCACGGCCAATTGCTGTTCAGGAGAGTTTTTACTTTCAACCGCTCGCGCAGTGTCACGGTATTGTATCGCATGAAGAGCTCTACTTATCATCAAGGGAGAGCATTGCGAGCGTACAGTCGCACTCACAAGCGACACTGTTCCAAAATGAAAGTTGTTTCTGTGAGGCCTGATAAACATGGACACAGCGCGTTTAGTTACAATCTTTCTCTTTTTTTTTATGGCATTGATCGTTTACTTTTCAAGTTAACAGCCAGTGTTGAGAGTAATACCAAAGATCTTGGAAACATCCAGAGGTCTTTGGTAATACGTTCAGATGGTTAGTCAGTCAGTCAGTCAGTCAGTCAGTCAGTCAGTCAGTCAGTTCATGATAGTCCATGCCCAGTGAGCCAGTAATAGCAGACGGAGGACTGACTCCGTCCATGTCGGTATCAGATGACAACCGGCTTCCCGCCTTTAACATTCCCGCCTTTAACATTCCCGCCTTAATCAGTCGTTGAAACTTGAGTAGCCGGCTGTGAGCGAATACAGTGGCGGGGGGGGGGGGGGGGGGTCATATTCCAGTTTTCCGTCGCTGTCTGCCCGCCACAATACCCGCAACATTCCGGCCCACACAATGAACATGTATACATGTACTAGTATTACTACGAAGATACTGAATGAACTCGCAGCACTGATTTGTGGTGTATGTATATCGACATCCGGAGGAGGGGTGGGGGTGGATACGGAGGGTTGACTGAGGGCAGGGGGAGGTCACCTGTGTGTGACACGACTATGATACACACTATCTCATCACCTACCGTGAAAGTGATAGCGGTGTGGGTGTCTGGTGTCGCGTTACATGTAGTGGCAATGTATCTATCACTTCAGTTTTCAGTAGAGCAGACACCAACAGTGCTCACGCGTGTAAAACAGGAGCTGGTTGCTTGAAACGAAAGTTGCTTACTCAGCAGATTCCAGTCGCTCCAGTACAGACGATATTTGCCTGCGTTGTTATTTTGGCGATGTTATTTTTGGTCATACGATCAATGTCGCCCGCTGGGACACGTGCAGTTATTGTTGGCTTATAATAAACTGACTTCAGCAGACGACAGTTTTGCCGGGCAGGTTTGACGTGCAGCAGAAGGGAGGATTGATGTGTGAGAAGAGGAGAAACAAGAAGGAAGTGGCCTGCGTGTAGCCTGACAGAGTGACGATAGAACAGCAGCAATGTGAAGACGGGACAATGTCTGCTGATGAATGTGATGGTGGCTGTAGTGTCGTGATGACCCACTGCCCCTCAGCTGATCAGGGAGTTTTGCAGTCCGTCAGTCACTCGATCGATCAGTAGTCAATCAATCATTCATTCACTCGATCGATCAGTCAGTCAGTCGATCAGTCAGTACATCGGTCAGTCAATGAACCGATCAATCGATCATTCACTCGATCGATCAGTCAGTCAGTCGATCAGTCAGTACATCGGTCAGTCAATGAACCGATCAATCGATCATTCACACGATCGATCAGTCAGTCAGTCAGTCAGTGGATCAGTCAATACATCGGTCAGTCAATGAACCAATCCGTCGTCCAATCGATCAGTCAACACATCGGTCAGTCAATGAACCAATCAGTCGATCAGTCAATCGATCAGTCAGTCAGTCAGTCAGTCAGTGTAACGTGTCCTTGTAGTTATAAAGGCTGTTTGCTCTACAGGTCACCATGAAAATGAAAGGAAGTACATGTAGGTATATATTGTAAAAAAAAAAAACAGACAAACAAACAAAAAACACCGTGTACAGAAGTATTAACTAAACTGACTGGTCATGAAGCGCCGGCCACAGCCCACGTGACTGCTAGTGATGCTGAGTTGTATGCTGGATACTGGTATAGTGCCAGGAATGGTTGCTAGTGACCTTGCCTTCACCCGCTACCCGGGACACGCCGGTTGGTGTTGCTGTCCTGATGGTTCCTACTCTATCTCTGACCTACAGACCACGCAACGGTCAGGACGCTAGTGACGTCATATGTGTAACAGTCTTGTCTTTCCTTCTCGCAACGACCTGCCTTATCTGGAGGTGGGGGGGGGGGGGGGGGGGGGGAGGGAGTGTCCCAGTCCCAGACAAGGCAGTCCAACGTTTTAAGGTCGTGTCGTCACGGTTTTTACTGTGTCGCCAGGTTTGCTTTCCGTTCCTTAAAGAAGCGTCCTTGGTTCCGTTTTTCCCCCGTAGACCGACACCAGCAAACTACACTGTGCTGTATCGGGAGAATCGACAGTAGAGATTTCCGCCTTCAGCTTTTTGCACTAAATGTGTTTTTGTTCATTGTGGCCTTGGTGTCGTTTTATACAAGGCCGACAGTAACTCCAGTGACATAGTTTGGTAAATAATCGACAGTACTGTAATGTGTTTATGTCCAGTGTGTGACAGAATGCGTGTGCTTCACGTGAGCGTGCGTGTTGGGTTCGGTTCCAGTCGCGGCGCTTTGAGCCGATTCATGAAATTGGGTACAGCGCCCATACAATACTTATTATTATTATTATTATTATTATTGAGTTTCGCGTTGAACTATCTTCACCGGATGTATTTGTGTTCGCTGTGGCCCCTGGCAAGCCCGCCCTGTAGACTGTGTCACTGACAGTCAAGTTGACGTCCGGTTGTCATAGATTCCATTCTGTCTGTCTGATGAAATTCATCCCATAAACCCACTCCAAAGCTTTCCAACAATGTCGTTACCTGTATGATGAAATCCATCCCATAACCGCACTCTGAAGGTTTCCAACAATGTCTTTACATGCATGATGCAATGGAAAACATGTGTTGAGGTTATTTATCTTCCTGAGTGACGCAGGGGAGCCGGGGTGGTCGAATGGTAGAGCGTTGGACTTCTAATGCTCGGGTCGTGAGTTCGATCCCGGCTGGGGCCAAATATTTGTGCTGGCTTTTTCATCGTTGCCCCGTCTTTGATATCACCCGTATGTGGTGGAAAAGGACGTTAAACCCCCACCCACCCACCCCACCCTCCTGAGTGACGCAAGTGAATGTGAACATATTTCCAGCCCTATGTTGGCGTCATGTGTTACTTCTGCACCTGATGTTATTATACACAGACATCCATTCCTGTACTGTAGTTACTGACGGTACTGTAGTTACTGACGGTACTGTAGTTACTGACGGTACTGTAGTTACTGACGGTACTGTAGTTGATTTTGATGCATGCACCGTAGGAGTTTCGGCAGACGAATTATCGATTTCTTGGCGAAACAGAAATGCCAGCGACATACCGCCGCCATGTAAATGCCAGGCGAGTTGTTTATTGGTGCTGTACTTATCTATCGCGTCTGTTCCATTCTATCGCGTCTGTTCCATTCTATCGCGTCTGTTCCATTCTATCGCGTCTGTTCCATTCTATCGCGTCTGTTCCATTCTATCGCGTCTGTTCCATTCTATCGCGTCTGTTCCATTCTATCGCGTCTGTTCCATTCTATCGCGTCTGTTCCATTCTATCGCGTCTGTTCCATTCTATCGCGTCTGTTCCATTCTATCGCGTCTGTTCCATTCTATCGCGTCTGTTCCATTCTATCGCGTCTGTTCCATTCTATCGCGTCTGTTCCATTCTATCGCGTCTGTTCCATTCTATCGCGTCTGTTCCATTCTATCGCGTCTGTTCCATTCTATCGCGTCTGTTCCATTCTATCGCGTCTGTTCCATTCTATCGCGTCTGTTCCATTCTATCGCGTCTGTTCCATTCTATCGCGTCTGTTCCATTCTATCGCGTCTGTTCCATTCTATCGCGTCTGTTCCATTCTATCGCGTCTGTTCCATTCTATCGCGTCTGTTCCATTCTATCGCGTCTGTTCCATTCTATCGCGTCTGTTCCATTCTATCGCGTCTGTTCCATTCTATCGCGTCTGTTCCATTCTATCGCGTCTGTTCCATTCTATCGCGTCTGTTCCATTCTATCGCGTCTGTTCCATTCTATCGCGTCTGTTCCATTCTATCGCGTCTGTTCCATTCTATCGCGTCTGTTCCATTCTATCGCGTCTGTTCCATTCTATCGCGTCTGTTCCATTCTATCGCGTCTGTTCCATTCTATCGCGTCTGTTCCATTCTATCGCGTCTGTTCCATTCTATCGCGTCTGTTCCATTCTATCGCGTCTGTTCCATTCTATCGCGTCTGTTCCATTCTATCGCGTCTGTTCCATTCTATCGCGTCTGTTCCATTCTATCGCGTCTGTTCCATTCTATCGCGTCTGTTCCATTCTATCGCGTCTGTTCCATTCTATCGCGTCTGTTCCATTCTATCGCGTCTGTTCCATTCTATCGCGTCTGTTCCATTCTATCGCGTCTGTTCCATTCTATCGCGTCTGTTCCATTCTATCGCGTCTGTTCCATTCTATCGCGTCTGTTCCATTCTATCGCGTCTGTTCCATTCTATCGCGTCTGTTCCATTCTATCGCGTCTGTTCCATTCTATCGCGTCTGTTCCATTCTATCGCGTCTGTTCCATTCTATCGCGTCTGTTCCATTCTATCGCGTCTGTTCCATTCTATCGCGTCTGTTCCATTCTATCGCGTCTGTTCCATTCTATCGCGTCTGTTCCATTCTATCGCGTCTGTTCCATTCTATCGCGTCTGTTCCATTCTATCGCGTCTGTTCCATTCTATCGCGTCTGTTCCATTCTATCGCGTCTGTTCCATTCTATCGCGTCTGTTCCATTCTATCGCGTCTGTTCCATTCTATCGCGTCTGTTCCATTCTATCGCGTCTGTTCCATTCTATCGCGTCTGTTCCATTCTATCGCGTCTGTTCCATTCTATCGCGTCTGTTCCATTCTATCGCGTCTGTTCCATTCTATCGCGTCTGTTCCATTCTATCGCGTCTGTTCCATTCTATCGCGTCTGTTCCATTCTATCGCGTCTGTTCCATTCTATCGCGTCTGTTCCATTCTATCGCGTCTGTTCCATTCTATCGCGTCTGTTCCATTCTATCGCGTCTGTTCCATTCTATCGCGTCTGTTCCATTCTATCGCGTCTGTTCCATTCTATCGCGTCTGTTCCATTCTATCGCGTCTGTTCCATTCTATCGCGTCTGTTCCATTCTATCGCGTCTGTTCCATTCTATCGCGTCTGTTCCATTCTATCGCGTCTGTTCCATTCTATCGCGTCTGTTCCATTCTATCGCGTCTGTTCCATTCTATCGCGTCTGTTCCATTCTATCGCGTCTGTTCCATTCTATCGCGTCTGTTCCATTCTATCGCGTCTGTTCCATTCTATCGCGTCTGTTCCATTCTATCGCGTCTGTTCCATTCTATCGCGTCTGTTCCATTCTATCGCGTCTGTTCCATTCTATCGCGTCTGTTCCATTCTATCGCGTCTGTTCCATTCTATCGCGTCTGTTCCATTCTATCGCGTCTGTTCCATTCTATCGCGTCTGTTCCATTCTATCGCGTCTGTTCCATTCTATCGCGTCTGTTCCATTCTATCGCGTCTGTTCCATTCTATCGCGTCTGTTCCATTCTATCGCGTCTGTTCCATTCTATCGCGTCTGTTCCATTCTATCGCGTCTGTTCCATTCTATCGCGTCTGTTCCATTCTATCGCGTCTGTTCCATTCTATCGCGTCTGTTCCATTCTATCGCGTCTGTTCCATTCTATCGCGTCTGTTCCATTCTATCGCGTCTGTTCCATTCTATCGCGTCTGTTAGAAAAGAAAGAAAGGAAAAAAAAAGATCAGGACGACAGCTGTGGGATCAGTCATGTTCAGGATGTTGTTGTATTTTATATACTCGTTGAGGATTTTTGATAGTCGATGACATCACTATCTTACATACCTGCTACAGTAAATTAGTAGAAGAAAGGAGAGAGAGGGGGAAAGGGGGGGGGGGGCGGCAGGGCTACCAGGTGTATGAAAACTTTTTTGTCATTTGGCGACTCGCTGTGTACCGGTGTATACGGTGCTGTTTACCCGATGTCATTTGGCGACTCGCTGTGTACCGGTGTATACGGTGCTGATTACCCCATGTCATTTGGCGACTCGCTGTGTACCGGTGTGTACGGTGCTGTTTACCCGATGTCAAAGAATGGACATAATTTATGTAACGCAGGGTTAAATGAGTCAGTAGTTTTTGTCTAAATCTCATTACGTTTTAATTTAGAGTTTCTGACTGAAGGCTTGAGTCCAAACAGAAGCTTGCTTGCGCGGCGTAAAGCCCCAAATAACTAACTAACTAACCAAACAGAAGCGAAAACTGTGTCCGTGCCAGCAACAGATGAGTTCTGAATGAAAGGTAGAAGAAGAAACCCCCTGCGGAACGTGACGAAAGCGAGCCTTGTTTGGATAGAGATTACAATTTGCCTGAAGGAAGGGTTGGTCATTATGGCGCCACATGGTTTATTATTGCAACATGCGTCCAACGAGCACGACGATGAATGCGATAATCCCTATCCTGCAGCTATATGTCATATAGAGGACACGAAAACACACCGCTCTATGACCACGATTACCTGTCTTCACAACCTGTTCGACTGCATGATGAAAGAAAGTTAATGGCCAAACAGAAAATGTTGCGAAAACCAAAAAGTTCAAAACACAGTCACAGGACGATAGATGAGACGCATTTCATTCCCGAATTATCGTGTAAAGTGATTTCTTTAGTGGACACGCCATCACGCTGTCAGTTCTGTTTGTTGTGAAACTACTCACATCAGGTAGACTGACTTTTGTCTTGAGTCACGTGGCAACGAGAGTAGGCCGAGTGTTGATTGTGACGGTAACAGGAGAAAAACTGAAACCAGTGCGCGTTCAGCAAATGCTGACGAAATGCACGCGCAGGACCATTTTTTTCTTTTGCTGGCTGTGGACAAAATAAATTGTCCCCCCCCCCCCCAAAAAAAAAAAAACAAAAAAAAAACTCAGAGTAAACAGCTTAATTTAAAAAGTTTTCCATGGAAAATTCCGGTGAGTTTTTAAATTTGCACCGGCGGATTTACCGGTTTCCCATCATTTCAAGGCGTCTCTGTCAATCAACACCCGTTAATCCCGCCATCTCTAACTTGTTATTTCTGGCTGGAAACTATACAAATTCTCTGTTCCGCCCGTGAATGTGGTCTTACGCCGCGTGTATGTGGTAACATTTTGTTTCACAACATTCGCAACCTTTCACAGCGTTCTGTTCACACCCCACCAAGAATTACTTCCTTCGCCAACGATCACCCCTGCCTGAGTATACATGTACATGTACCGTGTTTCTCCCGACAAACCGGGGTGGACATACGCTGAAGGAAACTATCCCAGCCTCTCCGTCAGTCTTCAGTCGAAACTTCCAAGTGAAGAAGCCAAAGATCGTTACTTCAGGATCAGTTGGCGCATTTGGGAGTTAATTTAGGGGGCTGGGGCTGGGGATTGGGATGGGGATGGGGATTGGGCGTGCATGTGCTGACAGTTCAGGTAGCGGCCGACAGTCCATGTCCAGTGTGATTATTGATTGACTTGCACTGACCAGTCGTGTCACGTGGTACAATCGCAATAACACTCTGGTTTACAAGACATACGGGCAGTAAAGAAGGGAAGAACATCTCGGCACCACCGGTAGCAGCAATTAAACTGACACGAGATCTGCATGGAAATTGTTGGTACAATCATTTTGACACATATTAACCTGTTTCTGACCAAATCAGTTTTGGCGTGCTGATTGGCTCTGTAGCTCTGCCTGACAAAATGGATGCCAGATCACACAGTACTTTCCGTAGCAAAGAACCATTGTATTGTATTTTGTACCGGTAAAAGGAGTAGTTTTAACTAACACATTCAGATGTCTTGTTTGGCGTCTCCCACAGTCGGGACGCTGGGCATTATGGGTGAAGGTTGTAGTTTGGAAAAGTGACACGGGTGGCTTATTGTCCATAATACGGTGTGTGAGGAAGTGTGTTGGTACAAGAGGCCGAGCTGCACGAACACCCCGTCTGTCTGCCATCAGCCTCTCAGCATGTCGTGTCCTCCCGACACGCTTCACTGGCTTCTGACCAAACTGTTTGTCTTCAGGCTAATTGCCGCTTGGTTGCCTGAAAGTTTTGGCGCTGCCCCTGTGGACGTTTTGGCTGTAGACTTGACAATGTCGGCCTGTAAGTCGTTGAAGAGTTTCACCAGAGTTTTGCCGCCAGCTCTAGTTGTTAAGATGATGTGAGTCATTTGTTTTTTCAGTTTCTTATTCATTCCTCGTCCCTGACATACTGTTATTACATGCACTGGCCAACTCTAGTGGAGATGATGCAAGTCGTTTTCTTAGTTTCTTACTAATTTCCCACCTCCGTCTTACTGGTATAACATGCCATTGAGGGCTGTTCCGTGTATGAGAGTGTTTAGTCAAGATCTCATAAGATAAGTTTATTTAGCTTCCACTACAAGAAATAGAACATTTGCAAACTACAGGAAGAATGTGACTTGCTCCTTAAATGAAATAGTGAAAAACTACAGGAAGAATGTGACTTGCTCCTTAATTGAAATAGTGAAAAACTACAGGAAGAATGTGACTTGCTCCTTAAATGAAATAGAAAAGTGAAAAACTACAGGAAGAATGTGACTTGCTCCTTAAATGAAATAGTGAAAAACTGCAGGAAGAATGTGACTTGCTCCTTAAATGAAATAGAAAAGTGAAAAACTACAGGAAGAATGTGACTTGCTCCTTAAATGAAATAGTGAAAAACTGCAGGAAGAATGTGACTTGCTCCTTAAATGAAATAGAAAAGTGAAAAACTACAGGAAGAATGTGACTTGCTCCTTAAATGAAATAGAAAAGTGAAAAACTACAGGAAGAATGTGACTTGCTCCTTAAATGAAATAGTGAAAAACTGCAGGAAGAATGTGACTTGCTCCTTAAATGAAATAGAAAAGTGAAAAACTACAGGAAGAATGTGACTTGCTCCTTAAATGAAATAGAAAAGTGAAAAACTACAGGAAGAATGTGACTTGCTCCTGAAATAAAATAGAAAAGTGAAAAACTACAGGAAGAATGTGACTTGCTCCTGAAATAAAATAGAAAAGTGAAAAACTACAGGAAGAATGTGACTTACTCCTTAAATAAAATAGAAAAGTGAAAAACTACAGAAAGAAGGTGACTTGCTCCTTAAATGAAATAGAAAAGTGAAAAACTACAGGAAGAATGTGACGTGCTCCTTAAATGAAATAGAAAAGTGAAAAACTACAGGAAGAATGTGACTTGCTCCTTAAATGAAATAGAAAAGTGAAAAACTACAGGAAGAATGTGACTTGCTCCTTAAATGAAATAGAAAAGTGAAAAACTACAGGAAGAATGTGACTTGCTCCTTACATGAAATAGAAAAGTGAAAAACTACAGGAAGAATGTGACTTACTCCTTAAATGAAATAGAAAAGTGAAAAACTACAGGAAGAATGTGACTTGCTCCTTAAATGAAATAGAAAAGTGAAAAACTACAGGAAGAATGTGACTTGCTCCTTAAATGAAATAGAAAAGTGAAAAACTACAGGAAGAAGGTGACTTGCTCCTTAAATAAAATAGAAAAGTGAAAAACTAGAGGAAGAATGTGACTTTCTCATTAAATGAAATAGAAAAGTGAAAAACTACAGGAAGAATGTGACTTGCTTCTTAAATGAAATAGAAAAGTGAAAAACTACAGGAAAAATGTGACTTCAGTGAAGTAGAAATGTTCAATTTCCAATACCTAGGATTAATATTCAATTATAACAATAAATTTAAGGTCGCCCAAAAACAGTTGTATCAGAAGGCATCTCGCGCAATGTTTCTGCTTCTAAAAAGGTGCAAAAAGCTTTTTTTACCTATAGACATTCAGTTAGACTTGTTTGATAGATTAGTTTCTCCAATTTTACTCTACGGTAGTGAAGTATGGTGCCCTGAAATGACAAATCTTGCTTCGAAATTACAACTTCGGTTTTACAAATATGTGCTTAACTGCGGTAAGTCAACACCCACATGCATGATTTATGGTGAAGTCGGAAAGTTTCCGTTAGAAATATTTGCAAAGTCTCGGATGTTAAACTTTTGGTATCGGCTTGTAAACAGTAGCAATAAAGGCAAATTCTCTTACGTTGTGTACAGGTTTTTACTTAAAATGCACAATGAAGGTATATATACATCGCAGTTTATTCGAGTTGTTAAAAATAATATGGATAATCTAGGTATGAGTGGCATCTGGAGTAACCAAGATAGGCTACAGTATCCGCAGAACTTGTTCCGGACAAAAGTAAAGAAAGTCCTCGAAGACCAGTTCATACAAGAGTGGTATGCCAAGGTGAGGTCTAATGAATGCTGTCTAAACTATAGAATGTTTAAACCTAAATTCGGAATAGATGCCTTTATGACGCTATTGCCTAAAAACCTCATGCAAACTTTCGTGCGTTTCAGAACGCTAAACCACAAACTGCCAGTACACGCAGAAAGATTTGCAGGTGTTGAACGACACAACCGAATCTGTACCAAATGTCAGAGTGGTGATATTGGTGATGAGTTTCATTACGTGTTCAAGTGTAACTACTTTGCAGAACAAAGAAAGTCCCTTCTTAAGAGATATTACCTCCACCATGTAAATACAATTAAGTACTCAGAGTTATTCTCCACTAGAAATAAGAAAACGCTGTTGAAACTAGTCCATTTCATAAAGTTGATCCTCAAGGAATTTTTATGATAAATCGATGAGTCAGTCCATACTACATAGCATTTATGTGTGTATTGTATAGCGTATGTTTATGTATGTGAGTACAGTATATATAGGTTCGTACATGTACTTATGTAGGCAAGTGTACCTATGTCAGTGTATTTGTGCACTGACAGCTTTTTGGCCTTTTGGCTGTAGCTCCTTCCAACACACACACACACACACACACACACACACACACACACACACACACACACACCTGCACGCACACACGCACACAAACGTTTTTTTACTCTCCTCCCCCCCCCCCCCCCTTTTTTTTTTTTTTTTTTTTTTCTTCCGACCTGTTTTTCATTTTTCCCGTCATGTTATATGTATGTGTGTGTATTCTTCAGTTTTTGGGTTGTTGTTTTTTTCTGTGTACATTGTATTTTTCTTTCTTTCCATCGGTCCGCATTTTGTTTATTTTGGTCGTTTGCTTTTTGTTATGTGTGGCTTTGTGTTGTTCGTTGTTTGTCTCTTCACATGCCCCAATGGGGTCCTGAAATAAATAAAACTTGAAACTTGAAACTTGATAGAAGGTGGGCAGTGTAAATCGCCGCCCCTGTTTAAATTTGTGCAGACTCTTTCAGCGTCGTTGACATTGAAATCCCCCCCCCCCCCCCCGGCGGTAGACTATGAGCGTTAGAGCGTAATACGAGCACCAGCCGTGAGATGCAGCCTTTTAGCTTGACAGAGAGAAAGTGAAAGAGAAAGAGTTAATCATGTAGGCTATGCTAGTCCCAAGCAGCTTTTCGTCTGACGGTGATCATCAGATGATGTGACAAATACATGAACTGTGTAAAGTGAAGGTTCAAATGGCGGTCATCACGTAATCCTTATCTCATCGTAACCTTGGCATGTATGGAGAGTTAGGGTGGAGGGTCGGATATTGGTAACGTCCCGGTGAAAAACAGAACACCAAGTCCGTACTGTATAGACTGCTGGGAGTGGAAGGCTTCCCCAACATGGCGGCCGGCCCATGTGAGAGTTAGGGTGGAGAGTTAGATATTGGTAACGTCCATGTGAAAACAGAACACCAAGTCCGTACTGTATACACTGCTGGGAGTGGAAGGTTTCCCCAACATGGCGGCCGGCCCCACGGTCCCACAGGGTGACGTTGCACTGTCAGGCGTTACAAAGGTACTTGATACGTGATACGTGATAGCCTCGTGAAGCCGTCCCTACTTCAAACATGTCTCTCACACACTTTGGTACCGAATATGCAGCACGTTTTTGTTGTTTTTTGTTTTTTTTTTAAATAACGACACTAGTGAGTAGTGCCAGGCCATAGTGCAGCTGACGTCACGCCAAGAAATTCCTTTCTCTTGATATCAGTCGTCTGCTCCTTATAGCTTCTAGACCACGTGACACCTTTTGCCATTTGTATGCACCAAAGACAAATCTGTTACAGACATGTGTACTTTCTGCACGATCAAAAGGATTTTAAATCATGAACTATCACTAGATAGAAGAAATTATGACTTCGAAAGGATTTCGAAATCCATAATTTACACACAGAAAAGGGACAAGATTTGTAAAAGTGTGAAAGACGTTAAAACCTTCTTCACTAACATGTACTACTTCACATCCAGTTCCCTCTCACTAGTCTCGGGTCGTGAGTTCGATCCCGGCTGGGGCCAAATATTTGTGCTGGCTTTTTCATCGTTGCCCCGTCTTTGATATCACCCTATGTGGTGGAAAAGGACGTTAAACCCCAAACATCCACCCCCACCCCCTCTCACTAGTCCCTTTCTTCCAGTCTCTACAAGTTTAGTCCAGCAAAACACAACAGGTACTTGGAAATATTCTTGTATTTTCTGTATCTGATGAATGGCCTGTTCAAACACGGTATAATTCTATAACTTAAGCAAACCATGCATGACTCGTTATATCTAGCGACATGAGAAACAAAAAGGGAGATCAATAATATTAATAGACTATATATTGTGTGAACTGGTATCAGTTGTAGGCGCTTCCCAGGCCGACTGAATATACAAATACGTTTGAACAGATGGCAAAGCAGTTTGAATAATGAAGCGGCTCTATGTTATTGCTAGCACACGCAGTTGTGTGTCCAGTGACTTCGTTTGCAACCCAATCCACGTATTGTTCTTAAGTGTCGTGTTTCATGTTTGGTTGTTAGTTGTGCTGGGACAGCGAGAATTAAAATCAAAAGAAAAACTAAAGACAATGACTTGTGAAGTTTGTTGTGAAAACATGGCATTCTTAACACAGGTGGAAAAAAAATAAGAAAAATGTATACATAGAAAATGTTTGAGTGCTAAGGCACACCGAGAGGGTGGGGGTGGCGGGGGGGGGGGGGTGTACAGAAAAGTGAAAAAAAAAACCCAAACAAAGAAGAAGAAGAAAGATGGGGAAAAAGAAAAACTTGTAAATACTTGTAGTCTTGCTAACCGGTGTTTGTAATTTTTTCTTGAACTTTAACGGGGTTTTTGTGTTTCTTGTTATGGACAGTGTCTGTGTGTCGATTATTTCATTGGAAAAACAAAACTAACAACCAACTTTCTGCACTTGAATCGTAAACTAAGTTTTGTTTACTTGTTTTTTAAGGGGGGCTGAAAGGGCATGAACTTTAAGATAAGTTTGTTCCCGTTGGTTCTGGTCCTCATGGCGTCCCCGCAAATCTTCCCTTGGTTCCGCCTCCAGCTTTCCATCCTGGGCCTCACCACGTGACTTAATACATATTCATGAATTACAATGACAGCATCTGTCGTCACGTGGAAGCGCTGGCTGTGTAGTAAGATACTTCTGCTCGTTCTAGCGGCGAGAGAGATCGTGAATGTTCGCCACTGTCCGTGCTATATATGCGAGGTGAAGGTAGAAAACGGACGAATCAGCTGACGACGAAGATAAGGTTTCGGTCACGTGATCCGGTAGAGCGGGGGTATATTATGGCTTGTAGCCTGTGGTCGGGGCAGAATGGTGGATGTGAGAGACGCCAGCGAGTAGTTTCTGTCGTTGTCATCACAAGAAATACTACTGTAGTCTACTGTAATCTACAGCACCGCCAACACACGGACAACTGACTAACTGCCTCGGGTTGGTCGTCTTGCTTCAGTTCAACACCACAGTTATAAAGACGCCCGAATGAAAGAATGAAACTGGCGTTTTTGTTTTTCTTTTGTTTTCTTCTTTTTTTTTCCTTCGCCGATTGGTATCCCGACATTGTCTTGTTGAAATTTGTTTTGTTAGTTTTACCAGCAGACTTCTGGCTGACTGACCGACGAAAGTTATATTGATAGACCAGTTCCTGATAATTATTGTGTCCGCTTACTTCTGTTCCTTGGCCGCTGACCAAACTTTCCTGAAGTTAACACTTGTCCAAAAATTACTTTTACTGAACTGTTTTAGGTCGAAAATAGCCTTCCCTACTTCACGCAGCTTTCTTTTTTTCTAGAAAATTTCTAAATTTCACCTTTTTTATTATTATTATTATTATTATTATTATTATTATTATTATTATTATTCACCCAGTAGTGGAGTAGAGATGAAGTTGTCACGTGGTTTCCTCTCCCAGCTTGCCGGTTCTACTCACAACCTCTCTTCCTTCCTTGTCTTCAGGAGCTTTGAAATCTTCGCCGGAAGTTCACTTCTGCAAAAGTAACATTGTCAACGTTGAAGATACTAACTGTAGTATTACGCTGGCCATCACAAACGGACGCTTTCCGGGCTTAATAAAGTGAGCGAAAAGACTTGTCTTGGCCTTCTGCAAGATCCAGTTCTCGCGTCTGGTGAAACTGTACTGTGCTTGAAGCAATAAACAGTGGGTTTAGTCGCCGCAACGACTAAAACTGACAAAGACCAGAACTGTAGTGTGTTGCTGTCAGGGCTGTATAGCCACTACACAGTCCTTGACTCCAGTACCGCTGTCCTTGCTGTGCCGCTTGTAGACGAGTGTAGACAGTGTCCGACGTGCAGTAGTGAGAGATAGACGTAGAGAGACTGGTTCAGAATGACGGGTAGCACGTTGTCATCCTACATCAACAGCGATCAGCTGGCCTTGGGTAACGACCAAACATGGCTCTACTCGGCGCTGCTGGTGGCTGTCATCGTGGGAGGGATGAGGACGACCCGGCGAGGGATGCTGCAGCTGCTGCAGGTTTGTGCTGGAGAACTGTGGGGCAAGATGCTGGGGCTGGCCCCTCACCACGTCCTGGCCGCCACTCTCAACGTCAAGCTGCCGGCCGGCGTACGTCATCAGCTGCGGGTGATCCACAGGTGGTGTCTGCGGGTGCTGATGGGGCGTAAGGCGTACGTCGTGCCCCGGCGTACGGCACCCAAGACCAAGCACAGCCTCAAGCACGGCAAGAAACGCCTCAACAGAACGGTAAGCAGCACAGAAGTACAAATACTCTTCACATCCGTGTATAGCTCTGTGGTAAGAACTCGCTCGGAAGACGAGCAGAGCGTTATACAGGCGCTGGCTGCTACATGACGTCATACAAGTTGAGTCACTTCTAGTTCTAGCAAGGGCGGGTGATAGAGAGGCTTCATATCCATGGCAACTGTAAGAGGACACATGTCGTGGCTGACAGGAAAACTATAGGAAATTTGTCCGTGAATATTTTTCACTGTGATACAGAAATGATAGGACGTCTGTCGACCTTGGTAATGGGACATGTAATTGCCCCATGAGGGATAAATAAAGTAATTTGAACTTGAACTTGAAATGTAGAAACTGAATCTGTCTGTAACGGATGTGTGACCGGCAGTGACGTGGGTATGAAGCCGTGAATCCATGTTACACGTGGATACAGTAAATACATGCGCCTCCTTCTTACGTATAGACGTTCCCTAATTAGCATCTGTATCATACAGAAACACAGCTCCAGCAAGGGGGGATGGCGTCATCAGATGTTTACAAAACAGACTACCGCCCCCCCCCCTTCCCCACACACACACACACAAACACACACCCCAGAGCGCCTCCACCGTCCACCCCCAGCCGTTTCCCCCTAATTCTATTGTATCTCATCTCATGTTTCCTGGTGAGTTTTTGTTGTTCGTGATGGGAAATGGCTGTGAACTCGATCACTGGGTGACCAAGTTGTCAGTCGTTTAGTAGGTTGTCTGCCCCTAGTGTTCTGTATTGTGTCTTATCTGGCATCGCCACCATACCATTCCCGTCTTGTTCTGCTGAACCTGTGTAATATAATATTGCCATCATACCATTCCCGTCTTGTTCTGCTGAACCTATGTAATGTAATATCGCCCTTTGAACCGCGACTGGAATGGTACAGGATTATACCCAGTTAGTACATGTACATCACCTGTTTCTAGGGCGAAATGTAAAACTGCCCTCGTTTCTTCAGGTTTTCAGTCAGACGGGGTGACTTCCAACTAGGGGAAATTTCTGTACGTTTATTTTGTCCTGTTGTCTGATGGCTTATTGGGCTTTTTTTTTTTTTTTTTTTTTTGGGGGGGGGGGGTCAGTTGGCTAAGCGTTTGAGTCAACAAGGTCAGTAGTATTCCATGGTTAGAATTCGGACAAACTCTTTTCTAAACTGAACGTGTTCAGAATATCGTCAGCTGGGAGTGTTGAAGCTGGTACCTTACCGATGAACGAGTGACGTGTGTATTGGGTCTTGCTGAAATCTGTGTCTGGCTTTTATTTGTGTTGGTTGTGTAACTCAAGCGGCCTTCAGAACAGTTCAGCCAGAGACGCCATGAAGTGGCGTAATGTTGGAAGTCTTAGCCATGGTGGACAGTCTTCTGGAACGTTCTCAAGGTCACGCATTACGTATTCAGTCCCGGCATCCTCCAGTACAGAAACAGGAGCAGGCTTACATGACGTGACCACGTGACATAGAATCGTGGGTTTATAGGAAAGTAATATACAGCGTGCTACTGTCCTCAGGAAGGGGATGGGGAGGGGGTGGGGGCAGGGCAAAGGTCATTGTGGGTCACTGAGACCCTGGACTGTATCAGCGGGTAATGGGTATACTAGAGATGAAATAGTTGGAACAGCAGCTGCTGGTCTTCGGGGTTCAGTGCCAGCGTTCAGTGTGTCACAGTGATGGGAACTGAGAAATCTGTGGGCGAGCACTACAACTTCACAGTGCCGCGTGTCCCCAAGTGATTTCAGTTGGTCACGATGAGGCGGCATGATCATTTTCCTTTGCCTTTTTTTTTTAATCTGTGTATACTGTGTTCCGCAGTGGCTGATCGTTTGACAAATGTTTACCTTTACTTGGCTGAATGACGCTGCAATACACACATGGATTTTTTTTAGTTAGTGACACGTCTTTTTCCGCAGTCTTTTGTGATAATTGACATGGATGATACAGCGATTTGTACAGTGTATGTGTTCCTGGCTTAAAACCACCCAGGAGCTTACGACCAAACCAAGTGGAGATGAGTCGTCAGGGGAGGGAAGCGGAAGGGGTTGTTGGCCTTGCTGAGATAGTGAGGGGATAGTTGAAGTGAGCGTCGAGATAGTGAGGTGATAGTTGAGGTCAGTGTAGAGTGAGAAACTTGGCTGGTTACTAACCGTCACGGACATTTACCTAACTGACGTTATGAAAGTTCACCTAACCTCATTTCTTCCTCGTTTGGTGTGAGCGTACCCGGGACACGTCACAGTGACTTCTCCACCGCCTCCTACAGTAGAGCCAACAGTTTCAACTGTTTTATTTACCAAACCCACACAGTGTCCATACTCCATAGCTTCAGGTCAAGTCAGGTGGGGGGGGTGGGGGGGGGTATTTATGTTGGGATTCATATTTACTGATGTTTAGCTGTGCGTGTATGTTAATGCATGTATGTGGCTATATTTGCATTTTATATTGTGTGGGAGACTGTTCATGTGATAACCCGACGCCACACAACATCCCTAGGTTTCATTGTTTTACTGCAATGATACAGATGACAATAAAGTATTATTAATATTATTATTAACACACACCCACAAACACCTACCAATATACGGTCATCCTCTGTACCTCGTTTTATTTCATACATAATACATGTACATACATAACACATACAACGTCATTGTCTATGTAGACATGATCCAGAAAGGGGGATGCGTGTAGTCAGGGAGGAACGTTCATATGCCTTTGGTAAGAACTGTTATGAAGAAACACTGTCGATTTCTGTGTCCACACAGAACGCTACCTCTGAAAAAAAAAAATCAAAATGTCGTCAGCTTTTGCAGTAATTTATTTTAGGCGTTTTTTATCCCCCTTTTTGGAAGTCGTCTTCTGTAGGTTTATAATAATAATAATTATTATTATTTATTTATATAGCGCTGTCATCTACTTGTAAGGCAGTTCTAAGCGCTAAGAGTACAGGTAAAGGGACAGATAAAAGTGAAGGTTCAGGGCCAGGGCAACTGCATGTATGTATGGTACTTAATAAGGAGATGGAGAAAGACGGAGGCAGGTTAGACGGTGCTTTGGGATGAAAACAGGTAGGTTTTTAGATTTGTTTTGAAGGTTTCGAGGGAGGTTGAAATAAATATTTGAGATTCTAAAAAGTGTTTCAGGTTACAGCGTAAGGTAAATGGATTTTTCAGATTTTTCTTGTTCACTGTCTGTTTTACGCCTTGTGAAGCTGAATAGCAGGGTGACACACGAGGGGTTAATATTGCACGTCGCCGACAAGCAAATATGCCCCTCATTGTGTGTCGTGTGTAACATAAAGTGCGAGATCCAAGTGCAGGGAGTGGTGTTGATATTAACGGCTCTTTCAGCTCCTTCTCTGTATGCTGGGTAGGGAGATGTTCAGGGGAATCATCACACACAATCACAGTGTCACTGTGGAGTTGGTGGGAGTTACACAGTAGATACGCACGTGGCGTGTGAAGAACAGAACATGACTGTGTTTCCGTACATGAACGTTGGGTTTTAGTGTCACCATTACAATCGCCTGTCTGATCACTTTGGAGTGATTTGAGGTGTTTGAGGGATGATGGGGGGGGGGGGGGGGGGGTATGAAAGACAGTTTAGTTCGGGCTACGTGACTGTAGAAGGAGTGCGAATTCTGACCATCACAGCTTTGAAATGACGCAGACTGTTGCTGTACTCATTGTCAGTGAGATCACCCTCGCGTTGGCCCTTTTAAAAAATCCACTGTCACTATGATTACAGAAAGACTAGAGGACAAAACTGTCCGTGACTATTTTATTTTATTTTATTTTATTTGATGGAGAGGATGGAGGGGGGGGGGGGGGTAATAGGTTTTAAATTTTTCCTCTACTTTTTTAACACGGGTATTTCACAGCATGACGCATCCATTTGACGCATAAGGTGGAAGTGAAACTATGTGAGGCTATTTCCTGCGCACTACAAGACTTAGTGAGACCAGACCATCTGCTGATGTTATGTAGCCTGTTTGCACTACACTAAACTGAGTGATCGTGACCTTACCGGGTTACCGGGCAACGCAGAGGTCAACTTCACCAAATTCTGACGTTGCTGTCGTCTGCAGACTCCAGTTAGGGAATTTTCCACCCACTAGTCGTGTGCGTGGACAGTGAACTTTGACTGGCACCGTTAAGGTTTAGTTTAGTCCTTCACTTCTAATCTTGTTTTGTCACATGTCCTGTACCCAACACTGATGTCCTGTACCCAACACTGATGTCCTGTACCCAACACCGATGTCCTGTACCCAACACTGACCTCCATTCCCTCTGTTGGCTTCTCTTCTTTTTTTTAGGAACTTTGAGTGCGTCCTGAAAAACATTTGAAATCATTGCGTGTTCTTAACTATTATTTGGATTCCTTAGGTTTTTTTTTTTTTTTTTTTTTTGGGGGGGGGGGGGAGGGGTTTAATGCATACATTTCGTAGATTTTCTCTTATTGAATTTTCCTGGTTTTTTTTTTCCATACATTTATTTGTTTCAAGATTTATTTATTTATCTGTTGTTGTTGTTTTTACGTTTCTGTATAGTTTAAAATGTTTGATAGTTTAACAGGAATATTTACAGGGTTGTTAATTTGTTACATTTAACAAAATTATTTATTTATTTATTTATTTTAAGGTTTCTAATAAATTAGTTATCAGTATTTGTTTCATTAAGTAGAATATTGTCAGGAGTTTCCCCCTTTTAACAAATATCCTTTGTTCTTGAGATAAGATAGCCATTGGTAGCTTTTTCTGTGTCTCTCGCATTCCTGCATCCACATCTTCTTCAGGGATTCTGCGTCTTTTTTTCTTTTTCTTTTTAAAGAAACTTGATTTATTTAATTCTGAACATTGTCACAACCATGTGACTTGACAAGGTTTGGCCAGTTGGGGGCGAATTTGTGATTTTTGGTATTGGCCGTTACCGAGTCAGTGATGGCTGAAGTGAAGGGTGTCTACGGTACTCCACATCACGGCCTGCTGTTGTCTTATCGTACTCCAGCCAGACCTGTAGCAACACAGAGAGGGCGAGACTAACCCGCTACACCATTTATATACCTTTCTTACCTCGGTCACGTGACCCTTGGCGCATGCGCGGGAAGTGACGTCATAGGGTTCCCTGGGGTCGTTGAGTGTAGCTGCCCTTGTCCATGTCTCCATTTGGAGAAATTTTCCTCGGCTGTCCCTGATAGTGCTGGCCTGGGTTATCACAGCTAACTGGATGGATTATGAGGGACTGTGCTGAGGGGGGGGGGGGGGGGTTCTGTGGTAGGGAATGGGAGGTGGGTTAGGTTTATTAAAACAACAAGAGCATCATTAATGATAAGATAAGACAGGAAGACATGTTGTAGAGTTATGTATGGCAATAGGATGTTTAGCTAGAAACGTATCTCGGTGTACAGAGAAAACCGACAGATTTTCCCTGAATGTGAATAAGACCGTTCGGGGATTGATTGGTAAAGAATTGACGAATGGTTGATTAGTTCAGCAAGTCCGACTTGGTCAGGGAGTAAGTGTATTTCTGATCGTGGCTCTACATAAATCAGTGTACAATCGTTTGATAAAGATGGGAATGAATGGGAATATGGACGCTAGGTTTTCTTCAGTCTGTCTGACTATGAATGTGATGTGTAGGTTTCTGCAGTACAGGATGGAGGCCTTTTTCTCGCACAACGTCTGACAGTTGTGGACTGACCTTGGTTCTGTCCGACACAGATGACGGGACAGGATAACACAGTAGGCAGATTCCGTAAGGTGAAACAGTGCTTGTTATACAAATACAGATAAAAACTGCTGAATGAGCACATTTCTAGATCACTGGGAAGTGCTTGTGACTTGTAGAGAATCATGTCCTTGAACTGCGATGAGCTTGCCTGTCATTTCGCCCACAGTCACAGTGAGAAAAGCTGACTCCGTCTGACCCACTCACTGTCACCTCTTGACCTCTGACGCCAGTGTCACGTGCTCCAAGACCTCAAAAGACTGTCTCATTGCCGGCATCAGTTGTCAGTACGCCGTTATATTAACACTGTCGTCCAGTTAGCATTCATAGTAATACAGCATGTAGGCAGCACATTTCAAATCCTCAGTGAGTTTTCAATGAGAGATTTTCCCGCAGTTGTACTTTAGTCAGAAGCATCGCGTAGTAAGCCAGAAAGCGGTAGTGACGGTAAGAGAGATAGCAAACTACGATAGCGTAGTGTAGGGTAGCGTGGTGACTGTGGTAGACACGATAAAAAGGACGGAAGGGAATGTGTGAAAGTTTTGTGAAGGTGAAGGGCGGACAACTCACCCACTACCACCGCTACCCCTGTTGCACTTGTGAAACTTGCCACCACTCTTTTTCTTTAGTTGGGTCCCCTTTCATCAACGCAATGTAGTGGCCGGAAAAGGACGTTAAGCTCCCAAACATCCACCCACCCTCCCTTTCGTCAACGTTGAGTCATCTCTAATAAGAATCATGTATATGACTTGGATGAAGGGTAACTGTTGCACAACACGTGGGTAGACACATGGCTCACATTTTCGGTCAGAATCTAGCACGTATGAACAGAGGGAAGATTAATACAGTTTTCTTTTGGAGAAATAAAGTTTCAAAAATGTGTTTAAGTTTGCGATGTTCTTTTCATGATGAGTATTTGAGTGTAGCCCTGTTTTATTCGCTGTGTGGACTGCGTTGACGTTGAAGACAGATCATGATTGGCCAAACTTTGCCTCTCACGCCTCTGATTGGATGGCTGTTTTTTCTCTTTTCTCTCTCTTCGTCTTTGGCACTGACATGATAAACTGTGACCGGAATAAGTCACATGTTTGTTTGCAACTGAATCAACAAATTCACACAGTTTCACACGTTACTTTAACAAAATCAGAACAAGACAGCAGCACGAGTTGGAACTGACAATGCCACCCCCAGTGCAGGCTGGTGAACATGCCATACATTCTGATAGTGATACTGTAAGATATGTGTCGTCAACAGGCTACCGATATGTGATAGTTCGTGGTGATAATCAAGAGGTCATTCGGTGAATGGCCTGATAACTTCATGTGATAACGCTTAGCACTTTGTTTTCGCTCTCAGTCACACAGTATAGAGGTAGTGTAGCTGATGATGTGCATGTTGGGAGTGACTCAGATATCAACGCCTCATAACCGCCGCTCTTTGTCCCGTGTGACGATCGCTCCATAGTCTCTACATTGACCCGGATGTTAGGTTCATTAACTACTGGAGCTGTCATTACATTGTACTTCATTACTGCTGGTGGTGGTGGTGGTGGTGGTATGATATAGAGATGGTGTGCTGATCAGTGGGACTGACATCAACAACTTGTTTACTGGATTTTATTGTCGTCATTGATGATTTGTTGTTCATCCTGCCACTGTACTTGGGAGTCTTATTCGTTAACTTTGTGGCTTTGGCTGCTGCAAGTCAACTTCAACTAGTGTGTTTTTTGTGTTCACCCAATATAATACTGTGTCATCCACTTGGCAGCCGAGATCAAACAGAGTCCCATTTCAGGAGCTACGTAATATAATGTGGATGTCGGTTTCTCTAGCTCTGTGACAAACTGTCTTCCTGCTTGTATATGGGGTGGGTGTTGGGTTGTGGTTGATGTGATGATGTCTGGCGTGGAGGCGGTGTGACGATGGTGTTGTCCAAGTCCCCCCGAGACTGTGAGAGACTGAGGAAGGGTGATGTGTTAGTTCCTATCATGAGGTCACCTAGGCCGCACGTGCTGGACGGGCCCACACTGAAAGTGACGCCTCAGTTGAGGAGGAAAATCCTACCATGGAGAAAACGTTTGGTCAGATTGTGTTGTCTACAGAGGTCAGGCAGGAGACGGGGCAAGGCCAAGAGCTGTGTAAGTTGGGGGGGGGGGGGGGGGGGGGGGATGCTCTTGTGTCGCTATGTGCGTCTGGATGACTTTGCACCGTTAACACTCACAGCAGTCAAGCTAAGAGACACTCTGTGTGTGTGTGTGTGTGTGTGTGTGTGTGTGTGTGTGTGTGTGTGTGTGTGTGTGTTGGTGACACCACTCTTCTCACTAGTAACTTGATGACGTCATGCTCATGTTGTTTATGGTTGACACTGTCAAGGACTTGTGCAGTTTTCTGCAGCACTTGTGAGATGTGTTATTTTACTATTGGTACTTGTGCAATTGGTACAAATGTATTATTCATGCAGTTGATGTGTTCTTTCTTCAGGTGAATCTTTACCGCAAAATGCCACTAAAAGCCATCTCCCGATTGTGGGGGCGCTTCAACCAGATGGAGCTGCCGGTGTTCTTGCGGCGCCCTCTGTTGAGTCTCTACATCTGGATGTTTGGCTGTAAGCTGGACGAGGCCGAGATCGAGGACCTGAGGCATTACCGTAACCTGGGCGAGTTTTTCCGACGCCAGCTCAAGCCCCACGTCAGACCCATCGATGATGACCACATGCTGGTGAGGAGACATAACTGATACAGAGTGGGGGAGTCTTCATCACTGGATGCACGCATACATTAACATTACATGTACAGAGAATGAGATCTTGTTCTGTAGTGGACAGCTGGGCTCCGTGACTGAGAGTCAGTTACTCCTTATCACTGAGAATGGTTTTGTCGATAAGTTACCTGATGGTTGTTTGTATTTTATCTTTCTCACTGTCACTGTTATGTAATTATTATACAGTTCCCTTGCTAGAATTAGGTTTGAATTAGGGTTGTTGTTGCCGGAGATGCAAATAGCCCGATAAGTCAAACTATTCCAGCACAGAGCTACTGACAGGTAGATGTTCAAGATGTATCTTTCACCATCTGCTACCATTTGATGCTGTATCTTTCACCATCTACTACCATTTGATGCTGTATTTTTCAGACAAGTCCAGCAGATGGCAAAATCCTGTACTACGGTCAAGTTGACAACGGCATCTTGGAGCAGGTGAAGGGCGTCACGTACTCACTGCGTGGGTTCCTTGGCCCGCAGACGTGGCACGGAGCGCAGGCGAGCGACATCAACCACATGTCCGACGCTGAGTACCAGAAACAGCTGGGTCTTCACCCGGACAACGAGCTCTATCACTGTATCATCTACCTGGCGCCTGGTGACTATCACCGCTTCCACTCACCCACACACTGGACTGTCAACCACAGGAGGCACTTCCCTGGTGAGTTGACGTGTGTGATCACCGCTTCACAGGTTGCTGTCATTTGTCAGACATGTACACACTCATTAACTCTATTCCTACCAAAAACCATTCCACTGCACAAGGAAGCGTGGATGGGTGAGGTGGGTGTTTGGGGGTTTAACGTCCTTTTCCACCACATATGGGTGATATCAAGGACGGGGCAATGATGAAAAAGCCAGCACAAGCGGTATGCAATGTGTTGATGGTGCTTGAAATGTTGTATTCAGAAGAAATTTCACCATTATAGTTTGGTGGTGGTGTTTTTGGTTGTTTTTTTTTTTTAATGTGTGTGTTGTTGTTGTTTTTTTTGTTTGTTTGTTTTTCTGTTCCATGAATTGTACTGACTGCCATGTGTTTATATCTCAGGAGAACTGCTGAGCGTGAACCCTGGGATAGCGCGCTGGATTCAGGGTCTCTTCAACTTCAACGAGCGAGCGGTGTACACTGGGAAATGGGAACACGGCTTCTTCTCCATGTGCGCTGTCGGGGCGACCAACGTCGGGTCCATCAAGATCTACTGTGATGAGGTCAGTGGACAAGGAACTGCATAAAGGACAAGACAAAAACACATAAACAGTACAATATCATAAAAAGAGTGCACAGACTGGGGCATTAACAACTCACTGGAGAGACAATTTTATTTATTGTGTCTACTTTCCCATACAGTAGTGTCTACTTTCCCATACAGTAGTGTCTACTTTCCCATACAGTAGTGAAACCTTGAGATTTGAATCTGTTGTGGCTGTTGCATGTCATGTCTGAACCACTCTATCAGCGAGATACGTAACGGGCTTTGTGTTGGTTGTCATAGGATCTGGAGACGAACACGCACGTGAAACACCCTGAGCACACCTACTTTGACCGAGCCTTTCCGGACCCCGTCGACGTGCCAAAGGGGGCCATGTTTGGGGAGTTCAACCTTGGATCCACCATCGTTCTCATCTTTGAGGCCCCGAGAGGGTTTGACTTCAAAATCAAAGAAGGCCAGAAGATAAAGTTTGGTGAGCCGCTCGGAACCTCGCCATGAAATGATGGTCAGTGGGCTGGATTCGGAATTTGACCCATCTCAAGTTTTGTTCAGATCTGAGTCTCCTTGTGATGTGGAGGTTTACACAATTTTTGGCCAATGCATTTAAAGTGAAAGATAATTATCTACATAAAGCGGGACTTGACAAACTGCAGATTTGGTGTTGATTTGGGTTGGGTTCAGCGTTTCGAATCATTACAAATGAGGCGCCCTACTGAGCTGTCATAGTAATTCAAACCAGATGTTTGCTTGAATGGCTGACATAAAAACATTATTTGCTTTTAAGTTTTGTGGTAAAACAGTTCTGTGTTTGTGCTGACGTTTGAAGGTGATTACATATCAAATGAAAAAAAGAGTTTGACATTTTAAAGGTACGGTTTATTGCATGGATCGGCACTTTCAATTTTGATTCTGATTTGTTTCTGAAGTGAGTAGGTTGAATTTGAAATGGGGTCAATGAAAGGTCAGCAGTGTGAGAAAAGTTTTGTTTCTGTGTTCTTCGCTGTAGGAGTTTAATGGTTTTCATTGTTTCCAGTTTTATCGTGAAAGCTAATGCCCAGTAACCCATGTACTGTAGGTGAAAAAACAGTTTCAGTATACTATCAGAGCTTGGATAGGGATTTTGACATTGATCTGTCAAGTTGTTTCGGCGTTTATGTGAAAACACTGACAACTGATGTGCTTGTGGATAGTGATTAGTATACAGTCAAAATCCATTGGGTGTTTTTATAACGGTTGTTAGTTTTCTGGTGTTAGCATTGACTGTGATATCACAGGTCGGGTTGTTGCTTGCTTTAGTTTGTCAGGTGCACATGTACCTGGTGTTATGTTATCAAAGACAGGTATACCTGTTGCCATCTTGTGTTTTTGTGCTGTCTCCACACAGTCCATGATAGAGTGGGATTGTACATGTACATTTCTTGCTTACACTGTACAGCCTTCAAGAATGATGTACACGTGTGTATAACAGTACATGTAGACACTGCGCTCTTGTTCTTGTATGCATTCCAATTCGCCAGGTTATGGTGCTAAAATCAACCATCGGCATCTTGTACTGTGTCCAACACCTTTTGTTCTATTGTCCAGAACCATTAAGTGCCTTATTTTGCACATTTTTAAAGCGATTTTTTTGTTTGTTTGTTTTTAAATGAAGTGTAAAATAATCATCAAAACAAAGAAATTTTGGAAACGAGAGAAAAAAATGTTTTTGCAGTGTGTGGCAAGTATGTCGTGTGGAATGGTGACTTGGTTGTGAAGCACCTGGTTGCAATAGCCATGTGCCCATGTCAACAAATACTGCAATGTTATCATAGAAAACCATTTGGTGTGGAATGTATGTCATACAATTGTTTTGCCCAGTCTGCAGTCACTGTATGCGTTGGTATAACTATAAGGCGTTTCTTTTTCTCCACAGGAATGAAAGGAAATCTGCCCCCAAAAACAAATTGTAGACATGAGTGAGGAAAGAATGTTATACATATACTATAGGATACAATATTTACAGCTTGCCAACAGTGTTTCTGTTCTAAACTAGAAGCTAGCCAGTATATTTTGATGAATTTTGACAAAAATGAAATGATCTAGACAATCAGTTTAACAATCACAGTTGCACTTCTATGATTATCATTTGGGTGAGGTTCAAGTAATGAGCAGTTTCCTTCAGATAAAAGGAAATAAAATGATGGGCAAGTTCATACTCGGTGTTACTGTTAGTCTTTTGTCAGTGAGTAGCTTAGTTTCCCATGGCCATTGACTCATGCTTCATCACACATTGTTACGCTTCTAACCACTGTTTGTAAACATGTAGAAAGAGGCACAGAAAAGAAGTGAAAGATTTAGGTTAACTGTCTTCTAGTTGAATGTTAACTGCAGTTTTTGATCATGTAAGAATCGTGAGATATTACCTGGTTGGGTAACACAAGTTGAGTAGGTATTGTTTGCAGCTTGTAGTTTTATTATGTTGCTTTTGGTGGTTGGTTTAGTTGTTGTTTTTCACAGTTTACCACAGCTGAAAACACACACACACACACACACACACACACACACACACACATTGCAAACTGGTATTTTACCTTCATCAGGATGAAAAAAAAAGTTAGTCTCCCCAGTCCCTGTGTAAATTCTGTTCAATTAATCTCACTTTGGAAACTGACCTTTATTTTTTTTCCCTGTTCAAGATCTGTTTCTCGAACATATTCTAGACCAACATTTTGAAGCAAGTTTTAGTCAGGTGTGTAGGCTCAGAAACCATGACTCAAATGTCATTGTATAATTCTGTAAATAGCAGTTAACGAGACAGAGTGTGCGTTTCAGACAGTGCGGGAGGACAGAGTGTGATTGTGAACTTGCATGTTGTAGTGAGCAAACGATTTAAACAAGTCTGACTTTAATGTGTGTTAGTGTGTCTGAGCAAAAGGACTGTATGGACTGTGTGGCCTCTGTACATTATGTGAATATCTGGATCATTGTGAAGAGTATTTTTACAATGGTAAATTAAAGATTTTGTAACATAGATTCCTGAATGTTGTGTGTGACTGATTACAACTGGTACAGTCTGAATCACTGCAAATTCTTGAGACCAGAAACAATGTTCATGACTTGGGTTGTGTAGATGATGACACAAACACCATCAGTTGTAAGTCTGCACACCTAGCTATCAACGGCCATGACAGATCATGTCCTGCATACAGCGAGGCCCAGGCTCCTTGTTTTCAGTAGATGTAGATCAGGAAAATAACAAGCACGGCTTGTTGACAAGAACATACAGTATTTTAGGATCATTTCATCATTTACACATTGCACAAAATATTTACCAAAGCTGAAGTTGAGATTCAAACTGTAGTTCAATCCTTCATACAAGTTGTCTTTAGTAACCTCCATCTTCTGTCATGCACATGCATGCGCGCGCACACACACGCACGCACACACACACACACATGCACACGCACTGGGCACACACAAAAGCATATCAGAGAATCTGCACAGACACAAGTAGTTTATCTGGGTTGTTGGATTTCCTTCATATTTAAACCCATGCTCCAGCCAGCAATAACAGCTGTCTAGGTGCATATAAACATGTCTAAACAATAAAGTCACATCTTGTCTTCTAAATACAAGTCACCACAATACACACTGTCAGTGTGAGGCTTTTCACGCACTGACCAGTAATAATATATAATCAAAAGGTTGTTTGGTTTTTTCTCCTTGGCGGCTTACGATTCAATAGTCTACTTCACACATGAATGTTGTTTTTACTACATACAATCTTACATTAGTGTATCTGTCTCTTTGCAAATTTCCCTGTTTCACATTGGGAAGTACATGTACATGAACCCTATCCAGATGACCCGAGTGTATGGATAAAACAAACTATGGTACACTGTAGTATAAGCACCGTAGCTCAAGAGAAAGAACAGAAACCTAAAACAGTCTGCATGCAATCAACTTTCCTTGGAGGTAAAACCACGGAGAAATGGGAGCCGCAGTGTACAGGCTAAAACAATACAAAATAAAAGACAGCATTAAACAATAAAAGACAGCATTAAACAATAAAAGACAGCATTAAACAATAAAAGACAGCATTAAACAATAAAAGACAGTGCTAAACAAATAAAAGACAGCATTAAACAATAAAAGACAGCATTAAACAATAAAAGACAGCATTAAACAATAAAAGACAGTGCTAAACAATAAAAGACCGCATTAAACAATAAAAGACAGCATTAAACAATAAAAGACAGCATTAAACAATAAAAGACAGCATTAAACAATAAAAGACCGCATTAAACAATAAAAGACAGCATTAAACAATAAAAGACAGCGCTAAACAATAAAAGACAGCATTAAACAATAAAAGACAGCATTAAACAATAAAAGACAGCATTAAACAATAAAAGACAGTGCTAAACAATAAAAGACAGCATTAAACAATAAAAGACAGCATTAAACAATAAAAGACAGTGCTAAACAATAAAAGACAGCATTAAACAATAACAGACAGCATTAAACAATAAAAGACAGTGCTAAACAATAAAAGACAGCGCTAAACAATAAAAGACAGTGCTAAACAATAAAAGACAGCATTAAACAATAAAAGACAGCATTAAACAATAAAAGACAGTGCTAAACAATAAAAGACAGCATTAAACAATAAAAGACAGCATTAAACAATAAAAGACAGTGCTAAACAATAAAAGACAGCATTAAACAATAAAAGACAGCATTAAACAATAAAAGACAGTGCTAAACAATAAAAGACAGCATTAAACAATAAAAGACAGCATTAAACAATAAAAGACAGTGCTAAACAATAAAAGACAGTGCTAAACAATAAAAGACACCACTTTAACAATAAAAACCAGCATTAAACAAAAGACAACATTAAACAATAAAAGAAACAATAAAAGCTTACGGATCGTACCCCAGCTTACATATCTTATCCAGGTAAGACATAAATTATGCAAAATAAAACAGCTCACATACTAGAGGTTCAGGAAAGCAACGTGTTTGACTGGCTGGACACTACATGAGACAAAATTCCACTTGATCTGTTAACAGGACTATAAATTATGCTGAATATTAACTTCACATGACTACAGAAGCCAACATTCATTTGAGATTGTCCATTAGAAATATTAGAGAGGAAAGTCTTCAGTCAGAGATGTGGCAGTGATACTGACGGGACAGTAAACACAAGGTGAGATCTAAAAGCTGCAAAACCATATTTTTACAGTAAAATGTTTCTTCTAGGTACTTAGCATATCACGTTGTCATCTGGTACATGTAGAAATGTAGAAGTTACTTAGTTATTCATAACCGTAGGAGAAACCAAACAACAGCAAAACTGCCACACAGACAGTTCTCAGTCTTTGAGTCTTCAGAGAGGGATCAAAATTTGCATGACTGGAAATTAAACGGCTCTAGAAGACTTGCACCAAAGTAAAACATACAAAGAAGCAACCTTCATCTGATGGCCAGAAAAATAGCTTCACAACAGCAAAATAAAAATAGACTGGCATCAGCCAGATAAAAATAGATTGGCATCAGCCAGATAAAAATAGATTGGCATCAGCCAGATAAAAATAGATTGGCATCAGCCAGATAAAAATAGATTGGCAACAGCAAAAAAACAAAAACAAAAAAAAAAAGATTGGCATCAGGAAAACAAACACATGTAGTGGAGTGCTCTCTGTCACACAACAAAGTGCAGTGATTGTCAGAACTTACTCCAAATGTTCAACAACTGTGATTACCCAACACTGGTAAAACAGAAGGGAAAGAAGTGAGAATAGAGCAGGAAAGAAAACCAGTCATGGCTTGAAAGTGCCATCGTTTCACAGTGTAACTTTTATCACATTCAATGTTCCGGCACCCTGTGTGATCTGTGTAGAGAATCAAAATAAACGCATCCTAAAAGTGATCCACACGAGATAAAGTCTAACACTGTTTTGCACTTGAGCAGAACTGTACAGTAAAACTGTCAATAGGCTGTAAATATTATGCAATCTTCACATAGGGGAAAAAAGACTATATTTGGACAAACAGGTACAGGTCATTCCGTAAGTTGGTATTTTATGCGCGTGTCCCATGGAATGTTTGCGACTTTGGTCCCTACACGAAAACATTCCTTTGTTTCCTTCACATAAATACATATGTAAAGCAAAACAATGAAACAATCAAAATAAACAAGTCAAGAATTTACAAAAGCATATTGCACGTTTACAATCAGCAGATCTGCATGGTTTTCCAGCCTACAGAGATTGTTTACGCGTATCGCCAGGAGACAACTGTCGCTAGAAGGCAGGGCAATACAGAGGTCAACACGTGAAGTCTAGCGTACGAATCTGCACAGATAATGGAATGGTGGTACATGTATTCTGCTTTGGAATCAAGAAAAGAAAGACCAGTGTATGCATGTGTAACATAAATTATGGTCTGGAGCCCGCAGTGCAAAAAATACACCACATGGCCAGAGCACATGCTACAGTTAATGTTCACCATCAAAATCTCACGGTACTACATGTACAGTAATTGTTCACCATCAAAAGCTCACGGTACTACAGTAATTGTTCACCATCAAAAGCTCACGGTACTACATGTACAGTAATTGTACACCATCAAAAGCTCACGGTACTACGTGTACAGTAATTGTTCACCATCAAAAGCTCACGGTACTACATGTACAGTAATTGTACACCATCAAAAGCTCACGGTACTACAGTAATTGTACACCATCAAAAGCTCACGGTACTACAGTAATTGTACACCATCAAAAGCTCACGGTACTACAGTAATTGTTCACCATCAAAAGCTCACGGTACTACATGTACAGTAATTGTTCACCATCAAAAGCTCACGGTACTACATGTACAGTAATTGTAAACCATCAAAAGCTCACGGTACTACAGTAATTGTTCACCATCAAAAGCTCACGGTACTACAGTAATTGTTCACCATCAAAAGCTCACGGTACTACAGTAATTGTTCACCATCAAAAGCTCACGGTACTACATGTACAGTAATTGTAAACCATCAAAACCTCACGGTACTACAGTAACTGTACACCATCAAAAGCTCACGGTACTACAGTAACTGTTCACCATCAAAAGCTACAATGAACATCAAAGCACATGGTACAATATAACCTCCACCTGTCAAACCCTGTAGTATCTCTGACAATGTTATTTCACCACTAACAGTACCGGTAATCCCTATAGTTAAGATGGTCCCCACAACCATTATTTAGCATCCTTCCTACATCACCCTCACTGTATCACAACCATTAGCATCCTTCCTACATCACCCTCACTGTATCACAACCATTAGCATCCTTCCTACATCACCCTCACTGTATCACAACCATAAGCATCCTTCCTACATCACCCTCACTGTATCACAACCATTAGCATCCTTCCTACATCACCCTCACTGTATCACAACCATTAGCATCCTTCCTACATCACCCTCACTGTATCACTGTGTTCTATTCATATCCTTCCTACATCACCCTCATTGTATCACTGTGTTCTATTCATATCATCCTTCCTACATCACCCTCACTCTATCACTGTGTTCTATTCATAGCATCCTTCCTACATCACCCTCACTGTATCACTGTGTTCTATTCATAGCATCCTTCCTACATCACCCTCACTGTATCACTGTGTTCTGTTCATATCATCCTTCCTACATCACCCTCACTCTATCACTGTGTTCTATTCATAGCATCCTTCCTACATCACCCTCACTGTATCACTGTGTTCTATTCATATCATCCTTCCTACATCACCCTCACTGTATCACTGTGTTCTATTCATATCATCCTTCCTACATCACCCTCACTGTATCACTGTGTTCTATTCATATCATCCTTCCTACATCACCCTCACTGTATCACTGTGTTCTATTCATATCATCCTTCCTACATCACCCTCACTGTATCACTGTGTTCTATTCATATCATCCTTCCTACATCACCCTCACTGTATCACTGTGTTCTATTCATATCATCCTTCCTACATCACCCTCACCGTATCACTGTGTTCTATTCTATTCATATCACAACACATCATCACCACACGCAGGGTTCACTTGTAGAAGCCTAACAAATACACAATCTGATTTTCTCCCAAAACAAAAGTTTAATAAAAGAGAATTGTGATAAAAGGTTAAGACAAAAATAGAGGTAAGTGTTTTGTGATGTACAAACATGCAGGAAAAACCCAGCAGTGGCAGGTTGGAAAGACAGATGATTTGGCAAGAAAGTTATGCTTCAGAAGAAAATCAACGTGGAAGATGAACAGAGAAAAAATTGCTTTACAGTTGTGAAAAAAAAAATTTCAGAATATAAAGTCAACCCTCAGGAGATCAGAAGAGATCTGTCCATAATCCATCATAGTATTCATACATCTCATCTTATACATGTACAGAAGGAGAACAAAATCCCCTGTCAAGAAAAACTGCAAATGGCCAAAAGACGCCAAAAACAAATACTATATTCTAGCTTCACCAGATAAAAATGACCTAAACTATAGTTTACTACACGTATATGTGTTCAGAAAATATACAGCAAAATGATCTTTTTTTCCTTACTTCTACACTTGTTTAAAAAAAAAGGCTTCAGAAAGGCTTTTCTCATTTCTCTCTTCCTTGCATGCCAGCATATGTGTGTATGCCAGACTAACACAGTGTGTTAAAAAGCAAAAAACAAACAAACCACAAGAATATAACAGAAAACTGAAAATATAACATACAAGGCAAATTCAAAGGTACGTGCACACAAATTGAAACAAAGTCAATGATGTCATCGAACAGTCCACGCTACACAAGACACCCCAAGAGAAAACCTCTTCCATCCTCCCATAAAAGAGGAAAATAAACACTAGATATTGTAGTTGTAAAGGAATATCCTACTGTCCCATATTCACAGAGAAACTTCAGTTTCTGACCCATGTTTTGCTGAGAGACTGAGATTACCGGTAAGTGACTTCCCAATTAACTGTGAATCAAAGAACATGAAAAAACTGAAAAAAGCCTCCACTAAAAACACTTCCCAAAGCTGTGTTTTAAATCTGTTTTCACGAAATGAGGCTACTTCATGCCATGTTTAGTAAGGCAGTACATGTATATATATATATAAACACACGAAGCATCTGGATGGTAACTGTTACCGCCTCAACCCCTAGTCAAGCGAATGAGTGTGATCAGCAAATTCCCAAATTTGCAAGCGAATATCAACCTGTTTGTATTCCAGACTTGACTTACGACTCTGACTATCCTGCAGAGTTCTCAAGAAAATATTCGGCAAGATGTAGCTTTTATCATGAATCAAAAACACAGTGCTCCTGTTACAACACTTGACTGTGAACCACGCTTGACAAACTTTTCTTGGTGTGAAAGGCGTTTACTTTGTCTCCACCAGTCTCTTGTAGGCCCGGATCAGACGCTGAACGTTCTCATGAAGCCTTGCTGCTTCGTCGCTCAAGCGTCGCCGTCTCTGTTGAGATTGTACAACATAGGGGTTGCGTGGTCTTGAAGGTGGTTGGTCTTGGCCAGTGCCGGTGGCGGTACCAGCACCAGTGGCGAGATATGTGGGGACGTTACCGTTGCCGCTGACTAACTCCATTACATTCTGTGGCACTGTGTCATCCGTTTCTTCAACAGCCTGTCAGCAGTAACAAGATGGCCAAATGTAAAAAGAACAAACCAAGACAAAGCAAACAAAGCAATCTTTACAATCTGTAGAAACTGTCAGCATCTTTCCATTCTCCTCTCCCACTACGCGGGCTTCAGAAACAAATGAGATCAAGATTGCGGTGTGTGACAAACTTCACCGGAGTGAAACACATAAGAGCTGAAAACCAACCTTGCGTAAATGAATAAATGTTCAGAATCCAATAACTATACTATTGTTAAATGGCAAAAACAAGGATTTTTTTCTTTTTTTAAATAAAAACTCAAGTGACAACACTGCAGCAATGATTCTATTACCAAAGTATGTTTACAGAGGCAAAGAACTGCGCATTTCCACCCTTACAAATCTAAATATCATTTTCTTTCATCCATCATGCTTTGCCCAAACACGTCAATCTTACCACAGTTTGGAAAATCATGAGGATGTAACCGGATCACACAGCCCCTGACTTCTACACCCCATGACAAGCCCTGACTTCTACACCCCATGACAAGCCCTGACTTCTACACCCCATGACAAGCCCTGACTTCTACATCCCATGACAAGCCCTGACTTCTACACCCCATGACAAGCCCTGACTTCTACATCCCCTGACAAGCCCTGATTTTTACATCCCATGACAAGCCCTGACTTCTACATCCCATGACAAGCCCTGACTTCTACATCCCATGACAAGCCCCGATTTCTACATCCCATGACAAGCCCTGACTTCTACATCCCATGACAAGCCCCGATTTCTACATCCCATGACAAGCCCTGACTTCTACATCCCATGACAAGCCCCGACTTCTACATCCCATGACAAGCCCTGATTTCTACATCCCATGACAAGCCCTGACTTCTACATCCCATGACAAGCCCTGACTTCTACATCCCATGACAAGCCCTGACTTCTACATCCCATGACAAGCCCTGACTTCTACATCCCATGACAAGCCCTGACTTCTACATCCCATGACAAGCCCTGATTTCTACATCCCATGACAAGCCCTGACTTCTACATCCCATGACAAGCCCCGATTTCTACATCCCATGACAAGCCCTGACTTCTACATCCCATGATACTGACACTATGGATATTGTGGGCAAGTCAGAATCAGATGGTGCAGCAACTCACCTCATCACCGGGGCAGATTTTGCTGTCATGGTAGTCGCTCACAATTCTGGCGGGTGTTGTCAGCTCCACTGTGTACTGTCCCTTGCTGGCCACATTCCCCTCAGGGCTCTGTAGGGCGTGGTCCTGTCCACACAGGCAGCAGGGGGTAAGGGAATTACGATTATGGTATGCATGCGACAAACACTACTGATGGATGGTTAGGTCCCTTGGTATATACATGTACATGCAACCTGGCAACTCAACAAACCACAGCAAAACCTCTTTTGGGCAACCACCTCTAAACCAAAACCACATTGGTCGTAAATGAGAGGTGGTTGTTCATTGAACTGGATTAAATATTAAATAAGGTCATGGTGCCAGTCAAAACCGACACAAGTAAATCATGATCTTTTTTAATATAATTGAGAGCATGCACTGCATTGTAGAAAGTGTGTAGCAGTGTTATGCCGTGTCTGTAACATGGGGTGGAATGCTGAATACAAAGTCTTGTGAGAAACTGTAACTTACACTCAAGTCTTGTGAGAAACTGTAACTGACACTCGAGTCTTGTGAGAAACTGTAACTGACACTCGAGTCTTGTGAGAAACTGTAACTGACACTCGAGTCTTGTGAGAAACTGTAACTGACACTCGAGTCTTGTGAGAAACTGTAACTGACACTCGAGTCTTGTGAGAAACTGTAACTTACACTCGAGTCTTGTGAGAAACTGTAACTGACACTCAAGTCTCAAGAGGGCCACACAACTTATATGAAATGAAACACTTGGACCAAACCAAGACAAAAACAAACCCAAAACATATACAGCCTGTTTGAAGACTGAGTATAAAACTGTTAGAATATCTAGATGAAATGACAGAGGACAAAACAAGGTACATGTAGTATGAAGACTGAGTATATAACTGTTAGAATATCTAGATGAAATGACAGAGGACAAAACAAGGTACATGTAGTATGAAGACTGAGTATATAACTGTTAGAATATCTAGATGAAATGACAGAGGACAAAACAAGGTACATGTAGTATGAAGACTAAGTATAAAACTGTTAGAATATCTAGATGAAATGACGGAGGACAAAACAAGGTACATGTAGTATGAAGACTGAGTATATAACTGTTAGAATATCTAGATGAAATGACGGAGGACAAAACAAGGTACATGTAGTATGAAGACTAAGTATAAAACTGTTACAATACCTAGATGAAATGACGGAGGACAAAACAAGGAACATTCACACTGTACCTTGACAAAGCGTCGCAGAATGGAAGTCTGGACGTGACTCATGAGCAGCTTACATCCCCATGTCACAGCAGCAAACGGGGTTTCTGGTGGCAGTAGTTTATACGGAGTGATGATGTGCTTACGTAAACAACTGGTTGCCACCTCGCGCATCTTCTCCACGTCTGATTGGTCGGCACAAGGGTGGTACAGGAACACAACAGCACCATGCTGGTACACACAATATGAATCATAAAACCACATGGATGTTTCACACACGCACGCACGCACGCACACACACACAGAGTGAAAGGGGGACACTGGAGATGGTGGAATTGCAGTGCGCAGCACCAGAATCTCACTGATTTCAATCTGTGCACAAAAGTTGAAAGTGACCGTCTACACACATCTGGAAAACAAAATGTGCGAAGGATGTAACACTATAGTAACAGGAACATAGTTCCTTATTTCAGATGACAGGGGTACACCATGTAGAAAGTCTTGCTTAATAAGGGATGGAGCTGTGTGTCTGCACTTGAAGTAAACCAAGGTGAGACACAATGTTACTCTGTGTGATATTTTGTATAATTTTATACATACTGTACATGTATATTTATCTTACCTCCAGGTTATGTATCCAACGCTGTGGGGGAAGGTATTTGTATTCACCATAGTCCGGCCACAGGGGTCGGTGAGCACCACTACAAGAAGACAGCATGGAACCATTCAGCTTGCCTACCACACATCCCTATCCATAATACCTAGCTACTTTTGTTGTTGCTTTTTGTTTGTTTGTTTGTTTCTTGTTGTTTGGGTTGTTCCTTTTCCTTTTTGTCTGCAAGGTTTGTTCAAGTGATCATTCATTGTTTGGTGTACACAATACAATCTCTGCCCACACAACATACAGTACAGTAGTGTATCTACTTCGTATTATGGAACTAAACCTTTATAAATCAACTTGCGGTCATTGTTCATAATCACGCTAAAACACACCCACCTAGTGCGGAAAAGCAAAGAACCGCGTCGCCTGATAACTAGCACCACACAATAAAGGAAACAATCTACATTCACACACTGACACGCACCTTGTTGGAGGAATTTCATTATCAGGATAGTGAATCTGGTTTGGAAGGCACACGTGAAGTGGCTGGAAATCCAACAATTGCTACATTACAAACAGGTCACTTTATACAATAGCTACGTGTCCCAGAAGCCTAGCTATGAAGTACAAGTTAACTGTTGTCTGTTTAGATTTATAAAAAAAAAACTAAGTGCGGCTGAAGTGTAGACAAAAGCACTGACAATTGTAGATGACCTTACCGTACTGTATTGTACAGTTCATCACACTCACAAAAAATGCCTGTCTTAAGTTATCAAGCACTTTGAAAACAATCACAAAAGTGTAAAGACAGGGGTTATGGGTGAAACGAAATGAGAAAAGTAACTTACCCTGTGTGTTTCATTTACACAATTCCGTATAATTTTGTTTTCAGTCTGAAAAAAAAAGAAAGATAATGGAACACAGTATTTCACCGTTTTCTTCTCAGCCTGGAGAAAACAAACATTAACAACTTTGTTTTACAGTTTGACAAAAAAACACCACCACAACACAAAACCAACCAACCAATCAGAATTCACGTTATTTCAGAACAATACTTTCCACGTTTCATATTTCTGCTGCACCCTGTGTACAAGTCACTGAACATTAATGAACTGTTTTCCTTCATCAAGTTTTCTCTGCATATCAAAGTAAAATGCAAGCATAACATTACATGCATTTCTGCATGATAATTAATGCACTTATCAATCTGCATTATTACTGTCATCAATATTACTGTGCAACTTACAGGCTGCAGAGTTACTCCTTCATCACACATGTACTCTGTGCTCGAGCTGGGGTCCCAATCCACCTCTATATTATGCTGAAACACACACACACACACACACACACACACACACACACACACACACACACACACACACATGCAGAATCATAATCAAGTTAATGCTAAATCGCATATGAAGGAATCACAGTATGTAAATTTTGTCTTAAAAACGGAGACAAGAAATAACACCCACATAACATCTGAATAATCAATTTACCTGGGGGTGGGGGTGGGGTATGGGTGCGTGTGTCCGCGCGTGCACACATGTGTGTATGTGATGGAGCTTGTGTGGTTGGTTTTGTATCAGTGAGTGCAGTTGAAAAACTGTGAAGTGTACGGGACAATCGTGAAGAATGAGTCGTATCACCTGCGCATCATCACAAACGCTGTTAATTTCACCCATCTTCACGCCCCCATGTGGATCGTCACTACGACGCTGTCTGTTGGTTCCTTCATTCTTCAGACCAGCAACACGTTGCGGTGATACACACAACACAGTCACCGCCACCACAACCTGCGCCACATACCACATCATGCTGAAACACTCACAGCTGCTGCGTCTGAAACACAAATTACATCAATCTTTACAAATTGGTACTGGTACAGATGCCATCTACACACTTCATGGTTATGCCTGAATCAACCACTGTCAAAAAAATTGTTTGCCCCTCCCCCCCACCCCCCCATTACAAAACACATCTTTAAAAGCAAGAAAGAAAAAAAATGTACAAAGTGTTGAGGTAGTAGAAGCCCAATATCCAGTACATGTATAAAACTGTCATCAACTAGTCTCTCCATGGTTCTAGTTACACGTACACGTAGTGCCTGATTTCCACCATATGTCACATTCCCTTTCTGATGTCAGACACTGATACACACTGAGTATATATGTATGACGGTCAGGTAAGGGATAACCACTGGAGAGAGGAGAGAAGCACAAAGCCACAGTGAGAGGCAAGATTCTTGATCAATACAATCATGTAGTGCCATTTAGCCGCAGCATGAAGCATTATCTGGGTCGGTTTTTGTTGTTGTTGTTGTTTTTTTGTCGTTGATGGTTTTTGTCTTGTTTTGGATTTCTGCTCTCCAGATCATCAAGGCAGACTGGTGGTAATTCTTCCTCTTTCCTCCTGACGTGGATCCCCCCCCCCTTCCCCCCCCCCCTTCCCCTCCCACACACACACACACACTTTCCTCCTGACGTGGATAGGCCTTGCCCCCCCCCCCTTCCCCTCCCACACACACACACACACTTTCCTCCTGACGTGGATCCCCCCCCCCTTCCCCTCCCACACACACACACACACTTTCCTCCTGACGTGGATAGGCCTGAACCCCTTCCCCCCCCCCCCTTCCCCTCCCACACACACACACACACACACACACACACACACACACACACACACACACACTTTCCTCCTGACATGGATAGGCCTGAACCCCTTCCCCCCCCCCTTCCCCCCCCCCTTCCCCTCCCACACACACACACACACACACACACACACACACACACACACACACACACTTTCCTCCTGACATGGATAGGCCTGAACCCCTTCCCCCCCCCCCCCTTCCCCTCCCACACACACACACACACACACTTTCCTCCTGACGTGGATAGGCCTGAACCCCTTGCCCCCCCTCCCACACACACACACACACACACACACACACACACTTTCCTCCTGACATGGATAGGCCTGAACCCCTTGCCCCCCCTCCCACACACACACACACACACACACACACACACACTTTCCTCCTGACATGGATAGGCCTGAACCCCTTGCCCCCCCTCCCACACACACACACACACACACACACACACACACTTTCCTCCTGACATGGATAGGCCTGAACCCCTTCCCCCCCCCCTTCCCCCCCCTTCCCCTCCCACACACACACACACACACACACACACACACACACACACACACACACACACTTTCCTCCTGACATGGATAGGCCTGAACCCCTTCCCCCCCCCCCTTCCCCTCCCACACACACACACACACACACTTTCCTCCTGACGTGGATAGGCCTGAACCCCTTGCCCCCCCTCCCACACACACACACACACACACACACACACACACTTTCCTCCTGACATGGATAGGCCTGAACCCCTTGCCCCCCCCCCCTTCCCCTCCCACACACACACACACACACACTTTCCTCCTGACGTGGATAGGCCTGAACCCCTTGCCCCCCCTCCCACACACACACACACACACACACACACACACACACTTTCCTCCTGACATGGATAGGCCTGAACCCCTTGCCCCCCCTCCCACACACACACACACACACACACACACACACACTTTCCTCCTGACATGGATAGGCCTGAACCCCTTGCCCCCCCTCCCACACACACACACACACACACACACACACACACTTTCCTCCTGACATGGATAGGCCTGAACCCCTTGCCCCCCCTCCCACACACACACACACACACACACACACACACACACTTTCCTCCTGACATGGATAGGCCTGAACCCCTTGCCCCCCCTCCCACACACACACACACACACACACACTTTCCTCCTGACATGGATAGGCCTGAACCCCTTGCCCCCCCTCCCACACACACACACACACACACACACACACACACTTTCCTCCTGACATGGATAGGCCTGAACCCCTTGCCCCCCCTCCCACACACACACACACACACACACACACACACACTTTCCTCCTGACATGGATAGGCCTGAACCCCTTGCCCCCCCTCCCACACACACACACACACACACACACACACACACTTTCCTCCTGACGTGGATAGGCCTGAACCCCTTGCCCCCCCTCCCACACACACACACACACACACACACACACACACTTTCCTCCTGACATGGATAGGCCTGAACCCCTTGCCCCCCCTCCCACACACACACACACACACACACACACACACACTTTCCTCCTGACATGGATAGGCCTGAACCCCTTGCCCCCCCTCCCACACACACACACACACACACACACACACACACTTTCCTCCTGACATGGATAGGCCTGAACCCCTTGCCCCCCCTCCCACACACACACACACACACACACACACACACTTTCCTCCTGACATGGATAGGCCTGAACCCCTTGCCCCCCCTCCCACACACACACACACACACACACACCACACACACTTTCCTCCTGACATGGATAGGCCTGAACCCCTTGCCCCCCCTCCCACACACACACACACACACACACACACACACACACTTTCCTCCTGACATGGATAGGCCTGAACCCCTTGCCCCCCCTCCCACACACACACACACACACACACACACACACACTTTCCTCCTGACATGGATAGGCCTGAACCCCTTGCCCCCCCTCCCACACACACACACACACACTTTCCTCCTGACATGGATAGGCCTGAACCCCTTGCCCCCCCTCCCACACACACACACACACACACACACACACACACTTTCCTCCTGACATGGATAGGCCTGAACCCCTTGCCGCCCCCTCCCACACACACACACACACACACACACACACACACTTTCCTCCTGACATGGATAGGCCTGAACCCCTTGCCCCCCCTCCCACACACACACACACACACACACACACACACTTTCCTCCTGACATGGATAGGCCTGAACCCCTTGCCACCCCCTCCCACACACACACACACACACACACACACACACACACTTTCCTCCTGACGTGGATAGGCCTGAACCCCCCTTGCCCCCCTTCCCCTCCCACACACACACACACACAACACACACACACACACACACACACACACACACACACTTTCCTCCTGACGTGGATAGGCCTAAACCCCTTGCCCCCCCCCTTCCCCTCCCACACACACACACACACACACACACACACACACACACACACACACACACACTTTCCTCCTGACATGGATAGGCCTGAACCCCTTGCCCCCCCTCCCACACACACACACACACACACACACACACACACACTTTCCTCCTGACATGGATAGGCCTGAACCCCTTGCCCCCCCTCCCACACACACACACACACACACTTTCCTCCTGACGTGGATAGGCCTGAACCCCCCTTGCCCCCCCTTCCCCTCCCACACACACACACACACACACACACACACACACACACACACTTTCCTCCTGACGTGGATAGGCCTAAACCCCTTGCCCCCCCCCTTCCCCTCCCACACACACACACACACACACACACACACACACACACACACACACACACACACTTTCCTCCTGACATGGATAGGCCTGAACCCCTTGCCCCCCCTCCCACACACACACACACACACACACACACACACACACTTTCCTCCTGACGTGGATAGGCCTGAACCCCCTTGCCCCCCCTTCCCCTCCCACACACACACACACACACACACACACACACACACACACACACACACACACTTTCCTCCTGACGTGGATAGGCCTAAACCCCTTGCCCCCCCCCTTCCCCTCCCACACACACACACACACACACACACACACACACACACACACACACACACACACACACTTTCCTCCTGACGTGGATAGGCCTAAACCCCTTGCCCCCCCCCCTTCCCCTCCCACACACACACACACACACACACACACACACACACACACACACACACTTTCCTCCTGACGTGGATAGGCCTGAACCCCTTGCCCCCCCCCTTCCCCTCCCACACACACACACACACACACACACACACACACACACACTTTCCTCCTGACGTGGATAGGCCTGAACCCCTTCCCCCCCCCCTTCCCCTCCCACACACACACACACACACACACACACACACACACTTTCCTCCTGACGTGGATAGGCCTGAACCCCTTCCCCCCCCCCTTCCCCTCCCACACACACACACACACACACACACACACTTTCCTCCTGACGTGGATAGGCCTGAACCCCTTCCCCCCCCCTTCCCCTCCCACACACACACACACACACACACACACACTTTCCTCCTGACGTGGATAGGCCTGAACCCCTTCCCCCCCCTTCCCCTCCCACACACACACACACACACACACACACACACTTTCCTCCTGACGTGGATAGGCCTGAACCCCTTCCCCCCCTTCCCCTCCCACACACACACACACACACACACACACACTTTCCTCCTGACGTGGATAGGCCTGAACCCCTTCCCCCCCCCCCCTTCCCCTCCCACACACACACACACACACACACACTTTCCTCCTGACATGGATAGGCCTGAACCCCTTGCCCCCCCTTCCCCTCCCACACACACACACACACACACACACACACACACACACACACTTTCCTCCTGACGTGGATAGGCCTGAACCCCTTGCCCCCCCTTCCCCTCCCACACACACACACACACACACACACACTTTCCTCCTGACGTGGATAGGCCTGAACCCTTGCCCCCCCTTCCCCTCCCACACACACACACACACACACACACACTTTCCTCCTGACGTGGATAGGCCTGAACCCCTTCCCCCCCTTCCCCTCCCACACACACACACACACACCACACACACACACACACACACACACACACACTTTCCTCCTGACGTGGATAGGCCTGAACCCCTTCCCCCCCCTTCCCCTCCCACACACACACACACACACACACACACAACACACACACACACACACACACTTTCCTCCTGACGTGGATAGGCCTGAACCCCTTCCCCCCCCTCCCCTCCCACACACACACACACACACACACACACACACACACACACACACACTTTCCTCCTGACGTGGATAGGCCTGAACCCCTTCCCCCCCCTTCCCCTCCCACACACACACACACACACACCACACACACACACACACACACACTTTCCTCCTGACGTGGATAGGCCTGAACCCCTTCCCCCCCCTTCCCCTCCCACACACACACACACACACACACACACACACACACACACACACACACACTTTCCTCCTGACGTGGATAGGTCCTGAACCCCTTCCCCCCCCTTCCCCTCCCACACACACACACACACACACACACACACACACACACACACACACACTTTCCTCCTGACGTGGATAGGCCTGAACCCCTTCCCCCCCCTTCCCCTCCCACACACACACACACACACACACACACACACACACACACACACACACTTTCCTCCTGACGTGGATAGGCCTGAACCCCTTCCCCCCCCCTTCCCCTCCCACACACACACACACACACACACACACACACACACACACACACACACACTTTCCTCCTGACGTGGATAGGCCTGAACCCCTTCCCCCCCCCTTCCCCTCCCACACACACACACACACACACACACACACACACACACACACTTTCCTCCTGACGTGGATAGGCCTGAACCCCTTCCCCCCCCTTCCCCTCCCACACACACACACACACACACACACACACACACACACACACACACACTTTCCTCCTGACGTGGATAGGCCTGAACCCCTTCCCCCCCCTTCCCCTCCCACACACACACACACACACACACACACACACACACACACACACACACACTTTCCTCCTGACGTGGATAGGCCTGAACCCCTTCCCCCCCCTTCCCCTCCCACACACACACACACACACACACACACACACACACACACACTTTCCTCCTGACGTGGATAGGCCTGAACCCCTTCCCCCCCCTTCCCCTCCCACACACACACACACACACACACACACACACACAACACACACACACACACTTTCCTCCTGACGTGGATAGGCCTGAACCCCTTCCCCCCCCTTCCCCTCCCACACACACACACACACACACACACACACACACACACACACACTTTCCTCCTGACGTGGATAGGCCTGAACCCCTTCCCCCCCCTTCCCCTCCCACACACACACACACACACACACACACACACACACACACACACACTTTCCTCCTGACGTGGATAGGCCTGAACCCCTTCCCCCCCCCTTCCCCTCCCACACACACACACACACACACACACACACACACACACACACACACACCACTTTCCTCCTGACGTGGATAGGCCTGAACCCCTTCCCCCCCCTTCCCCTCCCACACACACACACACACACACACACACACACACACACACTTTCCTCCTGACGTGGATAGGCCTGAACCCCCTTCCCCCCCCTTCCCCTCCCACACACACACACACACACACACACACACACACACACACACACACACTTTCCTCCTGACGTGGATAGGCCTGAACCCCTTCCCCCCCCTTCCCCTCCCACACACACACACACACACACACACACACACACACACACACACACACTTTCCTCCTGACGTGGATAGGCCTGAACCCCTTCCCCCCCCCTTCCCCTCCCACACACACACACACACACACACAACACACACACACACACACACACACACACACTTTCCTCCTGACGTGGATAGGCCTGAACCCCTTCCCCCCCCTTCCCCTCCCACACACACACACACACACACACACACACACACACACACCACACACACACTTTCCTCCTGACGTGGATAGGCCTGAACCCCTTCCCCCCCCCTTCCCCTCCCACACACACACACACACACACACACACACACACACACACACACACACACTTTCCTCCTGACGTGGATAGGCCTGAACCCCTTCCCCCCCCCCTTCCCCTCCCACACACACACACACACACACACACACACACACACACACACACACACACACTTTCCTCCTGACGTGGATAGGCCTGAACCCCTTCCCCCCCCTTCCCCTCCCACACACACACACACACACACACACACACACACACACACACACACACACTTTCCTCCTGACGTGGATAGGCCTGAACCCCTTCCCCCCCCCCCTTCCCCTCCCACACACACACACACACACACACACCACACACACACTTTCCTCCTGACCGTGGATAGGCCTGAACCCCTTCCCCCCCCCCCTTCCCCTCCCACACACACACACACACTTTCCTCCTGACGTGGATAGGCCTGAACCCCTTCCCCCCCCCCCCCCTTCCCCTCCCACACACACACACACACTTTCCTCCTGACGTGGATAGGCCTGAACCCCTTCCCCCCCCTTCCCCTCCCACACACACACACACACACACACACACACTTTCCTCCTGACGTGGATAGGCCTGAACCCCTTGCCCCCCCCCCCCCTTCCCCTCCCACACACACACACACACACACACACACACACACACTTTCCTCCTGACGTGGATAGGCCTGAACCCCTTGCCCCCCCCCCCCTTCCCCTCCCACACACACACACACACACACACACACACACTTTCCCTCCTGACGTGGATAGGCCTGAACCCCTTGCCCCCCCCCCCCTTTCCCCTCCCACACACACACACACACACACACACACACACACACACTTTCCTCCTGACGTGGATAGGCCTGAACCCCTTGCCCCCCCCCCCCTTCCCCTCCCACACACACACACACACACACACACACACACACACACTTTCCTCCTGACGTGGATAGGCCTGAACCCCTTGCCCCCCCCCCCCCCCTTCCCCTCCCACACACACACACACACACACACACACACACACACACACACACTTTCCTCCTGACGTGGATAGGCCTGAACCCCTTGCCCCCCCCCCCCTTCCCCTCCCACACACACACACACACACACACACACACACACACTTTCCTCCTGACGTGGATAGGCCTGAACCCCTTGCCCCCCCCCCCCCTTCCCCTCCCACACACACACACACACACACACACACACACACACACACACACTTTCCTCCTGACGTGGATAGGCCTGAACCCCTTGCCCCCCCCCCCCTTCCCCTCCCACACACACACACACACACACACACACACACACACACACACTTTCCTCCTGACGTGGATAGGCCTGAACCCCTTGCCCCCCCCCCCCCTTCCCCTCCCACACACACACACACACACACACACACACACACACACACACTTTCCTCCTGACGTGGATAGGCCTGAACCCCTTGCCCCCCCCCCCTTCCCCTCCCACACACACACACACACACACACACACACACACACACACACACACACACACACACACACACACTTTCTTCCCCACCCCCACCTCTCTGCAAAAGAAATGTGTGCGTTACTGCCAAGTGAGGCAAGATGTGCTCCTATCTGAGTCTTTAAATAGACATGTAGATACCACGCAAGATGTGCCCCTAAGTCTAACAATAAACATGTAGATAACACGCAAGATGTGCCCCTATCTGAGTCTAAAAATAAACATGTACATACCATGCAAGATGTGCCCCTATGTAGATAAGTCTAACAATAAACATGTAGATCTATACCAAGCATGATGTGCCCCCCGCATCTGAGTCTAAAAACAGACATGTAGATACCAAGCATGATGTGCCCCCCGCATCTGAGTCTAAAAACAGACATGTAGATACCAAGCATGATGTGCCCCCCGCATCTGAGTCTAAAAACAGACATGTAGATACCAAGCATGATGTGCCCCCCGCATCTGAGTCTAAAAACAGACATGTAGATACCAAGCATGATGTGCCCCCCTCATCTGAGTCTAAAAACAGACATGTAGATACCAAGCACGAGACAATTACCTGTACAAACATCAAATGAATGATGGTTAGGTAATGAGGGTTAGGTAACTGAAACTACTGACATGACTCAATACTCGCGATCGATATTTCCTGTTAGCTGTGGTCCAAATCCACAGCATCTTGTGGTCCACACTACTGTGTGGTAACTGCCACATGTATATGTATGTATATACATGTATGTCTGGCATGTTTGCCCAGTAAATTATCTACAGGTCTATTCAGTACAGTGTCTGTGCGAAAGAAAAGCAGTGTAAACATTATGTACAATGCAGAACCGACACCTACTTTTCTACCTTACTCTTTCACTTTTCTCCCGCTGTGTGTGTTTACCAACGCCTCCCTTCCTCCCTCTCTCTCTCTCTCTCTCTGCTTTTGCAGTGTACAGCAGACATGGATTGTATCAGTTACCCGTTTTGTCACCACAAAGTCTGTTTCATTAAAATTAAAATGTACTAGGTATATATATCTATATATATCTATATCTGTTCTTCACACAGTTAACTAAAATCATTTGTAGACTAGTTTAGGCCACACACACACACACACACAGAAGTGACTGACCAACCTGCTTCAGTAAGTTTCCCTGTCCCCCGGTGTGAGGTAATGAAGGAATCAATTCAGTTCACTCCACAAACATGCAACGTCCTGGCACCGGCTGTGTTAGCGTTGTCTGACAAACCCCACCACGCTGGCCACTATACATATGGTATATATATACCACGTAGTTTACAACCACTCGCTGTGTGCGACAATTTGCAGATCCGGGATGTTGCCCACTCTTTTACTGCCACCCACCTTCAGCTTAACCCCTTTTCCGTCATATCGGCCACCCATCTTACACTTAACCCCTTCTCTGTCATATGTATTTACCCATCTGGATCATAACCACTTTTCTACCATATCCATCCACCTTAACCCCTTCTCTGCCACATGTATTTACCCATCTTGATCATAACCACTTTTCTACCATATCCATCCACCTTAACCCCTTCTCTGCCACATGTATTTACCCATCTTGATCATAACCACTTTTCTACCATATCCATCCACCTTAACCCCTTCTCTGCCACATGTATTTACCCATCTTCATCATAACCACCTTTCTACCATATATCCATCCACCTTAACCCCTTCTCTGCCACATGTATTTACCCATCTTTATCATAACCACTTTTCTACCATATCCATCCACCTTAACCCCTTCTCTGCCACATGTATTTACCCATCTTCATCATAACCACCTTTCTACCATATATCCATCCACCTTAACCCCTTCTCTGCCACATGTATTTACCCATCTTTATCATAACCACTTTTCTACCATATCCATCCACCTTAACCCCTTCTCTGCCACATGTATTTACCCATCTTCATCATAACCACCTTTCTACCATATATCCATCCACCTTAACCCCTTCTCTGCCACATGTATTTACCCATCTTTATCATAACCACTTTTCTACCATATCCATCCACCTTAACCCCTTCTCTGCCACATGTATTTACCCATCTTCATCATAACCACTTTTCTATCATATCCATCCACCTTAACCCCTTCTCTGCCACATGTATTTACCCATCTTCATCATAACCACTTTTCTATCATATCCATCCACCGTAACCCCTTCTCTGCCACATGTATTTACCCATCTTTATCATAACCACTTTTCTATCATATCCATCCACCTTAACCCCTTCTCTGCCACATGTATTTACCCATCTTTATCATAACCACTTTTCTACCATATCCATCCACCTTAACCCCTTCTCTGCCACATGTATTTACCCATCTTGATCATAACCACTTTTCTACCATATCCATCCACCTTAACCCCTTCTCTGTCACATGTATACCCATCTTTATCACAACCACTTTTCTACCATATCCATCCACCTTAACCCCTTCTCTGTCACATGTATACCCATCTTTATCATAACCACTTTTCTATCATATCCATCCACCTTAACCCCTTCTCTGCCACATGTATTTACCCATCTTTATCATAACCACTTTTCTATGATATCCATCCACCTTAACCCCTTCTCTGTCACATGTATACCCATCTTTATCATAACCACTTTTCTATCATATCCATCCACCTTAACCCCTTCTCTGTCACATGTATACCCATCTTTATCATAACCACCTTTCTACCATATATCCATCCACCTTAACCCCTTCTCTGTCACATGTATACCCATCTTTATCACAACCACTTTTCTACCATATATCCATCCACCTTAACCCCTTCTCTGTCACATGTATACCCATCTTTATCATAACCACTTTTCTATCATATCCATCCACCTTAACCCCTTCTCTGCCACATGTATTTACCCATCTTTATCATAACCACTTTTCTATCATATCCATCCACCTTAACCCCTTCTCTGTCACATGTATACCCATCTTTATCATAACCACTTTTCTATCATATCCATCCACCTTAACCCCTTCTCTGTCACATGTATACCCATCTTTATCATAACCACCTTTCTACCATATATCCATCCACCTTAACCCCTTCTCTGCCACATGTATTTACCCATCTTCATCATAACCACTTTTCTATGATATCCATCCACCTTAACCCCTTCTCTGTCACATGTATTTACCCATCTTCATCATAACCACTTTTCTACCATATCCATCCACCTTAACCCCTTCTCTGCCACATGTATTTACCCATCTTTATCACAACCACTTTTCTATCATATCCATCCACCTTAACCCCTTCTCTATCACACCTGCCCACCTTAACCTTTACCCCTTCTCTGTCATAAACACACAGAATGATTCATCTGAATTACTTGACAAGTTGTGAGTTTGTGGCTGAAATAGACAACCAGCAGGTGGAGCTGTAGAAATCACAGGCAGCTGTAGAAATCACAGGCAGCTGTAGAAATCACAGGCAGCTGTAGAAATCACCTCCCTGCTGCATCTAATATCGTCTGATATATATGGCAATAAGAACTGACAGTTTCATTCTGTGCACATGTATGCATGACCGCATTCATCTTGCGCTGAACGTTTCATTACCTGTATAAATATTGACACAGGTGTGCTCAACAGACCATTATAATTTATACTGCTTTCACATCAAATTGAGAAGCCTGGATCCCAGCTTGTGCCAATTAAAGTTCTTTCATACAAAACTGGTACATGTACCGGTACGTATACATTATGTACAAGCTGGCAGGGGTGTGTACTGACAGAAACTACCCCAGCTGTGTGTACAGCACAACAAACTGTCCCCAACAACAGGTGACACACAGCAAATGACACAAACAGGTGGTGTTAAGAGTGACCAGCATGTAAGTGGTTAACAGTATAAATAATAATAATAATAATTATTATTATTATTATAAATAATAACAAGGTGATGCAGTGTGTAGCTACACCTCCCCCCCCCCCTCCCCCCACCATCCACTCCCCACTTCAGCCACCCCCCCACATCCCTAGAGCTGCTGCTTGGTGTGTCTCGCCTCCAGCATGAGGCGGCCATTAGTATTGAAGCAGCAAGACACTAGTGGCTTCAGCTACAGAAAACAGGCTTTCCGTCTTCCTCTTCGTCTCTGTCGGTCACTAGTTGTCCGATGCTACATGGACTTTTCTAAATGTCACGCTTTGCCTTGAGATTGCAAGGCGACAGCCATACAGCCACACCTCACTGTAGAGTTCATGCAGCACTATCCCATGACACTGTGAGTGTGACTAGTAGTCTGGCTGTCATGGTGATCCTAATTCACACAGTGTTTTATTCTAGCTTTTTGCCCTCTCGTGTGACATGGCCATTAGTCTGAAACTGAATTCTCTACTTTGACATCAGAATAATGATACATGTAACTTGTGAAAACAATCAATTAAAAAAAAATCCTCTACTTCATACAGGAAAATGACAAAAGTAAACATGTAAGGTTTAATGAAACTGTTCAAGAGAGTGGCAGTAAGCTCAGTGACTATGTCCTCCATCCATCAGTTTGCAACAAGAAAAATACACAGAACACCATATCCCCATCATACTGTGACACCACACAGCCAATGTTAACCTGACAATAAAACAATCTGCATGCCATAAATAAAGTCAGTCATATATATAATATAAATTTAATTTATTTGACTGACTTTATTAAAAATTTTATGGCATGCAGATTGTTTTATTGTCAGGTATATACATATATGCGTGTGTATGTGTGTGTGTGTGTGTGTGTGTGTGTGTGTGTGTGTGTGTGTGTGTGTGTGTGTGTGTGTGTGTGTGTGTGTGTGAAAGCCTCTCCTACCAGCAGCCCACAAAGTACTAGCAGCGGTTACTGTCCTGTGTCCCTGATGCAGCGTGTGTGTGTGTGTGTGTGTGTGTGTGTGTGTGTGTGTGTGTGTGTGTGTGTGTGTGTGTGTGTGTGTGTAAGGTATAACAGTTTGTCCACACTGCTGCTGGTACATGTACTGTTAGTATTACAGTGAGCGCCCGGCCCCACCACAACAGGTGATCAAATCACTAGCATTTATCTTAGCAACATGTGGTCAGCTAACCGTGAACCACATGCTGCCGATTGTCAGGCTTTGTGTTACTGCAATTTAGCTTACACTCAATTTAGCTAATATAACTTGCTGTTGTGATTCCCCACTAAAATAAGAGATCACTGTGTATACTGTATTCTTACACATACTGATCATGACATAGATATATATTACTGGCAAATTACAGGTTTCAAGACAAACAGCAAAACATTATACCAGTATACATACACCTACTGTGTAAGTATATATGTCTTCTACTTGAATAATCATAAGATGCACAATAAGATAATGAAAAGATGACAAATGTAAGATGTTTTGTACAGGTCTACATGTCCACGTATGTAATGTCTACAGCTGAATCACACAGGCAAAAAGTCGCCAGAAGACAGAACTGTAGACACCTTCACTCAGGTCAGCCAGGCATTGTGTATCACATTGTGTATACATCAAAGCATGCACTAGATAGAGGTTTATTTGTTGTATTGTAGTTTGTACCAGATAAAAAGGTCATGCAAGAATATTAACTGGCCATTATTTAGCTTGGAACTGGGATTTCACTTGGTGCTATAGCGTTCAGCCTTTACACAAGAAACACGGCCTTCTGCTATAGAGCCTAGAGAAAACAAGCTTTTAATATGATAGAGGTACAATGATGAGTTAAAATCGATTTTCTGCCCAAAGCTGAAAGTAAAAAGGCAGAGGGTGACCTTTTGGGGTTTCTCTTCAAGCAGAAATATTGATCGTGGACATAATACCCATGCAGGTACACACACACACACACACGCACACACACACACACACACACACACACACACACACACGCACACACACACACACACACACAGAGAAAATCTCATCAAACAGCATTACAGCAGTATGTACCGGCTTAACAAGCAAGGAAAACAATCACAAGCACAGATTTTTTTTTTACTACGAAAACTAGAGAATGAAATGTTTTAACATGTTACACAAAACAATGTCATCAGAACACAGCCATAAATACAACTATGTGGTGGAAAAGGACGTTAAACCCCCAAACACCCAACACCCACCCAGCCATAAATACAACTCCTTCTAAAATGTGCAGATCTCCTTTGACCTTTATCTCTCAGTCTGAAGACATTAATGTATAGGGGAAGTAGAATTTCATTTTTTTTTTTTTTTTTTTTTTTGCTGCCCCAACTCTTTTTGCCAGCTCCAGTGGTGTTCCTCCCAGGTAATGGGTAGAATCCACGGAGGGCTCGGAAGCTGGGACAATTTTTTTTATATTATGCATGATGATGGGGATGAGGATGATGGTAAGATGATGCTATGGAGGTCCATGTGGTTTGGGACTGCAGGACAGGGCCGCATTCCACACTTCCTGTCATAAATATCCCAGCATTAACCAGGCCCGGGAACTACGGCACCTGCGGTGCCGGCCGTGTAATCATCCACATCATAAGACGTGTCATACCAAGGGAAGCACCCCCAAAGTCGCACCCGTGAAGTGGGTGAAACTCGGCTGTGTGGCAACAGCGTCCCCATCGGGTCCATAGCACACCCGCTCTGGGTAGGAGCCGACCTAGGTAGGAAAAATCCCGCTTGCCTCGGCTGGGACTGGAACCCGGGTCTCCTGGTCCATGATCCGAAGTGCTAACCACTACACTACGGGAGCCGGTGAATTTCATTTAATTTAGTACAGGTATGAAATCTCAAATTCACTGGCTTCTGTTTTCAAAAGACAAGGGAAATTATTAACACCTGCTGCAGCATAAAGTAAGATCTTGATCGCTCAGCAATCATCGCTTACATTTTTTATGGTTTCTTTACCAAGTCTGAATTTTACTCCAAAACCATTAGCCGTGGTTTAGGTAAAAAGGGGGGAGGGGAGGGGGGGGGGAGTGAAGCAGTTTGCAAATGAACAGGAGACTTACCTATAGTTTATCTACAAGATAGTCCAGTACACAAGTTTTGGATCACAAAATACAGTTTATTTTGGACCAAAAAAAAAAAGAAACAAATTTGGCTCAAGAAATCCGCAGACTATTTATGACTACATTGTAATTGTGAGAAATTCCATTCCACTCTGTACTTATGTACATGTACATGTATCATGGTTTATTGAGTGTTTGCTTTTGCAGTCAGTATTGATTTTTGCTGTAACTGGTAGGACAATGCGCTGAAGAAAATACATGTACATACATATATAGACTATATGTTTTATTACTGTGACTGGTTTGACTTTGGAGCTGAAGAAACATCTTTTATTTACAACTGTTTTGTTTTATTGCTGTGGCTGGTATGATTCTATGAACCGAAGAAGGGGTCCTACTAATTACCGAAAACAACCGAAAACGACCGAAAACAACTCTTAATACGGGTAGAACACAGTTAAAACATAGAAAAAACAACACATAACCATGATTAAAGGTGAAAAAAGAGGCCTTAAACTAGTTAAAAGGAAAAAAAGTACTTATTCACTCCAAGAGAACAGGACGAAATGAACGTGTCTCCCAAGGGAAGCGACTCCGTCTGGTCCAGACTGGTTATTTTCTGCATTGTCACCTTTTTTCTTTTTAGCTTTTTTAAGGCCTCTTTTTCACCTTAAATCATGTTTGTGTGTTGTTGTTATGTTTTAACCGCGTTCTACCCGTATTAAGAGTTGTTTTCGGTTGTTTTCGGTCGTTTTCGGTTGTTTTCGGTAATTAGTAGGACCGCCGAAGAAGGTGCGTTTGTTTTATGTGCTTGTGCACACATTTTTATGTGCACGCGCGCACACACACACACACACAGACACACACACTTGCTGGTTCCACCCATGTCTAACATAATCAGATAATGCCACATGCCTACATTTTATGTGACTTGCAATTACAGAGTTTTCTGCAGAAGTGTTTTCCGTAACACATATATATATGGTACATGTACACTGTATATTCCACCACAATGGCCTGTCTGCTGGTGTGTCCTGTAAATAGTTTGACAGTGTCACGACCGTGTGTGCTGTAATGTATGGGTGTAAGAGGTGCGTGCTCTTTCTTTACTCTCACTCACACGCAGTCGCACAACACAAACTGATACTGAGACGTGCGGGGATTCACACCACCACAATATTATTGACAAGACGAACAGTCATTGCATAACACGTCACAGTACAGCTACAATACCAATCAAGAACAGGCAAGGTAATCAATCAAGGCAATAAATACTATGCCTAAAATATAAATACAAATAATTGTATCTAAGAGCGCTCAGAGCTTTTTAACGTGCACGGGATGGTACCTCCAACGATGGCCAAGCGCGCAGACGTGCAGATGTGCAGTTCACAAGCCGCAGACAACACCACAGGCGGCGGAAAATAGAGCTGGCTCGGCAGCTCTACAAAAGCATCACGGCAACCGCTGATGCTCTAGTGGACCAGCACCCACGCTGAATCCCACATACGGGCAGTCAAGCTCCCTCCCCTTCAGTCGTCGCAGGGCCAAGAAATCCTCCACGGGACAAGGGACTACAGGGCAGCTTCTGGCTCCCGAAAACAGCCACTCGGGCTAGAACCCCTGTGCAACAATACACTATTGTAAGTCCTTGGGCTCAACCAGCACATACTGCCTATCTATGGGATAATATTAACCCATGGCACAAACCAGCGAACGCTTCTATGTTACGAACGCTAAAGGAAACTGCACATACTAAACGCTAAAGGTAAAAGCCTACAGCCGTCACATCGGACAAGTCAGTAGAACATACAGACAGGTCAGTGTTAAACTCACTGGTAAAACGGCTAATAATCAAACATACTTAGCCGACATAACACTTCGGCCACAATAGTCAAGTTTCATACTAACTTCCTGACCGTTGGTAATATCTACACAAGAGAAAATAGCTAACCTGAAACATAATACGGGAAATAACAGATATGAACCATTTACCTCCATATGCAAGATGCGAGGGGTTATGACGGTAGACCTTAAAGACAGCGGACGAGAAGAAGTGCCAGACTCTTGAACGGACGTGTCGGTACTACCGGGCCAAATGCGAATAGCAAGTGAATAGCAATGGTTTTTATACTGTTAGGGCGAATAGGGTGAGTATCGCACAGGATACACCTGCATCACGTGTAAAACGGGTTACCTGTATCGACTTTAACAAGGGAAACGGACAGGTCAGCATATTATACACAAATGTCCCGTGTAAAACCTTCACCAAGGGATACATGCGTGGCCAGTGCAGAAAACAAGGCACGTGTACCACACAGAACATAGTTACGATGCATACGGAAATCATACCAACCCGTCATACGGAAATCATAACAGCACATGATTTACCCTAAGTCACGCATCCGTGACAGACAGCCATACCTGATACCATGCCAGCTGCCATCGTCCTTCAACTAACTGCACCGATAGTGTACCGATAGCCCGCATTATTTTCTTTTGACACGATATGTGCCTTTGCCTCTGTAACATGACAATAAATCATGCTTTAAAATCTTGGCTCTCACCTCACTTATCTCTGTGATTCGTTCATGTGGCTACTTTCGTCATTTGGACCCCTAGTCGTCGGCCATCATCAGCGGGAGAAAAAAAAATCCAGAAAAAAGCAGATAACGACTTTCCAGATGACGGTTTCCAGATGCGCCCAGTTTGGTGGACGACGCAGAGCCTCAGTTGGGTCACCATTCGCAAACTGTTTGAGAATTTTATGATCCCACACCAAAGAAGAAATGTTTATTAACAAATAATCGAGAAAATCAGCAACCTAAGATTTTATTCAATTAAATTTGTGTAACGTTGTAATGTTTACATTACACACCACAATCTTCAAAACATTCATCCTAATGTGGTTTTGCTTTTGTGTGGTTGCTTTAGGTTACGCTTGATTATTTCCTGATACATTGCCCGGCTGCCCGATTTACTGGTGCGTACTTTCTTGAATGAGTAGTTGAATGACTGCCTAAAGTGCGTTCGGCCTGCCGGATCAGAAAGTCGTTCTGGCTGGCCAGGTACCCATCTGAGGCTAGAAAATAGAAATTGCCCCTCCGAGGCGACGGTAACGAAACGACGTTGTTTGTTGTTTTGTGCCCAAGTTCTTCCCGTCTGCTGGAGGACACTCCTGTTTGACGCAGCAGCAATGAATATTCTTCCGAAGAAGAGGTTTGTAACTAAAACAGAGATTTCATGGAATTTAATTATATATATATATATATATATATATATATATATATATATATATGATCTTGTGTGTGTGTGTGGGGGGGGGGGGGGGACGAGAGAAACTCTGTCCCTGTCTGTACACGTGTGTGTGTGTGTGTGTGTGTGAAATACTTAGATCTAATGTACACAGGCTGTGCAACTTAAATGCTTGTCACATTTCCAGTTGGCATGTTCGCACAAAGAAAAATATCGAGCGTGTTCGGAGAGATGAAGAAAAAGCGGCTGAGGAAGAAAAGGAGAGACAGAGAAGGATTGCTCTTGCAGTGAGTAGAGAATTTTCTAGTTTGTAGTCGCTGTAGACTGTTGTAGCTTTTGGAGAAATCTGTACCCGGGACGCAGCTACAAGCAGGTAGTCAACGCTAGAGTATGCACAGTGGATACAAGATGAGGAGGGAAGGATGAAACTTCAAAAACTAGGATTTGCTCAATTTATCTCTGCACATCTGTGTAATGACAAAAATCCCTCATAACTGTTTGGCTTCTAGGTACAGAAGAATACAATATTCAGTGATAGTGAAACTGAGTGATTGTGATATTCTGAGTAATGCACTGAAACTGGGGTCCTCAGAACTAATTACCAAAAACGACCGAAAACAACTCTTAATACGAGTAGAACGCAGTTAAAACATAGAAATAACAACACACAAACATGATTAAAGGTGAAAAAGAGGCCTTAAACTAAGTTAAACTAGTTAAAAGGAAAAAAGTACTATTCACTCAGAGAGAACAGGAAGAAATGAACGTGTCTCCCAAGGGAAGCGACTCTGGTCCGGATTGGTTATTTTCTGCAATGTCACCTTTTGTCTTTTTAGCTTTTTGAAGGCCTCTTTTTCACCTTTAATCATGTTTGTGTGTTGTTATTTCTATGTTTTAACCGCGTTCTATCCGTATTAAGAGTTGTTTTTGGTCGTTTCGGTTGTTTTCGGTATTTAGTAGGACTGCTGAAAATGATGGATCACCTGGTCTGTTTCTAACATCATCAACACTGTGTACAGGAGCAGGAAGCAAGAACTGAACTGCTTCGCTCTCGCACCAGGAAAAGACAACATGACCAGATTGAGTGTGCAGACTTACCCACCCCTGCCATTGATCCATCAGCTGAATCTTCATCCGGCAAAGTGGTGAAGTCGTCCAAAGACATCAGTCTGGATCAGGGTGGACACATCAATTTCTTCAAAGATATCGAAGCTGGAGTAAGTAATGTGTAGGAGTTGGCTTGCACAGACAGATGTTTATAAAATCAGTGAGGTAAAATTCCTGAGGGCTTAGGTTGACTGTTTAGGGAACCTTGTAGTAGTTTATATCAATATCTGTTTTGACATGTAGCTGTCTGTTGTTGTTTTTTCCTTGTGTAGAACTACAAGTCCCAGTTCACCTTTGCAGTGGACACTTTTTTCTTTAATTTTGGTGCCAACTTTTTCTTCACCAAGTCCGGTAGCTGGTCTTGTTGTATTATTTCAACCAGCACCTGCTACTGTTTCATGCCGCTGTAATTGTGTCATGCAGCTGTTATTGTTTCATGCAGCTGTTGCCTGTCATTGTTTCATGCATCTGTCATTGTTTCATGCAGCTATTACCTGTCATTGTTTCATGCAGCTATTACCAGTCATTGTTTCATGCAGCTGTTATTGTTTCATGCAGCTGTTGCCTGTCATTGTTTCATGCAGCTGTTATTGTTTCATGCAGCTGTTGCCTGTCATTGTTTCATGCAGCTATTACCTGTCATTGTTTCATGCAGCTGTTATTGTTTCATGCAGCTGTTATTGTTTCATGCAGCTGTTGCCTGTCATTGTTTCATGCAGCTATTACCTGTCATTGTTTCATGCAGCTGTTATTGTTTCATGCAGCTGTTATTGTTTCATGCAGCTGCAGCAGGATGGTAAGAACAAGGAGCACGAGGCGGAGAAAAAAGCAGAGCAGGAGAAGTGGGAGAAGAACATGGGGCTGCTGACGTACTTGGGGCAAAGTGCTGTAGAATCACAGAGTGAGTGTTGGGGTTGGAACAATTTCTCTCCTTCACGCGGCCTTCACCTTTGTCTTGTTGTGCAGAAGATGCCGCCCCATAGTATTGGTTTGTTTGTATATTGTATTATTATGAAGACATGGATTATTTGACCTCTGACAAGCAGTAACTTCTCACAAGTCACTGTCGTCAGTTCAGTAGAGGTCTGACTGAGAAGTTAAATTCTACACAGTTTTTCCAGCGCAGCTCCGGCAAACTTCTTCACTCTCTTGGGTATTCTCTTCTCAGTTAATGAGTTTTCTCTTCAACTGCCCAGGGAGTAGAAGTTCAAGTCAAATTATCACTAGTTCACTAGTTGTCACTACTCACGCAACTATTCTGTCATCAGCAGAGATCATTCCAGTGGGCTGGGCAGTACCATCATAACGTGTGCATGCCTGGGACACAGTGACTTTGTCAGTTTTTGGATTTCTGTGCGTATTTTACACACTGTAGACATAGTGCATCATTAGAAACACTGATAATATAATATATATTGTGTTAAATGGCGTCTTTATACCCTCTCTTCCAGATGACCTACCCTGGTATTTGAAGAAGTCAGAGTTGAAGAAAGATGAGGAGAAAGAAAAGAAAAAAGCAGAAAGGTACGGGGGGTATTTGTGTGCGTGTGTTGGGGAGGTCAGGGTGGCCACATGAGGAAGGAGAGTATTTTTAGCATTATATACATGTAAATGTCGCACTAGAAATGTTTTGTATTTTTTGTTAATGATGGGTAGCTCTTTTTTTTTGTGTGTGTCCCTGCATTCATCAAATATGGTTGTATGAGGGAGTGTGTGTGTGTTGGTAAAAATGATTTTGTTTATGTGAAAAAGCATGGAAAACATGTCTGGTAACAGTAGTCGTGACAACCTTGTTCCATGTCAATACAGGCGGTGCGGTGACGAGAAACACAAGGCGAGTCAGGATCCCCTGTTAGAGATGAGAAAACACCTGGACAAACGACACAAACATAAACATACGGACAGGGACAGGGAGGTAAGTACAGATTGCTGGATTGGGGTTTGTTTGTTTTTTAGTTTGTTGCAGTCAGTTTCTACGCATTATGTACTTTGCAGTGTGGTGCATGCTGTCCCCTCTCCCTGCCCCTGCCCCCCTCTCCCAGCCATGTGATAATAATCTTGCTGTGACAAACTTTAACATTGGCATTCTCTCATTGCATGCTATTCTGGTTAGCTATTTTTAAATTTTTTTTAAATGATATGTTTTTTTTTTTTTGTTTTTTTTTTAATTTTACTTTTTTTTTCTTCTTTTTTTTTGCGTAAAACCCGGTACAATATCTCTCATTTGGCCCTTTATCCATCATAATTACTGTCTGACTGTTTCCTAATTTAGTTATCAAAGCTTAATGTGATGTGTAGGTTTGACTAATCATGAGATGACATAAACTTCTTTAATTATTCCAGAAACGTCATCACTCCAAACACAAATCTGGCAGCTCTTCACAACACACACCCAACTCATCAGGCAAGGGTGGTGAACGTTCATCGTCATCTGGCGCACCCAAACCCGGCAAAACGATCGAGCAGCTGCGTGCAGAGAGACTGCGGCGTGAGATGGCAGAGAAGCAGAAGATCGCGGCCGTCGTGGCTCGAGCACGTGGAGAGAATGTGGAAGAGACAGACGCTAGAGACGTGAGCGACGTGGACAGAGATAGATCACGCAGATATAACTCGGTGTACAATCCTAACTTTGTCAAGCCTGCCTCTGGTCATAGACGATGACTGTGTGGAGACCAACTCACTATAGTTGTCAGCTAACAAATGGTGGGCTGTGGGTGTCATATTTATACTCTTAACAAGTGTGTGTGCGTGTGTGTGTGTGCGTGCGCGTGCGTGTGTGTGTGTGTGTGCGTGTGTGTGTGTGTTTGTGTGTGTGGTCCAGACCACTGTGCTCCATAAACTACACAAGTAACTTGACAATCTCTTCACAGAATTTGTTGAATGTTCATCTGATTACACCTGTCAGTGAAAAGATACAAGAAGCCAGTGGGAAGTGCTGGCTTGTATATATATATATGTGTACGTGTATGATATATGTAAGAAGACAGTGGGAAGTGCTGGCTTGTATATGGCCAAGAGTCAGATTTAGTGACTAACCACTGTGACATCAACTTCTAAAATTAATCTCAAAATTTGAATTTTTTTCCCCATGTCTTATTAAAGTGCATCTAGAGACACATTCAACACATAAACAATTTTGATTGTACTCCTATCAGTAAAAAAGTTATTTGAAGTTTCATCCTCAACCGCTCTGATTTGATGTATGTAAATTTACACTAAAATGAGCTAAAAAAGGATGTCTACAACTGACTGGAACACCTCCACTGGAATTCTGGTAAGTTATACAGGGCCACAAAGAGTCTTGCTTGCATGCACTTCTCTTTTCAAAGAAGTTGGTTCATTATAAATAGTTGTTCTGAGGTCAGTGATCTGTACATAAATTTTACACCAATGTTATAACAAAACATCCATAAACATTAATATTTCATCTTCAACATCTAAAGCAAAAGAATGTATGCATGAAACTAAGCATTAGGAAGTTTTTGATAACAAATTTAGTCTACCAACCCAGTCCTGAAGGGAATAAGTTTGCCATCATATTTTCGGCTTCATATTGTTTCATGCAGCTGCGCAAACTCATCGCATTTTATGGCATAAAACACATACAGGTGGTATTATTTATGTCTTTTGTCATAGCAAAATCTATCCTGGACTCATATCTAGAATTACTGGTCTGCTGGACAACTGGATACTTTTTGATGTAGTTTAACTTGAACAGTCCAGTAGAGTGTACATAAATTTACACCAAATTCTGGACAAATAAGTTTGCAATTTAACACATACTAAAGACAGGCACATTTGACACAAAGAAGATTAACTATTTTGTGCTGAACTATCATTTCATAGCTTTGAAAAGTGAATGTTCTTGATCTATGAACATTTATAAGGAGAAACGCACAGCAGAGGCTTGCCAGTACATAAATTTACACTATTTTCGGAAATTTGTGAGAATAAATCTAGATCCGATTGCAGTTTGCCCCAATACTTCTTTCAGGCACATAGGTTGTGCACTGCACAAAGGGCATGTAAAAGAACTTAAATGAAAAACCTTTGTTTAAGACCTGAAGGGCAAAAATTGTCATGGAAAGCTGTAATCTGTATGTAAATTGACACCGTGGCGGGCAACAAAGTTAATGTAAGTCTAAAATTACATGAGGCCCAATCCATAAAATCCAATATAACACTAAATGAAGGAAGCAGCTGTGATCTGGGCATGATTGTCAGCTGTCAAGACGTAAACCAACAACAAAATGATGATAATTGTATTGTTAAACAGATGTATGTACGTAAATGTACACCAAAACGTTTGTAAAGAGGTACTCTTGTGACAATTTACCCCTCAAACTCTTCATCCATTTCAAATCCAGACCTGATATAGAAGGTTGCACACTTCACTGAACTGTTCAGCACAGCTCTGCCCACTTATCATTGGTTTAGAATGTCGCAGGTGTGGAATCAAAGATCTTGTGTAGGTGCTTGCAATCAAAAGTGAACCCTGTTCTGTTAGCATGCTACCTAGCAAAATCAGTCAGCCAATTCAAATGTACTTTACTACAAATGAATGAACACTACTGAAAGTGAAAGCAGTGTAGTTCAACATTTACACTCAATCACTGTGCCAATTCTGCATTTTCTGTCTCACATGCGCAGATTTATACAAAACTCAAACACTTGTGTCTTCTATGAAGAGAAGCCGCATTTTAATGGATATTGTGTATTGTATTGTTCATATCCTTCAAAGCAAAAATATACAATGGTTCAGCCAGTTGCTCCTCCACCAAGGAGCCATGCCCCCCATTCTGTCAAACCCAGGGGCCCTGAGACTGACTCCAGATCAACAAAGGCAATGTCCTCCATCTCTGGAAAGTAGGAAGATCCACCCTCTCATTGGCGCAAGAACTGCATCTGTCTTTTTCATCACCTGCAATAGTATAATGAATTTTGCCTTTAGTTTACTCTGTCTAAACCTAGCATTATTCAAATTTGTCCAAACTGCTCTGAATGTACATAAATTTACACTATGAAACCGGGTAAACTGATGTACTGCATCATACTACTATTACTAGTGTAAGGGAAGGTCACTTGAACAAACCTGAGAGATACCTTCAAAAGTAGTTCCTTTTAGAAAATAATCTGAACCAGCAAAACTCAGAATCTCTAATACCAGATGCAAAATCAAAGGCACACAGTACATAATTTTACGCCTTAAGACAAGAGCTTTCAAGGCGTCAACTGATGTACAGACTCAAGAACAAATACAAGGATTTGCTTTCAAATGTAAGGGAAATGTACTCATTAGGGGAACTCAAATGCTTTTAAGCAAGAAAATTAACAATTATCCTCTATACTAAAATCTATTCCTTCACTGCAAATCAAACTGTACATCAATTTACACAGAGTGGCTGCAGTTGAACAGTGTAAAATGATGCACAACATGATCACAATCAATAGACATGAAAATGCTCTATGAGAAGAGTTTTTTTTTAATTTCAAGATTGTATCAGAACTGAAAACAGAAAACTAAGCAATTCAATCACACCATAAAATAGGCATACTTTGAAACTTAGCTGTTTACACTGCTCGAAACATACACATTGTGTATACTTATGTACTGAACCACGACGATTGAATCATAAGAACGGATCTTTACTACTAAAGTTTTTTTGTTTATTTCTAAGAAAACATCATTATCATTATTGTGCTAATCCAACCTTTTTTTGTGCTTAGCAAATTTTGAAAATATACCCACAGTACATCAGTTTACACAAAGAGAGCCGCATTTGCTAGGTGTAAATTTATGTGCAGCCACCTATTTGGAAACTTTATAGACTAAATGCAAATTTCACCAAAAAAAGATCTCAGAACCCAGTGAAACATGACAGATGACTGAATTTTACAAAATATACCTTTCAAAACAAAATCATTTAAAAAAACACACAGCAGTACATCAATGTACGCCAGCTTCAGGGACTCGCGACAGTGTAAACTGACAAACTTTTGGGCTACTATAAAAAAAAATATATGGAAATATCATTCATTGAGATCAACAATGAAAGAGGGCAATCTGTGTAGAACTGCAAAAATAATGCACACCGCCCTACTGAGAAGTATGTTTTTCAGAGTTTGATCACGTTCGTAATGGAATAATGCATACACCAGTGTATACTGATGTACACAACAGCTGACCGAAAACGGGACAAAAAAATTGTGTCGGGTGTGGTTGTCTTTATTGTTTGGCCATAATTTTACATTTTAGAACTCTAGATCCACGACTTTGCTTTGAATTACTTTGTTTGTGAAAGAATTTTTACAGCACGCTAGCTTTACACGATGGTCACACAGGTAATTTCAAAACCATCCATCCAGGAAACAAAGAGCTCCTCAAAGACCCTCAGCTCTACCACTAAAAAAACGGAAATAAGCCCATCTTTTAAAATTCATGCTTGCTTTGGAGGAAACCCTAACGTTTGATGATCAATTCAATCATTAAAGAAAGTTCCTGGACGTAAAAAAAAATCCAAACACTGATACGAAAAACTTACCTGGTGGTTTACTGGCCTCAGGCTCCCATTATCTGTTCGCGCCCTGGTGTGCTGATAAGAGCTGCCTGGCCTAGTTATGACCCCTGACCGAAGCGCCCCTGGGGGGTCAATGGCCGCTCTAATCTCGCAAACCATCGACCAGCACCTAATTTGTTTCTACACCAAAAATCGATTTTTTTTATTCTGATTCTGATTTATCCAAAGAAAACACCATGTCAGCATCGAAATGCACCGCGGCATTTGAAGAGCATATGAAATTCTTTCCTCTGCACTGTTTCCGGTCATGCTTCTCCCTACTGTTCAGGAGGCAAAGATCGATTTCTCACGGCGATTTTCTTGACACTAATCCACTTACGTTCAAAACCACTTTGCGATTTTCTTCATAAATACAAAATAAAGTTTTCAGGAGTAGATCGGTTCGCGTCAAGAGTTTCTTATGCTGATATTCTTCAAAACCATTGAAGCTATTCCATGTTTTCTTTATGATTTCATCACTTTGTTGACGATTCAAATGACCAACCGTGGCTCTGTCACATTTTTGTGACAAGAAATTGCCCCTTCGAGTCGATGTAAACGGTCACAAAACCACACAAAATAAAATATACAAAACAAAACATGCAATTTCCTGGAGAGTTTATTCAATCTTTTAAACGTCTGTGTGAGTTGGTGGTTGTAATGTGAATGAGTGTGAATTATTGCTGACCAAAGCGAGGCAAGGTGCATGTCACACAAAATTCCCGAAAATCTGACTCTTGGCCATATATATATGTGTACGTGTATGATATATGTAAGAAGACAGTGGGAAGTGCTGGCTTGTATATATATGTGTACGTGTATGATATATGTAAGAAGACAGTGGGAAGTGCTGGCTTGTATATATATGTGTACGTGTATGATATATGTAAGAAGACAGTGGGAAGTGCTGGCTTGTATGTATGTGTACGTGTATGATATATGTAAGAAGACAGTGGGAAGTGCTGGCTTGTATATATATGTGTACGTGTATGATATATGTAAGAAGACAGTGGGAAGTGCTGGCTTGTATATATATGTGTACGTGTATGATATATGTAAGAAGACAGTGGGAAGTGCTGGCTTGTATATATATGTGTACGTGTATGATATATGTAAGAAGACAGTGGGAAGTGCTGGCTTGTATGTATGTGTACGTGTATGATATATGTAAGAAGACAGTGGGAAGTGCTGGCTTGTATATATATGTGTACGTGTATGATATATGTAAGAAGACAGTGGGAAGTGCTGGCTTGTATATATATGTGTACGTGTATGATATATGTAAGAAGACAGTGGGAAGTGCTGGCTTGTATGTATGTGTACGTGTATGATATATGTAAGAAGACAGTGGGAAGTGCTGGCTTGTATATATGTGTACGTGTATGATATATGTAAGAAGACAGTGGGAAGTGCTGGCTTGTATATATATGTGTACGTGTATGATATATGTAAGAAGACAGTGGGAAGTGCTGGCTTGTATATATATGTGTACGTGTATGATATATGTAAGAAGACAGTGGGAAGTGCTGGCTTGTATATATATGTGTACGTGTATGATATATGTAAGAAGACAGTGGGAAGTGCTGGCTTGTATGTATGTGTACGTGTATGATATATGTAAGAAGACAGTGGGAAGTGCTGGCTTGTATATATATGTGTACGTGTATGATATATGTAAGAAGACAGTGGGAAGTGCTGGCTTGTATATATATGTGTACGTGTATGATATATGTAAGAAGACAGTGGGAAGTGCTGGCTTGTATGTATGTGTACGTGTATGATATATGTAAGAAGCCAGTGGGAAGTGCTGGCTTGTATATATATGTGTACGTGTATGATATATGTAAGAAGACAGTGGGAAGTGCTGGCTTGTATATATATGTGTACGTGTATGATATATGTAAGAAGACAGTGGGAAGTGCTGGCTTGTATATATGTGTACGTGTATGATATATGTAAGAAGCCAGTGGGAAGTGCTGGCTTGTATATATGTGTACGTGTATGATATATGTAAGAAGACAGTTGGAAGTGCTGGCTTGTATATATGTGTACGTGTATGATATATGTAAGAAGACAGTGGGAAGTGCTGGCTTGTATGTATGTGTACGTGTATGATATATGTAAGAAGACAGAAAATAAAATGTTTGAAAACTCTGCTGAATGTTGTTGTGATGGCGTACACTTAATGTGGTTTTCAAGTGGAGGTGTATGTACATGTCGGCAGCCTTCTGTCACACAGACGTCCATGGCGTCAATAAGACAGAGTGTCCACCACTTCCTTACAATGTAGCTGGCTAGAAAGATTGGTTAGTGTTTTTGTAGTTCTGATGTTATTTTGGTTTGCTTGGTTCTGATGTTATTTGGGTTTGCTTGGTTCACTTTGAAAGCTCCATACAAATAACCAGTGATATTCTGTAACTGTGGGGGAGCGCCCCTTTGTGGGTGGACTTGGTTGAATCAACTATGCATTTTCGTGTTCAGTACACCCCCAAAAGACCACAAAATACCCGGTAACTAAAGTCGGTGGGTGGAGGGGGGGGGGGGTAAATGACCTCTGTACTGGCTCTCCGTGTAGTATACACAGGGCATGCACGTGACACACAGCACTGAGTCAGCTCGTGCAGCACAAAATCAATCTCACACCTGTACTGTCAAACAACAGTTAAGATTGCGAGTATACCCATGCCCAGGCTGGCGAATCGTCAGTCATCTGGCAATTTTCATCCAAATTTCCTTTCAGCCGAAGATAAGGAAGGGGGGAAAGGTTGCCCACACCGTCATGTATCATGATACCACGTAAAGCTATATGGGACTTCAGTTCTGAGGGTTTGCGTGTCAGTACCAAGGCAGTATAAATTTAACTTTTGGGTGCCAGTAGAGGCAACTAAATGCCTTTAAAAATGCTAAGCTTTGTTTTCTTTAGTGGGGTGTTGCCCCCCCCCACCCCCCTCGTGGTCACACAGTAGTTCGCTCTGCTGCACCCCGGCTTTAGTTTCAGTCTTTTTTTCTTTTTTTCCTTCAGCAATTCCCCAGCCTAAAACTGGAAACAAACAGATCGTGTAGTCTAAAGGCGAGGAATGCCGCTGGACCGAACGTGTCAATAGACAAAAATAAATGCATGATTTATGCACGGGTATACGTATGCACAAATGGGATGGCTCTTAATGGCTCAGAATTAAAAATCACCCAGACACGTCGTTTGTGTACAGCGTTTGACAGATGACTGATGTCAAAAAGTGATGCAGAGTGCATTTTGAATGTTGGAAAATCCCATCATAAATAAGTCCATACGACACTTTATTTTTAAGCGTCCCATGAAAGCTGTGTGTCACGTACGGCCTCAGAAAAAAAAAAAATGGAGTCATTCCCTGTACTGGGCGTAGTTCATACACATGTAAGTCCTTGGGCATCTGCTGCCGACAGTTTACAAGCGGTTACATTTTGCAATGTCCTCATTGCGTCCTATTCCGTAGTAAAGACTGGTCACCGACAAGGGCACGTGTGTGGCTATATCTCGAGAAGGGAACGCGGTGCATGTGTAGCCGAGTGGTTCGCACCCGCTCGGCCACTATTTTGGTCTCTGGCCCCACTACCCCTTTGTTCTCTGGTCAGCGCTGTACATGCTAGCCGCGAGCCGCGTGGCCAGTCGATGAGTCAGGCAAGCACGCAGTGTTGCGTAACCGCGGTGGCGCGTGTGTCGATTAGTTGTGTTTGTTTGTGTCTGTTCAATGTCAATTATCTCCGTAGTCCCTTCACTTAGTGTAATTCTGTAAACTGCAGTAGTTTCAGGAGAGTTTTAACTTTCAAATCATGTTTTGTTGTTAGCAGTATTTTATAGTTTAAAGGGTGCATTTTGCCATTTTCACCCCTTTTTAAATGCGTGGTCCCTGCCTTTACGCTCTTCAATCGGCGATCGGAAATTCTCTGTACTTTGGTGGTGTTCCAAACTTATACCATCTTAAAGTAATTTTCACGCTCTTTCACCTGCCGTTTGTTTGAAATTCCTAGCTGCTATAGAACGCCCGCTACGGGGACCTATGCATGGACACAACCTTCCGTAGGCACAGCCTAAACGCCAAGTCTCAGACTTGGCAGTCTCGGTCTAAATTTCTCGCGTAACCGCTATGCATGGACGCGGACAACAGCCCAGACAACCAAGTCTCAGACTTGAAGTCGGCCTACGTGACGTCATCTACTTTATCTAAATTTAGAGTGTGGGATTCCGGTATTCCCCAGCCAATTGTGAGAGTACGCATGCGCATGTGTTCAACGAGACAGCCCAGCGTCGCGGGAAAGGAACAGCCAGCGGGATGCCTTACGCAATACACACCGCGCGCGGGCGGTCAGTCGGCCGGTACATGTGGCAGACTGACCCACCACGCGGCACTGTGCATCAGTTTCTGCAAGTCAAGTTGAACCTCCGGGCTGGACTCAGACGTAAAAATACTGAACAACAGAAATAAAGGGGAATATTGCTTACGGAATGGATGACATACTCCCATATCACCTCTCAAGGAAGGTGAGCAAACTAAATGCAGAAATCTTTACACTGGTGAGACTGGCACAGCGCAGGTCACAGTGACATGCTGACCGGCTGAGCCACTGATGAGAGTGCCATGCAAAACAGTACACACCAAAGACGCTCGCAGTATGGTACATATACCCATAAAACATGATCTAGGCCTTGGCATAGTCGAATGAAACTCCACAACACCGAAAAACGCCATGCTGATTGTCGGTTTAGGCCGAGCCTACGGCGTGACTAAATCGGGGCCGTTTAGGCTGCCGTTTAGGCCCTGACTACCTCGTTGTCTGTGTCCATGCATACCGATTTCCGAGATTTAGTCAGAGCCTACGAATTTAGGCAGGGCCTACGCGTTTAGGTCGTGTCCATGCATAGGTCCCCCGCGAGCGTGACCGTTCCACCCAGCGCTGTGTTTCTCATCTCGCCATGTGATCCAGTTTTCTCCGCGTCGTTTCTATTGTCCCTAGGCGGACACCGGCCAGCTAAGAGTAACTAGTACACTGCTCCTCTGTAGCAGACAAATAAACATGTGTTTTTGTTAAACCATGTCTCGACTCCCTCACTACCACATTCGTGCGCCTGCATACTCCACTCGACACCATCACACATGTAGAACTATCATTCTTTTTGTGTTGTAGTAGTTTTGTTTTGACTTGGGCGATCTCACGACAGCAAACATGTAACATGATTAACGGTTGACAGTTCTGATTGCCGGTACGTACTCTATGTCTGTCCTGTGTCTAGTCGCTAATGGTAACCACTAACAAACGTACCCATGAATACATAATGGCCCTGGATTTTTTTTTAACGGAAGAATCAAGCGTAGGAGGGTACAGCCGGCTAGTGTTTCTAGGTTGTAGTTGTACATGCAACCCTGTTCCGGGGCCGTCGATAACTCTAGGTTAGGGTTAGGGTTAACTCTAGGTTATCGACGGACCCGAAACAGGGTTGTTGTACATGTAAACTCAAGCGTGCTTTTAATTTTGGATGGGTCGGCCACCATATGCGGGTTGTGGTTTTTCCATTACCACTGGGGAGCTATCACAAGCGTCCGATTAATGCTGCCAAGAATTTCAGACAGCGTCGTCTGATTGAAGGGAACGGAGAGTGGCGTCAGTGATCGGTATGTGTCAAATTACGAAATCCCCAGGAAGGAGGAAGGACAGATTAGGTTTAATCTGATCTGCCATAAACACAACACGTCTCCTGTTCTTTCCTCTTTCCTCCTCCTCCTCCTGTCACCTGCATGTACACCCCCCCCCTCCCCCGCCACCCCCGTTACCCATACACCCTCGGCTCACCCGCTGAAGAAAGACTGCAGCGTTAGTGTTAGTGTAAAATATATTACAAGGAAGCCCTACCGCCGAGCACACGGGAAGCAAGAAGCAAAAGGGAAAAAAAGAAACAAAACAAAACAAAATGAACTTCTGGCCCACACTTTGACTTTGGAAGGAGGAAAGAGGACTACAATCAGGCCGGGGTAGAGAAAGGAAAACTTTGATGTCAGTGGCGGATGAAGAGGAAAATCAGTGTGTCAGTTTGGGGAATCAAGCGGTTCATAAACCACGGCCCTCACACACACACACACACACACACACACACACACACAGATTTATTCATACAAAAAGAGACAATCGGCGACAACTGAGCAGGAAGAATAAGAGATAGGAGCGACTGGGGGGCAATGTATTACAAGTACCAGTACCAGTGAAGATGCTTTATAAGTCTGCTGACTGTGCTCTTCTGTACGTACTATTGTTACCATTACTAGGTGTATATAGAAAGGCTTCTTGTAACTGCGCCTGTACTCTCGAACTAGTCTAGCTTAGAGATTAGCAGAGCTCCGAATGCTACATCCTGACGTTTGATGGCCGCGCAAACCAGGAAAATTCAGCTGACCGTAAAGGGCGGCAGCCATGTTCCCCTTGTCGGCTGCTGGAACTCGTTGAGCTACAAGGGCGAGTGCAGTCACCATGCTGTAGCCGACTGCTGCCTTTTGGCTTCAATCATATGAACGTTAGTCTGTCTGTACATGTATTTGTGTATCAGTCGGTGTTAGTGGTGTGATGCTAGACTGACACCACCAAAACAGATCAGACCGATCTTTGAGCCTAAAACTATTAAAATGAGGACCTTTCATCGACACTTCGTGCAGTCTGCACGTCACTTGACAGCCGTGAGAAGGAAGAGAATTAGAAAATCGTGATGACCCATCAGTACTGACGCGCCTGGGATGGCAGCGGTGTTGGAAAAATGCTCCACGCTCATTGGCTTAGGGGCCTTTAGGCCACGCCTGTCGGAAAATGCTCAACGCTCATTGGCTGAGGGGCCTTTAGGCCACACCTGCTCACAGAAAGTGATATCCTCATTGAGGCCTTGGCCAGCGTGTAAAGTGAAGAGTCGTAGACACGTGACTCCCGAACGGTGTTGGCCGAACGACACGCCAGTTGTTTTCTGTTTCTACCGATTCAGTGTATCAGTCATGCTGCTCGATAACTAGAACCACTGTAGCAAAGTGATCCTTTAGCCAGTGGTACTCATGTCCATAATTATTTCGTCTTGTAGTTTGTAATTCACGCGGCAGATGACTTTACTGGTGCTGACGCCATGATATTCAAGCTATGTGCAGCCATTTTGACAGCTGTAGCTCTGCTGACGTCAGGAGCAGGTAAGCCATCACCGTCCTTATTTGCTGAGGCACAGATGCACTCTCTCTCCCTCTTTCTCTCTCTCTCTGTGAGTTAGTTAGTTAGTCAGTTAGTTAGTTAGTTAGTCAGTTAGTTAGTTAGTCAGTTAGTTAGTTAGTTAGTCAGTTAGTTAGTCAGTTAGTTAGTCAGTTAGTTAGTTAGTTAGTTAGTTAGTTAGTCAGTTAGTTAGTTAGTTAGTCAGTTAGTTAGTTAGTTAGTTAGTTAGTTAGTTAGTTAGTTAGTTAGTTAGTTAGTTAGTTAGTCAGTTAGTTAGTCAGTTAGTTAGTTAGTTAGTTAGTCAGTCAGTCAGTCAGTTAGTTAGTTAGTTAGTTAGGGCTTTACGCCGCGCAAGCAACAAGGACTATTAAGCGGCTACTGAACTCTCTCTGTGAGACAGACAGATGTCACATACTGTCGCGGGGTTCAGGTCTATTTTGGCACGTAAAAGATCAATCAGTCAGTCAATCGATCATATGTTGTTTCATAAGTTTGTTAGAAAATTCATCCCACAGAACGTCATCGACATCCTACAACTATATAGTATTATATTAATATATTATTATAATTATATTAACCGTAAGTTTACCCCCCCCCCCCCCCCCCCCCCCGTCCCGTCACCTGTAGCCGCTGTCAACCTGCAGCATTGCGGTCCGGACCAACCGTTGGAGGCGATAGAAAACAGAGCATATGACGTCACTTGTGACGACATCAACCTGTCACTCACAAACACTGTGATTTGGGAATGGAGGACAGCCAACGGAAGCACGTATCGACGTCAGTGTAGCGTGACCAACGTCACGGTCTGTGAGCGTGCTGGGGATGGCGCCAGTCCACTGGTTCGCGGCTCGGACAGCAGCCAACTGGAAATCCGGAATGTGTCACGTGACATGTTCGGCAACGCCACCGTGTGGTGTTGGGCGCTTGGCGCGGGGGATGCTGGGAACAGTTCCGACAATTGTCAAATGGATGTTATCCGTGAGTATACAGGCCAGCCGGCTAAGTCTATATCTAGGTCCGTGGTACACTGACTGAGTCACAGGGCTTATTAGTAGTAAAGATATCTAGTTCCGGCTCTGGGCACGTATGTAATAGTCGAGGTTAGGGCTTTTACTAGCCCTGAGTTAGACTCTAACCTCCAACTAAACTAGCTCTAGGGTTAAATTTTCTCTTGTCTTTCGTTTTAAATCAGGAAGCGGGTCCATTCCAGCAAGGTGCCTATGCCGTTATAGAAGGATTTTTGTCTTTCTTTCTTCGCTTTTTTGGGGGGTGGGGGGGGGGGGGTCTTTTGTCCTAGTCTGGGTTAGGCCCGTAGCCGTGGGTTAAATGAACCTCGAGTTTTACATACGGGCCCAGGAGTAGCCTTGGGTTTAATTCACGAAACTTGAAGAAATTAGACTAGCCTGAGACTTAACTCTGCTGGTGGACGGCTTATTACGTCAGGACTAAGTGTAAACCTAGTCTCTCTGCGTGCATTATACCCCCTGGTTCATAGACACTGAGTCATAATAGACGACTCCACTCGCCAAGGCCAAAGCCCAGCCCCTTTATTGTGACGTGTATCGGCAAAACACAGTACGTCCATGACGTCATTGTATGGGAAAAGGGGTGAAACAGATTGACTGTGACGTTGTGGTATTTTTCATCAAATGACGTCAATGGACTTGCTGCTTTCTTACCATGTTTTATTCATATCAAACTACACGTGCTTCCCTTGTTGTAGCGTCTGGCAAAACGTTTGCCAGACCTTGCCATGTTGTGCTTATTATGTCACGGGACGCGAATGGCTGAATTCTGGGGGCTCGACCTTTTTGATCGACAGGAGTGGAGTCGTCCATTATCCAGCTGTTTGTAGTGATTAGTGGTGACACTACTTTAGCTGCAGTGAACAGAAAGACAGGGTTGACGACAGGGTTGACGTGTCAGGGAATTTCACTCATCGTTACTGTCAACGGTTGCTGTCCACAGATCCAGCCGATGTGACGTCATGTGGGGTGCAGACAGTACGGAGGATGGGGGAGTGGCGGGTGGAGGGAGGGTGTAATATCACTACAGTCTACTCGTCTATGGGACGTTACAGGTGTCAGCTACTTCTACAACAGGTGATGCTAGTTCTACAACAGGTGATGCTAGTTCTACAACAGGTGATGCTAGATCTACAACAGGTGATGCTAGATCTACAACAGGTGATGCTAGTTCTACAACAGGTGATGCTAGATCTACAACAGGTGATGCTAGATCTACAACAGGTGATGCTAGTTCTACAACAGGTGATGCTAGTTCTACAACAGGTGATGCTAGATCTACAACAGGTGATGCTAGTTCTACAACAGGTGATGCTAGATCTACAACAGGTGATGCTAGTTCTACAACAGGTAATGCTAGTTCTACAACAGGTGATGCTAGTTCTACAACAGGTGATGCTAGTTCAGTCCCAACATACTGATCAGTGAATTTGAGTTTGTTCACTTGTGGCAAAGTCGTCACGTTGAGAACTGTTACGTGTTGCAGCTCACTAGTCAGATTCCTCCCACGGTTGGTAGATTGGTTGGTTGGTTGGTAGTGGTTAACGTCGGTCAGGTTCAGTACCACTAAGGAAGAATGATGTAAATGCACTTTCAGCTGGGTCATCTTGCCTCCGCCTCCCCCCCCCCCCCCCCTTTTGTCTGTTTTTTAGTTGATCACAGTAGAGCCGTACTACCTACACAATACGCTATGGTGTGTGCGTGTGTGTGTGTGTGTGTGTGTGTGTGTGTGTGTGTGTGTGTGTGTCACAGGGTTCCAACAACCTTACAGTGGATGACCAAGAGTACACCACGTCACGTGACCCGTCCTCCCTGTACGCGAGCGGCACGTGCAACTACAGTACACAGTTACGCGTCACTAGCGCCACCTACCGGTACTTTGTCGTCATCACGCCTGGGGCTGTGTCAGCGAGTGCCGGCAGTATTACAGTAGGTCAGTGTGCCCTGACCCCCCACCCTTCACCCCATACGGGTGGAAAAGGACGTTAAACTCCCAACCAACCACGTACGGATGTGTATGCCCCTGATATTTTAGTTTCATTGATGTCAGTTAAAGCTTTTTCTGCTGATACGCTAATCATGTTTCAGTACTGAGCATGTCAGACCGACTTGGATGATTCGGCCGTAATTCAGAAAGAAAATGCACGCTATCACCCATACGTGTTGCTGTTTGCAGTATTCTGTGTGCATGGTATATATGCTGTTGTGAGTATGTGCAAGGTATGAAACCAACTTCAAGGGATTCTCATTGCTTTCATTCACGTGACCTCCTCCCTCCTTTACCAGGTCGCCACGTAGTTTGTTTGTTTCTTCTTCTTCTTTTTTTCCATATTCAACCTCGCCTATAGAGCGGCCGACAGGTGAGCCGACTGTGACCTGCGACACGTCAGACGGGATGTGGGTTGTGGAGGGTCAAGACATAACCTGCTCGTGCAACGTGTCTTCCCTGGGTCAGCCGGCTGGTCGTCTGGTGGGGTACATCAACACTACAGACGGCTCTGTCAACCACGTGACGACTGGCGACTACGGAGCCAGTGAAGTGAAGCTGATCTCCGGTGACATCACGAGACAGGCAGGGGAGGTGGTGGTCACGTGTCATCTGGAGTGGGTCACGCCGTTATCACCGGATCTCACCGCCAGCGTCTCCATCTCTGTTGCCTGTACGTCTCTCTCTCTCTCTCTCTCTCTCTGCTGGTGTGTGTGTATCACATATATGACTACTGATGTTTGCGTCTTTGCAGATGGCCCTGATGACGTCACTATAAATGACCCTGGCGAGCTTTACGTCAACCCGAACGTCGCTACTACAGTAGAGTTCACGTGCAACACGTCATCGTCCAAACCGCAGGTCAGCGTGACATGGAGCGGACCGCCGTGCGCGGGTCAGACAGGAAGCACGTGCAGGGTCACACTGACCCCCGACCTTCATCTCAACAACATCACGTGCAACGCTACAAACTCCATCACTCAAGTCGCCAGATCTGCGCTCCGCACTTTGTCGCTGAAATGTGAGGATTTCTTCTTTGTTTTTATGTTGTTTCCATAGTAATGGAAACAACATAATAGGACGGGCTAAAATTTCCACGTTCATAGGCAAGCATCTGTGGTACAAACGCACGTCACTGCCGATCTCCCGCAGAGACGATTATGCAAGTGTAACTCTGACAATGACGTAAGAAAACCTGCGTCATCGATGCTGGCATGTATGCTGTTCCGAACGCGCTTCTTCTCCTCACTGAGTGCCGTCTGTGCGGATGTGCGTGTGTGTGTGCGTGTGTGAATTGTGTCCAGGCCCGTTTCTTCGAAAATACTCAACCGAATGGCTTCAAATTTGGGGTATCCAAATTTATCAAAATGTTACATTAGACGATTCAAGCGTGTGATGATTGCTTAAGTGATTTGGGAGTTATCGCCCTTTTGAGACAAGTTGGTTGTCTTTCGTGTACAGGCGTAATATTTATTTAAATCACTCAATTTTTTGGCAGTAGATAGCTTGAATACGGACTCTGAATTGACTCACTACTAGAAAATGGTCGCTCTTATAGTTTTCATGTAAACCGAGCCTGAGTTGACATTGCATGTGAACCCAGTTCAGATGCCTATTTCTCCGAAAATACTGAACCGATCGATTTCAAATTTGGGGTTTCTAAATGAATCAAGATTGTTGAATAGAAGGCCCGATCCAGGTACAATTGCACACATGATTTGCGAGTTATCGCCCTTTTCAGAATAAGTGGCTTTCTGGCGTTTAAAGGCGTAATATTTACCTAAACCACTCCATTTTTTGGACATAGATAGCATGAATACGGACTCTCAACTAAGTGAAGTTTGGAGGTTGTCGCTTTTATACTTTTGGCGTAAGCCGTACCTGATGAAAGTGCTGGTGAACACACTTTAGATCTCAAAATCGCTCCTACTATACATAGATAATGAGCCTGGGGTGCCATAAAAAATATACAAAAAAATTAGAAAAATTCACTGCAGCCGTTATCGTCAGTTGACTCGAAAATTTGTACTCACAGCACATTTCCTCTGCAAGCCACACGCCTCACAAACATCGAAGAAGAGACGCACGCGCACTGACGTAAAGTAAGTGCGTCATGTTTGATTGACGTGATGCTGTTTTTTCTTGGGGGTGTCTCGCCACTTTCTTTCGGAATTCCTCTGTTTGGAGACGTGGTGTTGTATTTTACTTATGCTATGTCGCCATCATCGTGCACTCGCAGAGATGATACGGGATACAACAGACTACAACTCCAATACTTTATGAACAGAATATGCGCGGAGAACAAATTCATGAAAGAAGAAGAATCCAGAACGCTGTGCAGGGGGGCTGCTTACGTCAGATCTAGAACATTCCTCAACTTACTGGAAGGCTCGAAATCTCTCCAAGGTGACGTAATCTACTGACGTTACTGCACCAGCATGTTCTGGGATGGTCTAGAAATTATTTTGCATCGAAATGCAGTATCTTTTCGCAAGAGTCTCTACAACTTGACATGTGGAAAGCGGGAATTTCAGTGGGTTTCGTTTTTGCCACTGACTCACACTCAGAAGCATAATGCAAAGATCTTGGAAACATAAAGATAGTTCACTTACCTCCCTTTGAGGGACAACGCGTAAGAGTTGTCTGCGCGCATTAGCGCGCATCCCGCAGATCTACGCAGTTGTTTGACCCAACCCTACACTAGCCGCCGTAAAACATTTTAAGAAAATAAACAAAAACGAAGATGTCAGCGACTGCCAGGTGGTCTCCCCCCATATATTTCGCATGTGTTTTAGGCCTATGGAAAACATAAGTACTCTCAAAGTTCCGGAGGACGAACGAAAGATCTAGTTTGGCTTTCACTGCTGTACGTAGGCTACGCAGTGCATTTCGTTCGATGTGTTCAAGTAAAACTAGTACGGAACACAGAAAGATCGAATGTGCGAGAGATCCAAAGATGGACGCATCCGCTGAATACTTCCTGCTAACTCAGCATTAATCATATCTGCGACCGACGATCCAGCAGATTCTATGTTGTGATATGGTTTTACAATGGTTAGAATGAAGTTCAGCCGGATGATTTTGTACTGTGTGTGTGTTCTGAATTTAGATGCAGGTAGACGCTAGCACAATTTAAGTCACTGTGATTTGTAAAGTTGTCAGGGAAAAAAATTACGCTGTATCTGCGTCAGCCGCGTGTGTTTACTGTTAGTTTACACTGCATGCACACGTACCACTTGAGGTCTTTTTTTTTTTTTTTCACAAGAAAGCGAAAAAAAAAATGTTTGTTTTTCAACAAGAATACCAAAAGAAGTATTTCCCCGTTTATATTTGTCTGTTATTTGAACAATTCGGCGCAGAACACAATTGCATGCTTTTGTGATCGCTTTCCATTTTCCGCCATGCTGTCACTATAGGGGCCAGATCTAGGATGCGCGCTAATGCGGGCAGACAACTCTTCGCGTTGTCCCGCTATATGTCTCTCTTACGAGGGCAGGAGTGACGCGTCTTTCTGATTCCAAGGTCTTTGCATAATGTGTGTGTGTGTGTGTGTGTGTGTGTGTAGGGGGAGGGGGGGGGTGCGTGCGTCCGCGGGCAAGCGCGCGTCTAAGGCGAGAGAGAGAGAGAGGGGGTCTCTTCTCCGATACCAGTAAGCAATCGTCTGTCAGTCAGGTCTGCGGGAAGTAACTCTGTCAAAGGGGAACGACTTTATTACAAGAATTCATTCACCCATGTAGAACCTCGCATACGCCAACAAGTTGTGACGTCAACCAGCTAGGCGAGCTCACACGACCTCATGTGTTTGGGTTTTTGCAAGTGCATAGAGGCACGATAAGGGTTTTCAGTACTTTCTTTATGTCAGCATGCTTGATGTCAGAGAGCTTGCGTTCCGGCGTGTGCGCGCGGGCTGCATACATGACACAACGACTACGACTGTGACTACAGCAGGTCATTGAATTGAAACAACATATTGGGCTGGTGGCCATCTTGTTTGTTTTTGTTGTGTTGTTGTTTTTTTAAGTCGTAAATTGACTGAGCACCATAGTTGACTGAGTCAGTACAAGCAGCAGTCGTACCAAAAACGTTAACGTTTAGACACAAGTGACGAACTCAGTCTCCAGTGGAGGTTTTCTGTGTGTTTTTACCTCTCGCTTGTCGTGTGTGTGTGTGTGTGTGTGTGTGTGTGTGTGTGTGTGTTAGATCCCCCGCCCTCACGCCCCACTATCACGGGTTATGAGGGCCAGCCCCTGTACACCGGACAATCTCTCGAGATGACCTGTACCGTCAATGGAGGCAGACCTAGCGTGAGCGGCGTGACCTTCACCTGTGATGGCCAAGGTCAGGAGGTGACAGGTCAGAGCAGCATAATCCCGCTGACCCGCTTGACCTCATCCGACCACGGGAAGAGGTGCACGTGCAGCGCACGTTGGGGGGACGACTCGCACCACGCCTGGTACAATGTGACCAGCACTATCACCCTCACTGTTTACTGTAAGTAACGTTCTACATGTACGTCGTTTTGCAACTCTTACACTAGCGTTAAATCGCAAAAAAAAACAACAAAAAAACTCCGGTAGATCTCAGTGAATTCACTAGCCAGCTCTCTGTCTAGGATGTGAAACATGTTTACAGTTACAAGTACGACGTAATTGATATTTGGTCTTGCTGACAAAAATGGGGCGAGCCGGATTAGCCGACTGGTAGAGCGATGGACTTTCAACACTGAGGTCGGGAGTTCGAATCCCGGCTTGTAGCCAAATATTTGTGCTGGCTTTTTTCCTCGCAGTTCCATCTTGAATACCACCCGTGTATGGTGGAAAAGGACGTTAAATCCCCAAAACACCCACCAACCTAGGGACAGTAACAAAACCTGGCCGCTCGATCACCAGTCACCACTGAGTGTAATTCACGTTCTCCTTAAAGTAGCATATGTCCAAAGATACAAAACGTTCCACAGGGAATGGACGTCGGATCCCATTCCTCGGTTTTTCTCTCTTCCTACATCTCCATCAGACTGTCAGACGCCCCACATCCATAGAGACAGCAAACAGCAAGAAGAACGTTTAATTATGGTCAGTGAAGGACCCGCCTCAGTATTGGCACGGATCCTGTTTGACCCGCCTCAGTATTGGCACGGATCCTGTTTGACCCGCCTCAGTATTGACACGGATCCTGTTTGACCCGCCTCAGTATTGGCACGGATCCTGTTTGACCCGCCTCAATATTGACACGGATCCTGTTTGACCCCAGCCGCGAATTAGTCTTTGTGGCTTGCGCGGCTTTAAGCCATAAAAACTCACTCACTCACTCACTCACCCTGTTTGACCCGCGTCAGTATTGACACGGATCCTGTTTGACCCGCCTCAATATTGACACGGATCCTGTTTGACCCACCTCAGTATTGGCACAGATCCTGTTTGACCCGCCTCAATATTAACACGGATCCTGTTTGACCCGCCTCAGTATTGGCACAGATCCTGTTTGACCCGCCTCAATATTGACACGGATCCTGTTTGACCCGCCTCAATATTGACACGGATCCTGTTTGACCCGCCTCAGTATTGGCACAGATCCTGTTTGACCCGCCTCAATATTGACACGGATCCTGTTTGAACCGCCTCAATATTGACACGGATCCTGTTTGACCCTGTTTGTCACAGACCCCCCGTCAGGCCTGAATATCACTTACGGAAGTCAGACATACCCGTTCATGGTGGGAGAGATCGTCACGTTGGAGTGTCACGCGGAAACCATGGGTAATCCCCCGGTCACGCTAACTCTTCAGCCAGAAGGACAGGAAACGGGGGTCAAGTCGACCTTGACCCTGGGACCGCTGACTGTCGACCACAACGGACAGAGCGTGGTTTGTGAGGCCACCAACAACTACACACAGTGGAGCAACCAGCCTCTTGTGGAGAGGTTCCGGCTGAACGTGTACTGTGAGTTGTTGTTTCAGTGATCACTCGTCACGTCTCGGTCAGGAGAGTCATCATCATCATCATCATAATAATAATAATGAGTATTGTGTAGAGTACAATGTTACACACTGTCAGTCTGCTGTAGGAACATGGGGAATGTTTGAGAACCTGGGAAATGAAGAATTATCGACAAAATTGAATCGAATTGGAGCTATAGTAGGGACAGCAGGTCAGTAGATCTGCGATACACCGGTCTGTCTTCTGCCCGGTACGGACCCTCCCCTCCCCTCCTCTCCCCCCAAACTGGTTTAGCGCGGCTTTAAACCCTAAAAACGCACCACCACCACCCCTCCCCCAATAGGCACGAATTTGGCAGATGTTTTTTCCCCCACCGACTCGAGTCACAATTCACAAGGGATATTCAAAAAATTCAGTTCTTAGCAGTAATGAATAAAATGTTGCTGACTGAACGCCGACTTTGACAGAATTTCACAAGAATACCTGTCCCGAAGTGTGTAATACAACAAAGCGAATCATGCTAGTGTCTGCTGTTTTCAGTACAAAGTCACGTGTACACAGTGACGTGATAATGGCAATATGACGTATTTCAGACCGACCAGTCATCAGCTTGTCCCGCCTGCATCAAGACCAGTGTAGGTTCCCTGTTGATGACGACACGGTATGTATACTGACCGAGGGTCAACGAGTGAACTTAAGGTGTGAGGCGCACGGTAACCCCGGCCCGCTCAACATCACGTGGTCACAAACTACTAGTGACGTGCTGGACGTGCAGGTGGACCGGGACACACCCACCGCTCACCGCTGTGACGTCAACACGGCAAGAGTCACGGGCGACAACCGCCTGCCGCTCAACACCAGCCTCGTTCTGACCGTCCTCGTCACGTGTATGTACACAGTTTGAGGTGTAGGAGGGTTTGAGTTCCAGACTGTAGCGGTGAGAATGGTGATTCACTGTAATATAATGACGTCAGGTGTCAGCTGGACACGGCCAGTGGTCGACTCATTATAAATGACTGTTGTTCATTCCAGCATGATCTCAAGTCAATGGACACCACCGTGTGAAGTGATGGTGGCAGTAAGTCATTTCAGATAAAAACCAATTTTTGTTTACTTGCATTATTTTGATGTCATTTTGAAAATATTTCTTGTCATAAGCACGTGTGTGTGTGTGTGTGTGTGTGTGTGTGTGTGTGTGTGTGTGTGTGTGTGTGTGTGTGTGTGTGTGTGTGTGATACAGATGAGGGAGACCTGAGTACACTGACAGCCAACCAGCACACCTCCAGTCTGACCATCATGGAATCTCAGTCTGTCAATGTGACGTGCAGTGCTACAGGCAGACCTACACCGGCCGTGCGTCTCTCCAGGCTCATACACACACACGTGACGTCACGTCCCCCAGGCAACGTCACCGTGGACGACAAGGTGTCCTTGACCTATGCTGACAATAAGGTCACTTGCGACAAGGCTGGTCTGTACGTCTGTGAGGTGACCTTTCATCAAGGACGAAGAGAAACACGGAACCTCACATTGTTTGTTAACTGTAAGTTTAGTTAGGCTGCTTCTCTTTCAGTGTGTGTGTGTGTGTGTGTGTGTGTGTGTGTGTGTGTGTGTGTGTGTGTGTGTGTACTGATGATCGTGTACTATAATCAAGGTTCCCCAAGAGTGGCGGACGGTTCCCGACTACCCCAACATCTCACTGTATCAACACACCCACTCAACGTTAGCTTCTCCGTGATCGCCTACCCTCCACCCCATGTGCACGTGCAGCTCGTGAAGGACAGTGCTGGGTCGACCTTGCCCCAGCCCGTGCAACCTGCCAGTGTGAAGGTGATGTGTGTGACGTCACAACTCGTGTACCTGTCTGTCTGCACCATCAGCGTGATGGAGGCGATCGCGAGTCATGCTGGGTTTTACCGTGTTACACTCAACAACACGCTGGACACGCTTCAGTTAAGTTTCTACCTTAACTTCACAGGTGAGTGACATTTATAACAAAGTGTGATCAAGTTGTAATGATCATCTCGACTTTGGAGGAAATTTGATATTGCGTGTTATTCTTGATGGACATTTTGTTTGTTTGTGACGTATGAGTTCAAAACTCACTCATAAGGTTTGTCCTGTAGGTTGCAGACTTGTGTATTTATTATTTTGTCTTCTGACACATTGTCGTCACCTTATACTGTTACATAGTGGATAGTTTTAAGAGAACTTTATTATGGCCGTTATCACGAAACAGACCGCAGTCACATTCCCGTCGGAATATAGTCATCATTTCGTTTATCTGTTTTCCTGGGTATACATGACAGAGAGGATCAGCGCCCAACAGGACGACGAGGGAGGGTTTGGAGCCTGGGCAACAGCGGGCGTGTCGATGTCGGTCATTGGTGTGGTTGTCGTTGTCGTGGTGCTAGTGGTGTGGAAAACTAGGGCGATCGAGCGTTGTACAGGTAAGTTGTGACGTTTGCTTCCGGTGGATGAAAAGACAGTCATTCACTGAGTGTGGTCATGATCATACAAATAGCGCGCTTTTCTCGTCGATACATACTTACGTCACGGTGCTTTGTTCCTGAGTCATTGATTTATATAATAAATATATTTGTAGCTTTGCGGGATCTACATGTACTCTATATGTCGTGTGTGTGTGTGTGTGTGTGTGTGTGTGTGTGTGTGTGTGTGTGTGTGTGTGTGTGTGTGTGTGTGTTCTGCTTGCAGTATTTGTAAACATCAGGAGAAGAATAACCAGACAGAAGTAAGTAGTAAGTAACATACTGAAATAATTCGGACAGAAATTCCAGTGTATCTGATGGTTAGGTGTGCCTGCAGAAAACATTATTTGTTGAAATACGGTGAAAACAAGCACAACATGCTGAGTGTTCCGTTACTGAGTATGCTACATCTTGCAAAGTCTGCCACTGATAACCAAGTGTCACGTGATGGTAATGTCATATAAAGTTAAATAATACTCGTACTTTGTTGCCATATCAACTGTGGTGGGAAATTATTATTATTTCCCGTGTCACGTGACAGGTCACAGACAGCCGATATACAGCTGGACACCACACCGGAAACTGACGCCCATGTGTATGCAAATTATGTGGGTGGTCGGCCGAGAAATGCAGGTACACACACACACACACACACACACACACACACACACACACACACACACACACACTCACACGCACGCACGCACGCACGCACGCACGCACTCTTTTGTTTTGGCCGTTTCAAATTAAATTTTGTGTTGCCTGTTCTTTGTACAGCGGCAAACCGTCCGTTGTGTCCTTTCATGCTATGCTGAGTACTGATTTACTGTATGAGATGACTCAGTGAATGCGCCTCTTCTTCACATGATCGATAAGTATAGAAACATAGACTACCTAGGATTCCACTTTGTGAGAAAAATGATCGTGTCCCCGGCTCTACTTTCGCTTGGAGTGCTTTCCCTTGTTTGAGCAATGTGCATTCTTGTGGACCTTCCTTGTGGCGATATGGGAGTTTCCATGAGAATAGCGCTCAGACTGAATCCCCGCACAGTGCAGTTCGCCTCTCAACCCGGTGAACAATCACACGCTCTCCGTTAGCGCAACACGCAGGACACCTCAGTTTGGAGTTGGATTATTGGGGTTGAGTTCTGACCTGAACGTTTTCAGTGTTGTGTACAGATGGAGGCAAGAAGCGTTACAAGGGAGATGGAACACGTGACGAACCAGACGATCTTCATGACTACCAGAATATGGCGCCCGATCAAGACACTGGTTAGTATTGGTGTGATTCACCTTGTGGCGTCTGGCGAAATAATCACAATCATGCTGACTGAGAGACCCGGAAGCCAAAAGTTTACTCACTGCTTGGTTGGAAATAGTCAATCCGCCACGACTGACTTTTCGTGAGATTATGTAATTATTAACAGTGAGATTCAGATTCAGACGAAGACCACAAATCACGGGGTTCACAGCTTGCCAGGGCTTTATTGATTCACTCGTTGATTGATTGATTGATTGTGTGATTGATTGATCGATCTTTCTCAAGTTAAAAGTCTTTCTTCCTCAGTTTTGTCGTTGTATCGTGCAGGATCCAGTAACTACTATGACCGGATGTTACACACACAGGATGACATCGACGCCTATCAAGAAATTCACGTCTACGCTAATACAGGGGACCGGGCCGACGGTGAGCAGAAACTGACTGATAGTTGTCATGGATACAGTTTGACGAAGACAACAAACGTTGTCCCAAAGTATCGAAACTCTTGTTTTTTCCGCCGGTGGAAACGTGAAGTGGGATCCTAATACTGAGATTACCAGAACTATGCATAAGATGTGCTAAATTGTCTAATATTACTATAGGCCAGATTCAAGCTTTTTGTACACCGACTGGAAACTATGATTTATCCTTAAACTTGCTGAACAAACAGAATACTATTTCTGGACCCAGTCTGAAAGAGGTTTATCCCCATTTGATTCTGTTCATTCTGTCCACTACACTGTGGCCGGCATTGTACACATGTCTGTGTGTTTTCAGATGCTGCCTCTGTCAACATGTCTTCTTCTCGTGCTGGCAACTTGAACCCTCCCCGAGCAGTGAATGAGAGGCAGCTACAGAAAGAACTGAAGTCGGTCATCAAGAAACTATCACCATCATCATGATCACCATGTTTGTAAGAATGTGTTGATGACTGTATGTAGGACAGTGTGCGGGGAACGGGTTGATGACTGTATGTAGGACAGTGTGCGGGGAACGGGTTGATGACTGTATGTAGGACAGTGTGCGGGGAACGGGTTGATGACTGTATGTAGGACAGTGTGCGGGGAACGGGTTGATGACTGTATGTAGGACAGTGTGCGGGGAACGGGTTGATGACTGTATGTAGGACAGTGTGCGGGGAACGGGTTGATGACTGTATGTAGGACAGTGTGCGGGGAACGGGTTGATGACTGTATGTAGGACAGTGTGCGGGGAACGGGTTGATGACTGTATGTAGGACAGTGTGTAGGGAACGGGTTGATGACTGTACGTAGGACAGTGTGTAGGGAACGGGTTGATGACTGTATGTAGGACAGTGTGTATTGATGACTGTATGTAGGACAGTGTGTGGGGAACGGGTTGATGACTGTATGTAGGACAGTGTGTAGGGAACGGGTTGATGACTGTATGTAGGACAGTGTGTAGGGAACGGGTTGATGACTGTATGTAGGACAGTGTGTATGGAACGGGTTGATGACTGTATGTAGGACAGTGTGTAGGGAACGGGTTGATGACTGTATGTAGGACAGTGTGTAGGGAACGGGTTGATGACTGTATGTAGGACAGTGTGTAGGGAACGGGTTGATGACTGTATGTCGGACGGTGTGTAGGGAACGGGTTGATGACTGTATGTAGGACAGTGTGTGGGGAACGGGTTGATGACTGTACGTAGGACAGTGTGTAGGGAACGGGTTGATGACTGTATGTAGGACAGTGTGTAGGGAACGGGTTGATGACTGTACGTAGGACAGTGTGTAGGGAACGGGTTGATGACTGCATGTAGGACAGTGTGTAGGGAACGGGTTTGCTATTGTAGGGCGCTCAGAGCTCCAGCAGGAGGTCGGGCTCCACACAAATTATTATTATTATTATTATTACTGTTACTGTTGCTGTTATTATTACTATTATTATTACTTAAACTCCCACACCAAGCTTTGTGATGCCAATACAGTGGTGTAATGTGGTGGTCGACACATTGGGGGCAGGGTTTTTGTTTGTTTGTTTGTTTTTTTGTTGTTTTTTTTTTTTTTTTTTGGGGGGGGGGGGGTTGCTGTAGTTGTAATATTGTAAACAGGAGCCATTAAATGTAAATTGACCGTGTGTTTTGTTCATTCTTGTTTACACATGACCTTGAATTGAATTGAAATGAATAAACTTTTTTTTTCAAGGATAAAGATCATAGTCCATACACTGTACACAGCCTCGTGGAGATTCTGTCCTTGTAAACTTAGAAATCGAAGGAAATGACAAGACATACACATAACTGAGAGAGACAGAGAGAGAGAGAGAAACGTGGCAAGTGAATATTAAAACACTGTGTACCACATTGCTGTATCAGTGTGTATCAACTGAGTGTCGGGCCTCTCACAGTGATCGGCGGGAGAGTTTTACCAATAAATCTGACGCAGTCGATCCCCTCTCCTCACCCACGCCGCCTGCAGTCCCCCTACCCCCCCCCCCCCCCCCCCCCCCCCCCCCCCCCACCTGCAGTCTCCCCCTGCCACCGTATCCCCGACTGGCTACTGTGACGAGAGCAAATTCCCTCTCTGTGTCCCTCAGACATGCATACGTTCACATCGCAAGTAGGACCAGAGACCGCACTGCACTGTGACTGTCTCAGGTTGGACCAATATATGTATATGGAAAAGTGGGGCACAGACCACTGACCATTGATATCGGTTGTGTAATTGTGTACAGTATTTCCAGAGGAGTGGTGAGTACAACACAATATTCATACAGGCGCCATTATTGAGAGATCTGTGACGGTACATCAATATCCGTAGCAACGGTATGCCAGTACTGATCTTGGTGGTACCAGCATTGTCCACTAAGACAATAGGTCAGACGGTTAGTGCGTGGTCACCACCAACAGCGTGCGATATTCAGCGGATGGTCTGTGTGTTTTCACCACCAATAGCGTGCTACTAATTTGGTAAGAGCCAGAGTGAGGCGCAGCGCTGTCCACTCTTTGAGTTTGTGTTCATGTCTGTTCATCAGCTGTCGTATCGCATGCCAAGCGAGTGACTGTGCAGAATGATTGGTATGAGCTAATCCCCTGACCAATTCGGTCACAGCTCATTGGACACACGGAGTTCACTTTTCCAAGTCACATTCTAAGACGGACATCAAACCCACTAAAACAAACAGCTGTATCACAGTGGAGTGGAGCGGAGACAGAGACAGACAGGCGTGGGTGGGTGGGTGTTTGGGGGTTTAACGTCCTTTTCCACCACATAGGGTAATATCAAAGACGGGGCAACGATGAAAAAGCCAGCACAAATATTTGGCCCCAGCCGGGATCGAACTCACGACCCGAGCATTAGAAGTCCAACGCTCTACCATTCGGCCACCCCGGCTCCCAGAGAGAGAGAGAGAGAGATGACTGAGGCCTATCTACAGTTGGTAGTGTAGCCTTTAGTAGGCATCAAATAACACGAACCATTTCTATCTGTGTCTTGGTCGGCAAGTCCTGATTCACTGATTCAGTTGTAGATTCTCCAGGATGGTAACAGGTTAGGGTAGAAACACATTAGCTGCCGAGCAAAGTGTGTTTGGAAAACTGGTTTGCTAATTTTATTTGTCGTGGAATACTGTGGGGTTTGATTTGTGGCTGAACTGACTACTTTGCAAAGTGCTAGTGTCCTCAACAGACAGACAGTGTCTCCACGTGTAGACGTTTGGTGACGAGATGTCACGTGATCAGTGTCCTCAACAGACAGACAGTGTCTCCACGTGTAGACGTTTGGTGACGAGATGTCACGTGATCAGTGTCTATCTTGTCCATGTGCTGTAAGAGTGGTTTCGGTGTTGGCTTTGATATTGACCTGACCGTGTTGCCAGTGAAGGTTTAAGCGTTTGGTGTGAGGGATTTTTACACTGAAGTGGCCGGCCGGCTACACAAGTCATATTCAATAATCTCTCTCTCTCTCTCTCTCTGTGTCTCTGTATGTGTGTGTGTGTGTGTGTGTGTGTGTGTGTGTGTGTGTGTGTGTGTGTGTGTGTGTGTGTCCCTATATTACCTGCACTAGACAACAGTAAAGTAGTTGACATGCACTATAGGACATTCCGAGCCAGGCAACCCAACATACAGACCACTGGTTGAGTGACATGTAGTAGCCACAAGAGATCAGCTTGACGTCACCCGTTGTCAATACTGATACCCTCACTACACACACACACACACACACACACACACACACACACACACACACACACACACACACACACACACACACACACACACACGCACGCACGCACGCACGCACGCACGCAAACAGCGAATGTGATGGCGAAAGGTTTTTTGGTGGTGTCGTTTATGTGAAAACTGTCGTTTATCGTCGGAGGTTTGTCCTTTTGCCCTGCTCCTAATTTTCTCAAATCTCTGGTGAAGACATAAATCTGAATCAGTATCAGTGAAGTATAATGTGAATGTGTGTGTGTGTGTGTGTGTGTGTGTGTGTGTGTGTGTGTGTGTGTGTGTGTGTGTGTGTGTGTGACAGAGAGAGAAAGAGAGAGAGTTCCCAAATCGAGTTCCCATGGGTAGCCGGTCTTGTCAATGAAAGCCAACTGGATGCAAGGACCGTACCAGTGCAGCCTTATTCCCCCGGGCAGCCCCCCCAAAAGCGGTAAGAGTAACAACAACATCCACTCTGATTCGTCACGTATCAATGGACAATCGATTTGCCATTTGCCATTAATGAGCTTTCAGCCACCACGGCTTGATGTGGTGATCTGGTGATCTGGTGAACTCGACGCTCGACACTCAACACTCGACACCCATTAGTGACGTGACGTTCATGATCCGTCTATCCATCATATCTTTGTCGTACTGCGTGATGCTGGCAGTATCTTAATCCCCAGATAAAGTGACAACTCCTGATCTTTAAAAGTAAGCACTCAAACTGTTTCGCCGCCCTAGCGTGACATATGCAATGCTACTCCAGATGGCGTTGTAGATGGTCCATGCGGGGCCGGCCACACACTTCATTTTCCGCCAGTACCTGCATGTCATCCTTTAGTTTCACTCAATTCCCGTCGTTTGAGCTGCTGATGCTGTAGGGGTTTCTTTGAAGTCATTGTATTAATTTTCCTGATTGTTCTGTTTTGAAAACTAGTCAGGCGCTTCTACGTATGTGGAATGTGAACAGTTCATGAGATCGAGTGACGTCACCAGAAATTCATTCCAAAGGTAAGTACCTCCGATGGTTGAAATGTAAAACGTACTAATTCAATCCAATGTAAATGAAGAAAATGAAAAGTGTAAAACGTTTACATCGGTACATCAGGAATCCGAACAAGTGAAAAATGATTTTACAGAAAATCCGTAGACGGTTCATAAAGACACGAGCAACTTTCAAACCGCGACGAAATCCTGCAATGTCCACCGTCTCGGGCACGTTGTCACGACTTTACTATGGACTCGAACCACTGACTGATAGATTCATCAACCAGTTGATCAGGATAACTTGATGGTCAATTACCTCCTAATTATTTTATACGTGCATGTATCAGTAGTGAAGACGGGGAGGGGGGGGAGGGGTATTGTAATGGCCGGACTGCCCATTATTTACATCAGTACTCACGCACTAACACATCCTATAGGTAGCCAGTTTCTTTTTATCTGCTCCAGAAACACCGCGAAGACATTGTGAGCTGAATGTGTGTCATTGTGTTGTCTGATGACTGACTTCTTGCTGTGTTCCCACTGATAGACACCAAGTCACGAAGCCCGCTTACCCAGCCCACGTAACATTAACAGACTGACTGTCAGCCGTCCACGCTTTGTCTTCTTGTTGGCAATGCTACTTCCCGACACTGGCTTATCCCAGCTGGGGCCAAATCAGTATTTGTGCTGGCTTTTTCATCGTTGGCCCGTCTTTGATATCACCCGTATGTGGTGGAAAAGGACGTTAAACCCCCAAACACCCACCCACCCACCCGACACTGGCTACTTGCTGGATATTGTTTTCGTTACAGAGCAGCTTTAACCACCGTCCAGTTCCGAAGGAGTGGCTAGTTCAAGGCAAGAGTTAGTGACGTCAGCAGCACTCTTTAGCCGTGACGTCAGTACACAATACTCACGTGATGTCGGGTGACGTGGTACCTGTGACGATGTCCTGCCCGGCAGACGCGGGAAACGACCAGTGTCACGTGCTGGAGAAGGACAGACAACTCACCCTGTCCCTACTGCACGCCAACAATCTGGTGACGCCACGGACAGACAAGATGGCGGGCAGCAAGTTATGGGACGTGTGTCCATGGCGGGAACAGGAAATTCAAGAGGCCTGTAAAAATGTACCAGTGGACAAGAACAAGAAGAAGGGAGACCAGCCTGGCAAAGGGGAGATCAGAAGCTGGGGAGGGAGGGTAGGTGGTGGTGGTGGTGGTGGTGGGGGAGGTTTCCCTGTTGGTACCAGGCCGTCCTCGCTAGCTGGTTACTTCAGTCTGCGTAACACCCTGCTCACGGCGAGTGAGTATAATAATAATAATAATAATAATAATGAGTATTATATAGGCGCCTTACCCAATTTATGAATCGGCTCAAAGCGCCGCGAACTGAACCCAACACGCACGCTCACGTGAATAACACGCTTCCTCTCACACACCGGACATAAACACATTACAATCACGTGGTGCGCAGGGTCAGCTCAGCTATTGAAATTTCGGAATTTAGAATTGCATTTATTTTTCAAATTTGGTGGGCTGAACATTTCCAAAGCAGAGGGGGAGGAAGCCGGAGTACCCGGAGAGAACCCCCGACGATCGGCCCGAATGAACGGTGCCACATACGACAAGGAAAAATTCTTTGCCCCGAGTGGGACTCGAACCCCTGACCTCTCGCATTGGTGACAGGTCTCTTAACCACTAGACCACCGACCGCCCCAGTATCAAGCTATAACATCTTTATCCACTTGTTTCTTTCTAATCATATCGCAGGTCAGTGATTTAAGTGATACACGTCAAGTCACTTGTTCAGGTAATATTGTGACTTTGACACTTTGTAATGTCGTACGGATGTGACACTTTATTGTTCCGTCTGCGTAGCTTTGCACAGGTTGAAGATCACTTTGCGTGTGATTTCTGTTTGAGTGTGATGTATGTCTGAGTGTGAGTTATATTATATTCCATGTGTTTTCTTCTGAATGGTCTCTCAGTCTCCAGTTACGCCATTCCTGCTTCAGGCGGCGAAACACTAAGTGGAATCCATCGTAAAGTATGTGTAGAGAAACGCATACATTGTTTGAACATAATTATTTGGGTCAAAGCAAAATCTGGAGACTGAGAAACATGCGTAAGTGACCGTTCGTGTTGGAACAAATAGTGTGGGAACTGCCCTAACTGTGATACTGTGTAACAGCATTCTCATGTATCACACATCATCCTTTATTACAGGACAGTTCAAATTTCGTCACCACACGGACTTGTCCCAACACATGCTGCAGTACCGATACTACCACACGGTCAGTGAGGTCGGGCGCGCCTGTCTGAAGCGGGAGAATGCCGACACCCAGTGGGAATTTTTCTCCATAGCACCGCCCAAACACTCGCCACGCAAAAAGATACCACCAAGGTGCAACATGAAGCAGATCATCTCCCATACACTGTTAATCATGCATGATCAGTCACGTGTTCAATATGCACAGTAGATAGACGACTCCACTTGACAATTCCCGGGACCAGGACCTCGCTTTACTTTGCCGTGTATTAGCAAAACACAGTACGCCAACGACGTCATTATATGCAAAAAGGGGTAATTTCGTCATGAAAGAGATTGACGTGATGGTCTTTTTCCTCAAATAACATCAATGAACGTACTGCTTTCTGTTCCACGTTTCATTCATAGCAAACTGCGCCTGCTTCCCACTTTGTAGTGTCTGGCAAAGACTTTTGACTCTGGCAAAGACTTTTGACTCTGGCAAAGACTTTTGACTCTGGCAAAGACTTTTGACTCTGGCAAAGACTTTTGACAGACCATGCCATGTGTTGTGCTCATTATACCACGACACGCGATTGGCTGAATTCTGGGGGTTCACCCCTTTTGATTGCCAGGCGTGGAGTCGTGTATTATGTATTGTGATATCGGCGACCGAATCATTACCATGGTCAGATCGACAACGTCTACCTGTCAGCCATCTCAGTTTGTGTCAGTTACATCTTTACAACATTCGAAAGAGCGTAAATGAATCATTCGATGATGATGACGATGATGATATGACTGACCAGTTAAAGGGCGTTTCGAAGACGGCACTTCAGTCTTTATGGGGATGGGGGCAGATTGATAGTTGCGGTGTTCTGATTACTGTCATTTGTTGTTTTCAGTGCCCCTGTGTCAAAACCTAAGGCTAAGGTTGAGCCCGTTCCACCTCCGTGTATAGAGGAGGTGATAGAGACAGGGGTGGACAGTCAGGTGGAGCGTGTGTTGCGTCCACCCACCCCTACCATCTTCCTGACTACCCCCTCCTCCAGTACCACCTCCAGCCCTCGCAGTGAGTCGTCGTCCATCCTCATAGACAGCCTGACTGTAACGCTGCCGCCCATTGGATGCTCGGACCAAAAAGTGACAGGCGCCAAATCGCCGGAGCCTGTGACGTCAGAATCCATGACATCAATTATCCAATTGACGTCAGCCGTCAAAAAGCGCCGCATCTTTTTTTCTTGGAGTCAGTACGGGCAGTACTGCCGTCTGCGAGAGAAGAGAGAGAATGGTGACGGGCCGACTGACGTCCCCAAGCTCCTCACAATAGACCAGCTGCAGATTGTGGACGTCAAAGGTCAGGGGGCGGCCAGCAAGGGGTCCCGAGACTCAAACGCTAGTAACAGTCTTGTGCTGGACGCGACTAACGCCGTGGACCCTGTCAGTGTGAGTTTGTCGTCCAACCACTGCATGCCACAGCGGCGATTCGTCGGTTCTCTGGGAAACTTAAGTGCCCCTTCCTCACAGTCGTTATGGAGAAGAGACGAGCCGCAACACGCCAGGCGGGTCAAGGACCTGGCCTTCAACAAACTGCGGCAGGAACAACAGACTGTTGAGAAAGCGCAGTCGTCCACGGTGTCGTTGCGGGAAGAGGAAGGTTCTCCAACGAGCGACACACTGTGCGAGTTGCCGTGTAACATCGAGAAGAGCGTATTGAGAGAGAGTCGCCGTATGCAGATCCCGCTACAGCAACGCTACGACGAACACGCCCTCAGGTCAGCAGCCATGAATCGCTCCAGGACGCACGATGAGCCACCGGGGAAACTAGACCCTAACTACCTCATACAATATATGAGACGGCGCCATTTTGGCGACACGAGCACAGAGAAACAAGGACTGTTGGCTATATCCGAGAGCCGGCACCAAGAAGCTGTACCTGACTGGCATACGTTCAACAAGCTGACGGGAACACCGTGTAGTCAGGCCGACACAATAGACTCGCTGTCTCCCTGGCCCAGCTGTAGCACGCTAGTCACCGCCACAAGCACTCTGGAGTCGTGCAGAGTTCCGCCCCCTTCACCGGAAGCTGGAGAACCACGTGTACGAGTACAGTCAGCTCGTCCCCGCTCCGCCCGCAAACTGCAGCCGCACCAAATTTCGCCATACGCCTGTCCAATCGTGATCAAGTCTCCGCGGGCTAAAGCAAGGAAACACAAGAAGCTGGCAAAGGCAAGCGGAGCTTCGTCCACCAAGAGCGTCATCGCGTCCATCGGGGTCACGTGGCAGACGGGGCATCACGGGAGAGGGAGAAAACAGGAGACTGTTAGCGACCCCAGCCTGTCGTCCTACCAACAGGCAGGCAGCGCCTATCGCTTCCACCCGACTCTGATGCTCAAGTACAAGAAGAAACTAGCGCGTAGTCACGATAGTAGCACGCACAAGGGCGCGGGGACCAAACAGCACCGTGCACAAGACCCAGCCAAAAAGCACACAACCATCGGCAAATCTCTGGCCGCCAAACTAGAGTCGGACATGTCCAATTTGACGCTGACTACTTCGTCTGCGGACATTGTGCCTTCCAAAAGTCGGACGGACAGATCCAGCTCCGGCGTGGAATCCTTCTCTGGCGCCACTCAGGCCAGTCGGGCGATCCGGGTTATAGCTGACGACAACCCATTCGTCATGGACGACGAGGTCATCCTTGACGGTTCTCCGGCTCCCAGGGGCTGCAGTCAGTCGGTGAGTGGGGAGCAGACAACCCTGACGTTCGTCACACAGTTACGGGGCGACTGTCTGCAGGTGAAGGACGCTGACAACCGTCTGCCCAAAACCACGAGACAGAGTCGGTCTAAAGGTAACCGTCACGCTGATCGGCCAACAGTAAGTGGTGTGTGGGTCAGGTCGTCTCGCTCCGGACTCGGCACGGACACATCTAGCTCTGCAGTCGCCGCTCCATCGCCTAGCTCTGAGGTCGCCGCTCTTATGCCTAGCTCTGAGGTCGCCGCTCTCTCGCCTAGCTCTGTGGTAGGCGCTCTCTCGCCTAGCTCTGCAGTCGGCGCTGAGAGATTGAGATCTGTGGACAGTGATGAGAATCTTGTGGGGCTGGGCCTGAAACTGGGGCTGTCGGAGAGTGTGAGTGGGTCTTTGCACGTGGAGCAGGGTAGTGACAGTATTCGTGACGCGAATAGTGTTATCAGTATTGCTGAAGCAGTCAGTCTGACTTACTGCAGTGTGCCCAAACAAGACAATGTTCCGTCGGAGGACAGCACTGGTGGGGACAGCAGCTATCCGGGCGAGGGCAGTATCGTGGACGAGGGGAGTGTCGTGGATGAGAGGAGTATCGTGGACGAGGGGAGTGTCGTGGATGAGAGGAGTATCGTGGACGAGGGGAGTATCGTGGACGAGGGGAGTATCGTGGACGAAGGGAGTATCGTGGACGAGGCCAGTAGCTGTGACGAGAATGTTGACAGCAGTAGTAATTTTGACGAGTACAGTGTCATTCATGACGGCCAAGTGTTCGGCAAGAGCGTTGCTTCAGACGCTGAGTTCACACAAGACGAGGACCGAGTGTTGGCCACCAGCAGCGCCTCCTCTGTGTCCATGTCGTCGTCCTGGTTGATGTATGAAAACCTCATCACACAACCGCTCTTCTACGACAACCCGAGCTTCGTGTTGAGTGCAAACCCTGCCCAGTCCGGTGGCCAGACGGAGGGACGTGCTATAGCGCGCTCACAACAACGACGACTCTCACTCCCGCCATGCCCAGCACGCCGCGTGCACACCACCAGTCACGTGGCCTCGAGACGGGCTGGATCCCGACATGGGAGTTCAAGAAACACCAATAACCACCAGGGCGCTATAGTAGCGGAGTCAGTTGGCGTCAGGCACACGGACAGGGGACCTGCTAGCGTGTTTTATGACGCAGCATCCGCGAGAAGTGCACATCCACACGTGAAAGACGGCGGGAGCGCGGACGGAGTCAGTCGTGGAGTTGGTGCGGCGCGGACCTCCACAGATGTAGAGTGTTGGGCATCGGTATCACAGGCCGCCAGCAGCGACATGTTATCTGCGTCTGAAGCGGCCGGTGCTGAGGAAGTCACGTGTCAACACTCCGCCACATGCAGCACCACCTGTGTCAGTGAGAATCCGCTGTCAGAAACTGCACGTCGATGTAAGGACTCACTTGAACCTACATCAACTTCTGACACAGGTTCTAGACGAGAGGCAACATCAAATCCTGACACAGGTTTTAGACGCAAGGCAACATCAACTCCTGACACAGGTTCTAGGCGCGAGGCAGCATCAACTCCTGACGCAGGTTCTAGGCGAGAGGCAAAATCAACTAACACAGGTTCTAGACATGAGGCAACATCAACACCTGACACAGGATCTAGACGCAAAGCAACATCAACTCCTGACACAGGTTCTAGACGCAAAGCAACATCAACTCCTGACACAGGTTCTAGGCGCGAGGCAGCATCAACTCCTGACACAGGTTCTAGGCGAGAGGCAACATCAGCTCCTGACACAGGTTCTAGGCGAGAGGCAACATCAACTCCTGACACAGGTTCTAGGCGAGAGGCAACATCAACTCCTGACACAGGTTCTAGGCGAGAGGCAACATCAACTCCTGACACAGGTTCTAGGCGAGAGGCAACATCAACTCCTGACACAGGTTCTAGGCGAGAGGCAACATCAACTCCTGACACAGGTTCTAGGCGCGAACCAACGCCAGTAGGAAGTGGAGTGAAAACAAGATTTATTCCCCCATCCTGTCAGCGCGCGTGGCTGGCCCTCAATGGACAAAAATCTAAAGTTCCTCGGCCAAAACCGGTCGTCACTCAGGACAAGAAGGTTCTGCCAGATCAACCCGATGCCATGCCAACCCAGAGTAAGATGACATCCAGACCTACCCTCGGGCACAACCTGCCTGTCTCCCCGAGATCCTCCCAGAAAATCAATACAGCCGAGGAGATCAAAAAGACGACGTCAGAGAAACAAGATGGCGGCCAGACTCGGGAGATTAGTTGTGATCTGCAGAACACGACATGTGAAAACAGTGAGGACAAGGCTTCGTGTGAAAACATTGAAGACAACGCTTCGAGTGGAAACGTTGATGAAACACACCAAGCGGATAGTGACAATGAGTATGTGGAGATCAGTACAGAATCTGATAACCCCGTACCCAAGAAACACGTGCTGCACATCAAGAAACAGCAGCCACATCTCAGCATGCAAAGACGGGCGTCACAGGCAATGGCGGCCTTGGAGAAAGAGCGTGAGCAAATCAAGCAGGAGATCAAGGTGATTCTGGACAAAACGAGACACGTGTACAGAAAACCATTGTGGTGCACCAGTCCGCGCCCTGTCACCTCACTTAATTTGTCCGCGTTGAAAGTGACCGGGAGAGGCGCGGGACAGGGGTCAGAGGTCGCCGATGGCAGCAGTAAAGGACTGAACAAGGAGAACGACCCTCCCAGACAGGGAATAAGAAGGATGGGATTGGGCAACTTGTCGTCATCAGGTCGGCGATCAATGCCAGGAATGGGAGCCACACCACTGCCGGCGCCCGGCCAAAGGAAACTGTCAGTCCTTGGGGTGGGCTATCTGTCGCCCACCGGAACAGACACACGTGCAACAGGGAAGGCGACACCTGTATCACAGCCTGTGCCAAGAGCACAATCTGCACCAGGGGACACGGCAACCATGGCAACACAACAAGCAGCAGCAGCAGCAGCCACGGGAGAACAATGGTCAGAAAGTGCAGGAGGTTATTTGTCAGAAACTGCTGCAGGAGATGTGTCAGCACCAGGCCTGACCCAAGATCCGGTGTTTGGTGGTGGCAATCAGTCCACACGCACAACAGGAGACAGTGGAGCAGTAGATCCAGAACCTTCCAGCTCGCCCTTCCATCATGCACCTGCACTACCTCCCTGTCTACCCGCCTTTTTGACTGACAAATCACCCATTGACATGGCCAGCACGTATCGGCGCCTCGTGTCGGGTCTGCCTGACATACAGCACGGTAACAAACCTCTGGAGGTACCGCCCGATGTCGTCATGCCCATGGCCTATCGTCTGAATGGCACGTGGGCACCCCCACCCACAGCCGGCCTGCTTCACCAACTCAGCAGATTCGGCGACCTGGAATCTTCCATGGATAAGAGACACTTTGTGCCGAGATCCCTGTCGCCTGTACACAGAGTGTGGCGAGACTCACGGCCTGCCTCTCCAGGCTGGACCAGTCAACTAGAAGCTTGTCACATTACCATACCAGCGCTAACACACTTGCTGGATCGCGGCTCGTTCGTTGGACCTGAACGTGTGAGCGAGGCGCACGAGTGTGGCGTCATTGGCGAACGACCCGCTGACGTCAGCCCCCACAGTGCCGATGCAGAAGGCGGCAAGATGGAGGAAGATCTCGAGGGTTACGCGAGAGATGAACCGAACGTGACGTCAGACTGTAACTCGGAAGACATGGCGGACTCGCCGGCATCACCAGCACCCACGGCGGCCTCCAAAACCACTTCCCACGGACCGTCAGACTCGGACGCCTTGTCCCCTCCACTGCTGCACGCCGTCTTCAGAAACATGATGGCCCCTCGGCCTACACTGACTGGGGTAGAGACCGGTTCCGAGGACCGATCGGAGGGGGCCTCTACCACAGAAACGCGCACAAAGACGCGCACGAGACGCCACCACAGTCGGGTGGAGGCCAGGGGGCGGGGAGAGAGTGGCCATTTCACATCCGGCAGTTCATCGAGGGCGAAACCTGTAAAGCTGAGCAGCATCCAGTCAGAGCAGCGTCTAGTGACGTCAGGCCGGCCCGTGGACCTCAAGTATAACATGCTGCGTGCAGCCAGTGTGGATGGCTGGTGGGCCAAGGACAGGCGATGTCAGCCTCCCAGTCGCACTCACTTCACGGCCCGTCGTGACGTCATGCTGACCAGTCAACCCGACAGAGACGGGGGAGGGGAGATAAGTGAGAGAGAGACAAAATCCACTCACATGGACAGACCGACCGACAAGACCAGCAGCAGTCAGGGAATGGTAGGGAAAATCAGTGAAACTTTAATGTGATTCTTACTGTACACCCAACACTATGGACACACTGGAAGTGTTCTGTGTACTTGTGAAAACCCCCAGTGGATGCATTCCGTGTGAAAACCCCCAGTGGATGCATTCCGTGTGAAAACCCCCAGTGGATGCATTCCATGTGAAAACCCCCAGTGGATGCATTCCATGTGCAAATAGCAACGTGAACGAGTAGCAGTAGCACAGTATTGAAGAAGTGAACACTGTAGGGCTTTCCTGTCATCATTGCAACGAACTGAATGGTACCTCTGTAAGTCGGGGAGCCGGGGTGGCCGAATGGTAGAGCGTTGGACTTTCAATGCTCGGCTCGTAAGTTCGAATCCCGGCTGGGGCCAAATATTTGTGCTGGCCTTTTCATCGCTGCCCCGTCTTTGATATTACCCTTAAGTGGCGGAAAAGGACGCTAAACTCCCAAACACCCCACCCCTTTGTAAGTGGAGAGATACGAGTGCGTGTCTTCCTGTCTTCACAACTGTCATGACGTGAGCTCCAGAGGACTCGTCACGAGGCACCAAGCCTAGTCGGTGGTGGTGGGAGTTGGGGAGAGGGGGGGGGGGCTTGTATCAAAGGACTAGATGCAGTGCCTCAGACGTCAGATGAAGTACGGGTGAAGTGAAGTATTATAATGGGAAGGGGGGGGGGAGGGGGGTGGTGTAAGAAATAATTATTTCGTCTTTCTGTGACGTTTGCTGGACCGGTGGCCGTAAACTAGCGCGGACAGACGGTGAAGTGAATTGTGCAGGCACTGACCACTGACTTGCTTTTTAAACTCCTCACTTTCTGAATACGGAATGAATAAATTGTTTTCTCACTGTCCAAAAACACTTTCTTCATGCTGATCCACGTAGAATACACAGAAATTGCCACCAAACGTTGCTGAACATTACCAACACTGTCTAAACTTTGACGCTTTCACTGTCCTACATCCTAATGTGGGATTCGCATGCAGCTTGTGTGTGTGTGTGTGTGTGTGTGTGTGTGTGTGTGTGTGTGTGTGTGTGTGTGTGTGTGTGTGTGTGTGTCCTTTTCATAAAAGACTGAATATAAAGACGATGAGACAGGCAGAAGAAGATAACATTGATACAAGTACTGACGACACTAACGACGCCATCATTGATAGCACACGACGTTAGTTACAGGCAGAGAACGTCTCACTGTTTACATGCCAGAACCATACGCAGCTAGCGCGGACGACCTACGTGGCGTGGCAGGCACAAACTGAATGGTGCATTGTTATGTGGCGCGCTGCCAGTGAGCCAGTCCACGCTACAGGTCTCAAGTCTACACGCGTTTACGTGAAGCAGTGTGTTTGTCGTGTGGAAGTGAATTAAACATAGGGCGCACTGCCACAGCCAGGAGACGGGCAGGTAAACACACACCAACACTACTACACTCTATACTGCACGTCACGCATGGCCGCGCGCGGGTCGTCACGGTGAAGATCGAAGTAGACTGATCGAACATCCAGACACTGTGACAGTGGCTGTGCTGGTTACAATGTTGTGGGAGACATGTTGAGTGGACAGTATAGTACAGGTCACAGTGTTTGTAGGGTGTTGGTGAGTGTGAGTGTGTCTCCACACAGACCAGGTCCTGGTGCTGATAAGCGGGACACACGACGTAAGGTAGGTGTGCAGAGTTCACTTGGTTCTTCCGGTAAACAGTACATAATATTCATGTATGTCGTGTACTTGGGAGCGCCCCAAATATGATTTAAAAAATGTGTGTGTGTGTGTTAGTGGGGAGGGGGTGGGGGCGGGGGAGGGTGTCTGCTACAGTGCTTGCATGCGTGTGTCGGCCGATTTCATGAGTGTCTCTGACTGCAAATAACTATGGACATATCAGACAATAAGTTACCAAATGCCTTCCGTTTGTTACACACACACACACACACACACACACACACACGCGCGCGCGCGCGCGCGCTCTACTCTTGTTCCACTCGTGTTGTGAATGACGTGTTTATATTTGATCGTCACCTAAATGATCACTAGCCAATGGCCGACACTGGTTGCAGAAGGCGCTATGGCGGACGAGGAGCAGCGTGTTGTGAGTGTGGACAGTACCGTACGACAGTCTCTACTGACCGGTAATTGGTCCGCTTTAGTCACGTGTCTACAACAGCAGCAGCAAGTGACCGACACACGGTTGGACTGGGCACTACAGATGGCCAGTGAGAGAGCCAGTCAAGCGGAACTGTTACACCTCATCCCCTACATCCCCGATCCCCATCTCCACCCTGTGCTGACGGAGTGCGTCAAGCGCGGACTGTGGGGCTGCGTCACGCTGCTGATGACGCGTGGATTGACGCAGCAACAACAGAAGTGGGCCCTGTCAGGAGCTAGTCAGCGCGCCACTGGGACTGACCTTGAGCGTATCGTCTGTCACCGGTGTGTGGAGAGGACGTTACTGGACTGTGTCTTACCGAATCTAGTCAAGCGTGACCAGTGGACGGTCATCAGGCACCTGGTGCCACATCACGTGACCGACCAGCAACGAAGATGGGTGTTGAGAGAGGCCGGTAAACACGCCAGCCAATCGGATCTCAGGTGGTTCGTGTCCCACTGTGCTGACGATCAAGTGGACAGCGTTTTATCAGAGGCGGTCAAGCGACAGATGTGGCTGGTAGTCGGCGACCTGCTCAAGCGACCAGTAAGCGACAAAGCCAAGAGGAGGGCTGTGGAAGAGGCCATGAGACATGCTGCAGACAGCGAGTTCAGCTTGATCGTGTGTCACTGTACTGACGACCAGCTGGAGCCGGCACTAAAAGCGACAGTGAGCAGACACTTGTGGGGCGTGATGGAGAGGCTGTTGTCACGTGTCGTGGACGATAGACAGCTCCAGTGGGCCGTGGTAGAGGCCATGAAGCACGCTGACGAGGAGTTGGTGTCGCGACTGATTGGGGAGTATTGTGACGACTTGACCCTGGGACCCGTGCTGTCGGAGGCCGTCAGGCGACGTTTGTGGACCTGTGTGGGCGATCTGCTCAAACACCGGGTGCTGGACGCCCGCAGACGATGGGCGGTGGAGGAAGGCAGCAAACACGCGAGAGAGACACAGCTGCTGACGCTGCTCCCTCACTGTGCTGACGACCAGGTGGACAACGTACTGAGGGAGGTCGTCAACAGACGGATGTGGGACTGCGCCCTAGAGTTGTTGAGACGGCGAGTGAAGGACTCTCTGACGGGATGGGTGGTGGAGGAAGCCAGTAGACACGCCAGTGAGGACAAGCTCCGCCCCTTTCTGAGATACTGTTCTCAACACGTTTTGTATTCCGTGTTGCTGGAGACAGCGAGGCGGGGCATGTGGCGTACAACCAATCAGCTGCTGAGACGTCATCATGACGTACATTGTGTTCAGGCTGTCATGGAAGAAGCTGCGGATCAGTTGAAGACGGACTGTGAGGTGGAGATGCAGAAAGCTGTACAGTGTCACGCGTGGACGGCCGTGAGTAAGATGCTGCAGCACTGGACACTCAGTGACCAAACACGCATCTGGGCGGTGGAGCGGGTGTGTCGGTCCGGTCTCTATCATTCAGCCTGTGGTGACGGTGATTTCGTCACAATCGTGCAGCACTGTGACGTCACGCAGCTAGTGATGACGCTGGAGGTGGGAGTGAAGAGAAACATGCCACACGCCGTGCGCGACATACTGACACGGATCGGGCAATATGGCGACCCTCGCTCCGTCACCAGAAACGGACAGACGCTGCTTGTTGTTGTCATGGAGACCAAGGAGTGTCGCCGTCAGCTGGTGGCGGAGTGCATCAGGCTAGGTGTCAGCACCCATCAGCGTGACGTCACAGATTTCTACGTACCGCCCAGTCGTTCAGGACTGACGCGGCCAGCCATTTTGTCCATGCCTGGCAGCAACTCCCCGTTTGAGCGAGCCATCGTCAGCAAAGACTTTCACGTTGTGCGCATGCTGTACGAGTCTGGAGCGTGTTCTAACAAAGAACTTCACTGGCTGCATAGACAGTTTTCACGCTGGAGTTTACAAAGTGGGAGATTTGTGTTAGAGTTAGGTGAGATGGCGGACTATGTGGGGACAAAAGCCACAACACCACGAAGTCTGATGTCCACGTGTCGCCTGGTGATCTCTCACCATCTGGGTGTGGGCTGTACGCGTCAGGAAAGAGTGAAACAGCTCCCCCTACCGGAACCACTTAGAGACTATGTCTTGTTCTCCGATATTGTGAACGTTGGCGAGGATGACGTCACACTGACTGATGACGTCACACACGCAAGTGATGGTGCCGATATTGTTACAGAAATAGCTTACGAGTTACTTGATCACCAGAACCAGGACTAAACACACTTTCTACATCTTTTGCATAAATGTTCCTCTGTGTGTGTGTGTGTGTGTGTGTGTGTGTGTGTGTGTGTGTGTGTGTGTGTATGTTCTGCTTCGATGTTTATATTCATCGCTATGAAAATGGAAAGTGTCATGTGATATTGATGGCTGCTATAGTTAATAGTTAATACATTCAATCTACTGACTGTGAAATGATATACAGTATGTTGAAAGTGGCTCGAAGTATTTAGGATTTATCTCACACTGCTTTTCGTCTTAGAATGTAAAGTAAGAGAGGTTTTCATGACTGACTGAGAAGCTGAGGGCGACGACTGGTTGGACAACAGTGTTTCTGACTGGCTTATCTATTTAGTGCTTTGCGTGTTTTAGCATCATATGAATTAACATGATCTGAAAACAATTGTAACTTTTCGTGTGTGTGTGTGTGTGTGTGTGTGTGTGTGTGTGTGTGTGTGTGTGTGTGTGTGTGTGTGTTGCACCTTTTCTGCTAAGCCCCAAGACAATACTGATTGATTTGGCTGATTGATTAAATATGTGTGTGTGTGTGTGTGTGTGTGTGTGTGTGTGTGTGTGTGTGTGTGTGTGTGTGTGTGTGTGTGTTTCACCTTTTCTGCTAAGCCCCAAGACAATACTGATTGGTTTGGCTGATTGATTAAATGTGTGTGTGTGTGTGTGTGTGTGTGTGTGTGTGTGTGTGTGTGTGTGTGTGTGTGTGTTGCACCTTTTCTGCTAAGCCCCAAGACAATACTGATTGATTTGGCTGATTGATTAAATATGTGTGTGTGTGTGTGTGTGTGTGTGTGTGTGTGTGTGTGTGTGTGTGTGTGTGTGTGTGTGTGTTTCACCTTTTCTGCTAAGCCCCAAGACAATACTGATTGGTTTGGCTGATTGATTAAATGTGTGTGTGTGTGTGTGTGTGTGTGTGTGTGTGTGTGTGTGTGTGTGTGTGTGTGTGTGTGTGTGTGTGTGTGAAAGAGACAGACAGACAGAGAATGGGGTGATGGAAATGATTCCGAGTTGTTTCCTAATCAGGTTGGGTTTGATACCTTACCCATACCACCGCCATCAACAACAATTTCAAGAAAAGCAAACATCACACAATGTCAACATCACACAATGTCAACATCACACAATGTCCAACATCACACAATGTCCAACATCACACAATGTCCAACATCACACAATGTCCAACATCACACAATGTCAACATCACACAATGTCAACATCACACAATGTCAACATCACACAATGTCAACATCACACAATGTCAACATCACACAATGTCCAACATCACACAATGTCAACATCACACAATGTCCAACATCACACAATGTCCAACATCACACAATGTCACACTCTTTCTTGTACTTTATACATACATGTAGTATTTTTTACAGTTTTTTTTATGAACAGAATGATATCTCTCTCTCTCACATACACACACACACACACACACACACGGTATCGGTACATTTGGCATTTTTCATTTCATCGCATACGTTCGTAATTATTCGGCACATTCAAAGTTAACACTTCAATACTTCGTGGTATTTTCCGTGCTGTAGATGAATGGAAATCATTTGCAACTTGTAAACGCAAAGATGAACAACAACCACAACGGTGTTTGGGGCGACACAGAAAACAAGTTTAACATTATCCTTACTGGCTGTAGATGTGGGTTTCTAGGTGAAGATGACGGAGACAAAGTAGCCAGCTAGTTGTTTAAATCACGACCGAGGTGAATGATACAAGCGATGTTTGAACTGCACCGATGGCTCTCAATGCTCGGGTCGTGAGTTCGAATCCCGGCTGGGGCCAAATATTTGTGCTGGCCTTTTTTTTCTCGTTGCCCCGTCTTTGATATCACCCTTATGTGGTGGAAAAGGACGTTAAACTCCCAAGCACCCACCCACCCCGCATCGATGGAATGGATTGAAATACAGTTCTCGTCCACAAATCCAGGGTAGATAATTTTTTTCTTATGGTTAAGTCACGAGTTGCATTCCCTGCTGAATAGTGGCCGCGCACTGTTTACCGAGCACTTGATAACTGTACACGTCACAATGCACTATTGAACTAACACGTAGGCCAGTCGGCTTTTTAGGACGGGGTTAGGTGACAGTTTGACTTTCGGTTTGTAGCGTTCTGGGGAAAATAGTGTATGGGCACTAGACACTGACGTCATGCTTGAGGCGGGAAGGCAGAGTCAGTGTGGAGAATCGTTACAACCCACATTACTACGGTAGGCACTGAGTCACTGCAGTTAGTCCCCAGTTACTGATCACAGGCAAAGTGAAGACAATATGTACACTGACGACTAGTCGCAGTCAGTAATGAACACAGCCCATAAGTAGTACAGTGTACAGTTACTATTAGGTCTACAGTCACTAATTATACTCCACTCTTCAATTCAGTCTCGAACGGTTAAGAAACGTGTGCCCGTCGAAAAGAAACAAAACCCTTACAAAAAAAATCTGGATGTGGCCACCGGACACACAGTCAAACCACCTTTTCACTCCTATACTCTGTTCGATCGCAATAACCGCTGAGTCCGTGTATCCATTTTCCGTTTGAAACACATCGATCCAGAAATGAGGATCCTATTCTCGAATGGTGAAGAAAATGTCTAAAATTTACAAAGAATGGTGATAAGTCTGGATATTTCAAACATTACACGCTGTCTTGGGAGAACACCAAGCGAAACTGAACGGCTGTACTGTTCGTGCTGAACTTCGTGAAATCGATTATAGCTTCACGTGGTGCAGGTCACAATGTCAGTATGTGCCGCGACTGGAAACCGGATGTCCCTCGTTTATGACAGCTATGTGTCGGCAGAGAGAAAAAAAAAAAAAGTCATAAGTAAAATGGCGGAAAATGACAAGTCTCTTATGAACCGTTAAGTAGGACCTCGCCAAATCTCTGGTTAAATCTGTTGACGTGTACGTCATCTACAAAGTGTCGTCTGCTCGGAACTGCAAGGGGAGATCATAGAGACATTGTTTCGTTTTTCTGTGAATTCGCAGAGAAAATGTTCAAGAATACAGACGGTGCGACGAAGGAATGAACGACTGTACAAGCAGACGGTGACACACACACTGACAGCACACGTCAAGCACACCAAACATTTTTTCTTACAACAATAAGTCAAACATTTAAGTTATTTCAAAGACAAACTTTAGATATATGAAGACATAAGTTCAACTATGGCGATAGGCACAACTGTTGCACAGGCGTAAGGACACAAACAGAGCGTAGGGTCATGTTTGGTGTTTACTTGAGGTACCCTGTTTGGCGAGTGTGCTAGTCTGTAGTGAGTTTTGTCACAAAAAGCATTATTTTCGTGATTTTTGTGTTATGTACGTCAAGGTGCATGCAAGGCGGCTGCAACAAGAGGAAATGATACTGAGTCCAAAACTACTTACCGTGCACTGATGACTTGGGTTCATGTTCATGTCACAGGTGGTTTTCTCTGAAAGTCTCAACACATAATTATGACAGGAATACAGGAGCGTGTGGACAACTGTGGTGGAATGTTAATGTGGTGAATCTGTGGATGAAAATCAGTCACTGGGGTCACAATTTTGCGTCGGAAACCAATGTGGTGACTCTGGCCAGCGTGTTTCCGCATACTGAGCAGATGACGTTGTTTGGAGGCGGACTGAGGACTGAGGACCAGCTAGACGGCGCTGACTGGTGGCTATTATAAGAAGATTTGTTCCCAGTCGGTTCGGAATGGAATGGATCGTAGGCTCAAAGAAAGTCGTATATCTCTCATAGCAGAAGCCACAAAGTCTTGAAAACAGTCGTGATGACCAAAGGAGCCATCCAGCCTTCCTGGCAAACCACAGCCTTCCTGGCAAACCACAGCCTTCCTGGCAAACCACAGCCTTCCTGGCAAACCACAGCCTTCCTGGCAAACCACAGCCTTCCTGGCAAACCACGGCCTTCCTGGCAAACCACAGCCTTCCTGGCAAACCACAGCCTTCCTGGCAAACCACAGCCTTCCTGGCAAACCACAGCCTTCCTGGCAAACCACAGCCTTCCTGGCAAACCACATTACCGCTTTGAAAGCGCCAGTTTTTCATCTCCGCGGCGTAAAGAACATGGAGGCTTGAAAGAAGAAAGACCGATTAAAAACTATCCTTCTTGCACACTTGTTCACCGGGCAAGTCAGTGTCTGTGTCAGTGTGTGTGTCAGTGTGTGTGTCAGTGTGTGTGTGTGTGTGTGTGTGTGTGTGCATGTGTGCGTGCGCGCGTGTGTGTGTGCCTCTGTGTGTGTGTGTGTGTGTGTGTGTGTGTGTGTGTGTGTGTGTGTGTGTGTGTGTGTGTGTGTGTGTGTGTGACCTCTGGCAAAGGTGGAAGTGCCAGAGAGAGAGAGAGAGAGAGAGAGAGAGAGAGAGCAAACCAGCAAAACACAATGCCGGTATTTGTGTGAGATTTATTTTCGTTCGTTGTTTAAAATTGTAACCAAACCAAACACTTTCTGTATGAACTAACGCCAGAAGAAGACACAAGTCCGAGAAGACAAACTGCAAGGTTTTTAGTGTACACGTGCAGCACACTAACGTCACATTCATGTCTGGAGGTCAGTAGCTGACGGTGGCCACGTGATCTCTCTTGTCACGTGACTCCATGCCGTCCGCCCGGGACAGTCTATACTTAACGCTCACCGGAGCTACGTCATCGGCTCCGCCGTCCACGTCCTCGGTGTAACGCTGCCGCGACTGTATCCTGCCAACAGTTCTACTTACGTGCTTTTTATCACATGAGCCACCGTGGATGACGAGAGGCTCGACACTCGCGTCCTGATCAGTGTGGGTGTGTTTTGTGGTGAGTTTGATGGCGGCCGCTTTACGTGTACAGCACGTGACCACGCCGTGTTGCTGCTGGTGATGGTTGCGTGGTGACCGTCTGACCTTGACATGCTTTCTAGACACGTGGGGTCTCACGCCGTCTTTGACGCAGATGGTGGAAATGGGAGGTGGCAACTTTGGGTGACCAAGTCCTCGCTCAGCAAGCACGGTCATCTCACTGTTATTTGTGGCGACCTGCGTGTCACGTGATCCTGTAACCATCTGCATGGCCGACAGATCGGACACAGTCCTGCCCCGAACCCCCATCATCCCCCCTCCAGTCACCCCTGTCCCCGGTGTTGATGACGCGTGAGACAGTTGACTGGTGACACTGCCTTCCCACAATTCCCCGTCATCAACATCGTCATCACCCCCATTCCCCCGGTACATGTAGCGCAATCTCTCCGCCTTGTTCGTCGTGCTAGTGACGTCATCAGTACCAACAGCGCCATCACCAGATTGGGGATAAAGGGACACCACTCCTCCTAGTTGAGTGGCCGCGACGCCAGTGTTCCAAAGGGAGACAAGTTGCTGGTTCTCTTTCCCCTCTCCACCTTCCAGAGTTCTGTCCCCGTAGACAGCCATGTTGAGTGGTGGTGGCGGCAGGTCCTGGTGACGGAAGAGTTGAGTGCGGCGTGCGGGCGACTTGAACTGTTGGGTGCGGACTAGAGACGGCAGATCGTCCACCGACATGACGCGGACACTGACCAGACGACTCTCTCGCTCGCCCTGACGCACGTGCTGCTTATGTTGGTCACGCTTCAGCTGCCATAGACCCTCGTTCAGGCTCGCCGTGACGCTCACTCGGCTGTCTTGGTTGTCCCTCACGCTAGCCGTCACTTTCGCCATGTCAGGGGACGTAGCGGTTCCGGTAATCATCCGATGGGTGGCGCGTGTTGGACCGACAATCACGTGACCCACTGGGGGCGCCGTCTGCTGGTCAGTGACGGGAGCAGAACCCGGATGTCTGACGTCATCGTCTCTCCGTGTCTCACGGCAGTCACGGGTCAGTTTGGCGTTGTCGTCTGCCACAGGCCGTGTGTGAACCACACGCACTGGCTGCACGTCTTTTCCTCTTCCCGTCTGTTTGTCTTCTTGCGTCACTTCCTGTAAGGTGTGTGGTGCACAGCGATTGGTGTATTTCAGTTTGACTGGCCGCGTCTTGCCGTTGTCACACGTGACGTCACTGACACACTGGTCGTCCCTGTCGGTGTTGTTGACACTGCTCGGCCGACCTTGCACTGCTCCCCTATCAGGGGGCGTGGTGTAGCGTGGAGGTGTCTGGCCAGTCAACGCCAGGCTTCTCGGGTCGTCTCCCTTTCTGATGCTGGGCAGGATGAGTAGTGGAGGTGAGGCGTCACTCTTTGTACGGACCTTCACCACGGACTTGTCTGCTACACTGTACAACACAGTAACATTTACAACTGTTACTGAACAAACAGAACACGTAACATTTACAACTGTTGTTGAACTAACCGACCACGGGACATCTACAACTGTCGTTTGGCAGGACCGAGTTACTCCCAGTGGTAAGAATGAACTTGAATACCATTTGTTGTTGGTCAGTAAGCTCAGTAGGTGTCACTGATTTCAATCAGAGAAATTTTCCTTTCATCGGAAACAGCGAAAACACTGCAACACTGACTTACCTGCTGACGTCACCAGATGACGTGTGATTGTGTTGTCTGACGGGAGCCAGGTTTGGGACGGCACGTGCAGCTCGCTCTCCTGGCCACGGCGTCTTGTTGACGTCACAAGGGTCTTGGGTAGAGGCGCCACCTGGTGTCGTGCTTTCTGTGGGAGTGGAGTTCAGGGTAGGGTACTCTGTGCACACGCTGAAGACAGAAAACTGTAATGAGGCGCTCCGATAAGCCTGGATAATGTCTGGTTGTCTGCCCCTGAGTCTGTTGGCTTTACTTTCCGCACATTCCCCTCCACACAATACAATGATCCCCTTGTGATATCAGTTTGTGTTCCACTGGATTTTTTTAAAACCTTCTTCTGTATAATTATGAGCAAAACAGGAGTTCTACCTGGTCACAAGTCGCTCCCAAGGATTTTGACCTTCATGCAAATAATCACAGGAAAGAGTTGCAACGCTCCCCCTCCCCCCCCCACCCCCCACACACCACCCCGATACCTGTCCATAACCCACTCATCAAGACTTTGCTGAGACGTGTGAAATGTGCACTCTATATACTTGTGTACCATTTAATTGTTTAACATAGGCGGATATGTTTGAGTATCATTCACATGATTGATAGGAGTTAAAGCGGGAAGTTATGTTGTTTGGAACGTACACGCGCATTAAGTGAATCAACAAGACTTGGTGAGAAGGATTCACACAGATTACAACACAACCCATCACCACGTTATACATGTACTACAGCTGTCACATGACACCAGAACGCCTCACGTGGGGACGTCACTCTTGACGTCATTTCCGATTCTAGGCTGCTGTATACATGAGCGTGTTACACTTGAACCTGCGTTTGTCGTTTCTCGTGCAGTGCGGGAATCACGGTACTTTCGGCAAGTACACGGACGATATACAGAAACGCGTGACATTTTCTACACACCATGTGCAGCGCGCGACAACCTATACCACAGACGATACGTCTACAACTGTATGTTTATGGACAATTATATGTATGGACTGAAATTACTAATAGTAATTAGTTTCCCCAGTAGCTGTGGTCCCCACGGGGTTAGTTCATACACGGTCAATCACAACACTGTAGGTGAGCAGACTGGTGCACGTGACGTCACACACACATAACATACATACAGGTGCACGCATATACACATCATTGATACAAGTGTAAATGTTTAAACGTTAAATTTACACAATATTCAGCAACAATTTGATCATAGAGTTTAAAAAAAAATCATCGCCATTTCTTTCATCGTGAAACAAGATGAAACAACATCCCACAAACACGTGGGCTTTGAATTGTATATTTCACTAGCACAACATGACGTCATACACATTCATTATTTATGCACACTCATCACCCTCACCACTCCTCGTTCAAGTCAATGTCAAGGTCGAAGGTTGTGAGGTCGTAATCGTTGACCACGTGAACAGGGCTGCAAGTGACGTCATTACTTGAAAACTCACTACTGTTTCAGTTTAATACAGAACAAAGGTCGCGCATCCACACCTGACTTCTGTTCCGTCAAAGATAGATAGGCAGCAAACATAGAGAGTATTTTTCCCCGTCACATTATAACCAGCAAACCTACTTGTCTATGGGCTGGTCATCGCCTGATTTCTATAAATAAGTGTCATTAAAACAAACACATAAAACACATACGCGTAGACAAGATCTCATTGATAGCTTTTTCGCTACTGGAGTAGAGTTATATTTCTTAGACTAATAATCACAGCTCTGTGGTAATGTTCCATGGGACTGAGGCCACGTGACTTCAGCAGCAATCAAGCGGCTCAACTCATCCACAATCTGCAACCAAGCGGCACTACTCATCTACAAAATGCAATCAAGCGACACAACTCGTGTCCACAATATGCAGCCAAGCGGCACAACTCGCCCACTGTTTGCAGCAAAACCTTAGACAAACGTTTTGTTTGCCGGTACAGTCGTTGTTATGGTGGTATGGGCGGTGACAATGAGGTCCGTGTGTGTGGTGTAGTGAGGTGTGTCATGATTGGATCTCACAGTCACCAGTCTCCCCCTGTCTTATCCTTCTTATCGCCCCAGTCTGACAATCGGTTTCACAGGGAACTTTAACTTCAGCCCCTGGGTAGCGAGCAGAGGCGTGTTGCGATGAGATCTGATAACTGGAACTGCCTCGCTACACACGGCGTGACAATCTGGCACTGAGCGATACAATACAGATTGTGTCTAATAGTGTAGTGACAACTGATCTCACGGGGAGCTACACTGAGTGTCCACGTGACAACACCGTCAGTCAGCAGCTATCGTAACAAGCAGAATTATTCGCTTTTATCGGGCGATGTGTGAACGTTCTAACACGGATTTACTTCGCACTGGCCCTGCATGTACAACTGTTCCACAATCTGCGTGTTTCACATGTACACACACACACACACACACACACACACACACACACACACACACACACACACACACACAGACGCATGGCATGCACGCACGCACACACACATACATGCGCGCGCGCCTCGACACACACGTGTGCGTTCGTTCTGTTTGTAGATGACACGAATAGCTGTACATCCTTTATATCTCCGGGTAAGTCGTTGAATCCATTGGAAATGAGTCGTAACCAACAAACGTACATACGCGTAGGCAAAACTGACTCCAGGTTTGCCTTCTGCAAGCAAGACCTTCCGGGGAGTGAGCTGTTTTACCCTGTTCATCAGACCTGCTTGCGGGTGTCCAGTCTGAATAACGCAAGTGTCCGGGTTATTCTAACCTGGGGGTCATTTTTACCTACGACACCGGTGAGTGGGCGACATGTGTCGGTCATGGGTGTTGGTCATGGTGGGTGGGGGAGGGGGGAGGGAAGGGGGAGGGAGGGGGGAGGTAAGCCAGACAAAACCCGACTGACGGGATCTAACGCCGTGCCTGAGAAAACCGCTCCACTTATCCCAGGGGAGATTATCAAGGATTAGCAGGCACTGCCGAGAGTAATCTGCCCCAAGGTCACGTGGTATCGACACGCGGTAACGGCTTCACTGGATGGAATTCCTCATCACCTTGTCCCAACAAGTCACTTCAGGTGGGCCGGCTGTGTGTTTTTGTCGCAGAAATCATGCGGTCCCTACACCCGTGACGATTGGATCATAAACAGTCAGGTCAGTCATCCACGGCACATTTCACGCGCCACTGACCTCAACACACACCACGGTTGTCCCGGCATGACACGGTAAAACGGTTCTGTTGTCGGACTGCTGCACAACACTAGTAGCAGTACTGTGGGAGTTTGGTTACGAGGTTTGAGTGATGTAATAATTATTCCTTCACCTACCGGCTATTCGAGGAACAAGTTCAACTCATTTCTCACTCTCCTACCAGCTCCCCCCCCCCCCGGCCTCCTCCACACACACACATCAGTACACACGCACATCGTCAGACTCACCAAGGTTTCTTCCTTTTGACGGCGTAAGGGTCTGGAAAATCCACACCAAGAACGGCTACTCTTCTGGACTTCCGCCCAGTCCTCCCAACGGTGTGGCGCTCTCTGTAGTCGGCTATGTGGCTCCTGACGTCATCCGAATGACAGAACACGTACGAGGAACTCCCTGCCAATCTGTCAAACACGTCACCACTTTTAGTGGTTTTGTCTGACGGGTCACTGTTTTTTGCGGTCTTGTCTTTCTGTATATTTGTCGTGTCTTTGGGACTTCCGTTCTTGTCTTTGGCGGGGTACTTAGTGACACCTGGCGGCGCCGTCCTGTCCGGTCTGTCTTTGGTCGGGCTGCTCGACTCTTTCCCTGCCCGTGACGTGGAGCTGTGGGTGAACGTGCTGGACATGTGTTTGGCCTTCTTTAGTGTCAGTTTCTGACACCACGGTCCGAATGGTTTGCACACGGCACTGCTGCACTTGGTGTACACGTGATACAGCAGCGTCAGGTTCTTTGTGTCTTCTGAAAACCTGATCAGGCTCTGACAACTCCGCGTGTTGCTGAAGTCACACTTGCCGTCCCAACCAGCACTGCGGCACTCCCTGGGAGTGGAACTACCCATCTGGTTATGAGTGAAGCTACTAACTTTGAAGTCCATTGCACGATCTTGTCTGGAGACACTGTTTTCCTCAGAAACTGGAATTCTGACGTCATCTGCACTCGACCGTGTTCTGACCTCATTTTCCACCAATATATCGTCATGCGTGTGGTCATGTTGTACACTATTTTCATCCTGAGCAGTCTGGCTGTTTATCCGCTGCACGTGTCGGGCGGAACTTGACACGCTGGGAACTTCTTCCGGTTCACACGGCGTTGTGTAGCCTGAGGAACTTCCGTCTGAATACCGCAAAAAGGAAGAATCGTGGCGGTGATGTGAACCAGTCTGAAGGTTGCTGTCGGGGTGGGGATGAAGGGTGGCGGGAAGGTCGGGTGACGTCACAGTCCAGGAACGCACGAGACACACTCCCCGGTCTGCACTCACACTGCCATCTAGCGCCATCTGCACAGGGAAACGAAGAAAGGAACAGTTCCACGTAGATTAATGGTTTAGATTTGTCACGATTAGCAGCAGCAACACACCCTTTCGCCAGTCCGCGTGTACAACTAGCAAAAGGTGTGTGTGTGTGTGTGTGTGTGTGTGTGTGTGCGTGTGTGTGTGTGTGTGTGTGTGTGTGTGTGTGTGTGTGTGTGTGTGTGTGTGTGTGGCTGAGTTGGGAAGTGAAGGGGCTGGGGGGGGGGGATAATGTCAAATGTCTTTACCTCGTTTCAGTGTCTTCTGTCCAAGGTAGAATATCTCGGATTGTGCCTCTCGCACTGCGACAAATGCTCGACAGGTGATGTGATGACTGATGTCACGTGACGGCTGATGTCGTAATGACTCGGGTTACGACTGCCTCAAACTGTCTGCCTGGAAAAAGAGAAGACATGCAGAGTTAGCAAAGGCGTATTTAAAATAAATCAACAAATGGATGATTTTGGTGGGGTTTTTTTTTTTTTCTGTGCTCGACGATAATCATTACTCCGAATTGGGGGTAAAGGATATTGAGAAATTTACTTCAGGGGAAGAACTACTATTGTGTTGCTGATGATAAAGAACAAACTGGACGGTCATAAAACAAACTGTGACTGAACCATACACAGGGTTAGTGCAAGGCGGTCAATACTAGGTGTTCTTTACACGTCGCCAGTTTCCTCATCAAACGCCCTTGACCTTCTGACCTGAAAACTATCACCTTGGTGACCTGGTTCAACATCATTAGTGTCACATGGCTAGCACCCAGTCGATCAAGCACCAAGTGTGCACGTAATAATTAATTGATGGTCACGCCACACGCGCCTTAACCAATTAGTGAGTAGAACAAGTTACACGATGACGTCACCATCTCATTCTCTGACAAGCAATCGGAGTGGCGGTCAGCAGTCAACATTTTCATTTGTACCGGCCCCCATTCCCCCCTCCCCCTCCCCTTTCCTGCCCCCGCCCCTCCCCCTCACACACACACACACACACACACACACACACACACACACACACACACACACACACACACACATACACATTTCCTATCCCCACCCCGTTGCCCCGTGTATGATATGACCCACACTGACCAGGTGGAAACTGACGTTAAAACATGAAGCAATCAAACCCCGTCTTTTTTGCCAATAAGTCACAAACTTTTCCACGTGTTGCAACCTCGTCGTTTTCCTCAATTCATCAAACGTGGAGACGAAAACATCCAGAGAGAGAGAGAGAGAGAGAGAGAGTATTGCGTGTCAGTCAGATTATACCCAGCATGCCCCACTATTCAAACAGCAGCGTATCGATCTGTTCCCAGTACCTGATACATGACATGTAAACTGTACCCGGTTTACGATAAGAAACCTTCACGTACAAACTGAAATGTGCTGGATGTGTTTTGCAATTTTCATCTTCAGATAAAACCACTAGGCCGGCTGTGCTTGAAAGCAATGTATCGATGTGTCTTGAAAGCAGTGCAGAAACTTAACTTTATTTTCTACTGTATACACTGTGTGATACAGGAGTAAACACAAGGAAAATCTACCTTCACTTGATAAAAGGGCCTAAGCGACAAGCATTTGACAGATACGTAGACTGTGGCCGTTTGAAAAGGCCTAAAAGAACCCTGAAAATAAATTCCTGGGACAGTGACTTCCACACAAAGAACCTGATCACTGAACGGAACCACTAAGGAATATTGATACCACTCGTCAGCGCAAAGTTGACAGTGAGTTTAGTGGAAGTGCTCTTCGTCCATCAACAACAAGGGTGGGTGGGTAGGTGGAGGTGTAAGGGTGATATCATAGACGGGGCAACGAGGAAAAGGCCAGCACAAATATCAAGTCTGGTCCTAGCCGGGATTCGAACTCATAACCCGAGCATTGAAAGTCCAACGCTTTACCATGTCGCTAGCCTGGCTCCCCTGTACATTACGGGAACACATCATGCCAGAGACAACATACAGGATTATAACAGAGAGGGTTATAACAGAGAGGGTTATAACAAGCCGGACACTCGCTATACGTAACTACGGCAAAAGAAATGAAACATGTCATCATACTGACACCACTCCCAACCACCAGCTATAGTAATTGTCATATATTTCATTTGTCTGTGTGTTACTCATGTCGCCTACAGCATTAATAATTAAATATTCTATCCATCCACGGCCGCGCTGTATCAACAGTCACCACTCACATTTCACAACGTACATCCGGCGTTGTGACGTCATACTGATTCACTGATCTACTGGCTACATGCCACACACACACACACACACACACACACACACACACACACACACACACACACACACTGACAGTCAAAAGAGCTGTACCAATATCGTCAACGTGGGCCACAACTGAGCGAGAGAGACTGATCGAACCAGTTGATTGACAGGCAAAATCAATTTCTTGTGAATAACGACAGCGTGCGGACACAGCGATAGTACAGACACACAACACGCCTGACCACAATGTACAGAACAGAGCTGACGAGTAGCGAGGAGACACAAGTTTCAAGCGGTGAGGTGTGAACACATTACACGGAGCTATAACCATTCGCCGGACACGGTATGTTTCACAATGCTCGAGCACAGCAACTGTCTGAGCGTGAAGAGAATGCTACAGAGTAAACTGACTATACCCCACTAGCGTCGTACAGTTTGGGTCGTGGTGCGAGGGCAAGAGATAAAAGTTGATGTATCACTTTTCATGGGCGTGTCTGTATACTGACGGCGGGATTCGGTGGAGATCACCGCCAGACGTAGACACTAAGAACTACATCATAGTACAAAGCGACAGGAAGTGAACAAAACCGATACAAAATATCTCTAGTAAACGGCAGGCACTGAACAAATTAACTCTCGTCACTAAACGCCGGCAGGAACTCTTGAGAACACAATACAAGCGACACACAAACCACGCACACCACAGTCCGCCCCAACATCCACATCCACCACGGTAAGTCAGCGTCCGTCCACCTGTGTCAGTAGAACCATATACACCTGTCTTCAATACCGTCTTGCAAGGGAGATACCTGTGTCTGTATGGGAAAAGTGATCACTCGATCTAGCAGTTCTCAGTACAGGTTTTTTTTTCAGTTTCCTTTAGTCTTCCTCACCCCCCCCCCCCCCGGTCCCCTCTTATTTTTTTTTCATTTTTTTTTTCTCTATGCTGGGAACCGCTAGATCTAGTAATCACTTTTGCCAAACATGCACAGTTCAGTACTAGGCAAGTGGACGCTGCAAGGGAGCGTTACCTGTGAGTACTACTCCCCTCACTGCTGCTAATCGCTACTAGCTAATTTATCTCTCTCTCTCTCTCTCTCGTCAGTCGTAGGAGGTAGTCTAGTGAGACAGTAGTTTACCCTACACTAGTTGTCGACCGGCGATACCAGTAGTGAGCGTGGATGTGTGTGTATGGGGGGGGGGGGGGGAGGGGGGGTAGTGGCGATCCTCAAGATCAATACAGAGTTGATCCTCGGCATGGCACCAACAGCACGTCGTCTACGTCATCCACCGGCCCTTCTAACCGACTTCTTCACGACTGAAACAACCACCACACAGCCCCCCCCCTCCACCCCCTTTTTTTCGGGGGTTCCTTTCTTTACGCAGCTTTGTATGATCTCGTGTTAGTGTGCTGCAGATTTTTTTTTTTTAAAGAGGAAACATAGGAGGGAAGGAGGGGGTGTCGGTGTGCGAACAGAGTGAAGGTTTATGAGGAAATACTGACGACGGACCACTCAACATCTGGACACACCCACGTGACATCCCAGGTACCCAGCTAGATGTAGCTAATAATGTTCATAGACTCACATCGTATTAGTACCACCATCACACAACATCCCGCCTCTCACGAAGTTATTTTTCATCAGCAGAAAACACAATGACAGGTGACAAATTGCAAATCCCTATCCACTGAAACCATCTATACCAAGGTGTAGTCCTACTCACAGACCCACCGACAGCGACACAAACACGAAACGCTCGCCATAACATGACACTGACAGAAACCTGCAACATGACACTGACAGAAACCTGCAACATGACACTGACAGAAACCTGCAACATGACACTGACAGAAACCTGCAACATGACACTGACAGAAACCTGCAGCTGTACACTTGATGAGCCATTATTGCCTGTAGCGGTGTTGAAATGATGATGATGCTAATAATAATAATAATAATAATAATAATATAAGGAATGGAATATAGAGATGCAACACACTCTGATTCTCTGCACGTTCTGTAGATAATATCACATGCTGTTTACTCTCATCAGTCCATGCCACTTTCCTATTTGAAACTGAATCAAGTTTATCAAGATACAACGTACTATTCACGCGATATGCTGTTGTTTTGATACTACATGATAACACTGGCATGGCATAGTAGTTGTTCTCAATGATACTACATGATAACACTGGCATGGCATAGTAGTTGTTCTCAATGATACTACATGATAACACTGGCATGGCATAGTAGTTGTTCTCAATGATACTACATGATAACACTGGCATGGCAGTCTCGATGATACTACATGATAACACTGGCATGGCATAGTAGTTGTTCTCAATGATACTACATGACAACACTGGCATAGCAGTCTCGATGATACTACATGACAACACTGGCACAGTAGTTGTTCTCAGCGATACTATCTGATGACACTGGCATAGTAGTCGTTCTGATACTACCTGATGACACCTGACTGGCGTGGTAGTCGTTCTGATACTACCTGATGACACTGGCATAGTAGTCGTTCTGATACTACCTGATGACACTGGCATAGTAGTCGTTCTGATACTACCTGATGACACCTGACTGGCATAGTAGTCGTTCTGATACTATCTGATGACACTGGCATAGTAGTCGTTCTGATACTATCTGATGACACTGGCATAGTAGTCGTTCTGATACTACCTGATGACACCTGACTGGCGTGGTAGTCGTTCTGATACTACCTGATGACACTGGCATAGTAGTCGTTCTGATACTACCTGATGACACTGGCATAGTAGTCGTTCTGATACTACCTGATGACACTGGCATAGTAGTCGTTCTGATACTACCTGATGACACCTGACTGGCATAGTAGTCGTTCTGATACTATCTGATGACACTGGCATAGTAGTCGTTCTGATACTACCTGATGACACCTGACTGGCGTGGTAGTCGTTCTGATACTACCTGATGACACTGGCATAGTAGTCGTTCTGATACTACCTGATGACACTGGCATAGTAGTCGTTCTGATACTACCTGATGACACCTGACTGGCATAGTAGTCGTTCTGATACTATCTGATGACACTGGCATAGTAGTCGTTCTGATACTACCTGATGACACCTGACTGGCGTGGTAGTCGTTCTGATACTACCTGATGACACTGGCATAGTAGTCGTTCTGATACTACCTGATGACACTGGCATAGTAGTCGTTCTGATACTACCTGATGACACCTGACTGGCATAGTAGTCGTTCTGATACTATCTGATGACACTGGCATAGTAGTCGTTCTGATACTATCTGATGACACTGGCATAGTAGTCGTGCTGACGGACACTACATGACAACACTGGTATAGTAGCCACAAGGCAAAAGTATCAGTCACAGTGATGGAGAAAAGAAAAAGCAACACTACACACCAGCTTGGACTTGGAATACAAATTATTTAATTGGTCCTCTACAGTACAACAGCGAAGCAGTATATTGTAAAGGGAAAACGGCGATATTTAGGGTTGTTTTAGTAGTCGTGTCAGTTACACACACACACACACACACACACCACACACACACACACACACACACACACACACACACACACGCACGCACGCACACACACACACACACACACACACACACACACACACACACACACACACACCCCTTACCGTCGCTTCATGCATCGCTAGTTAGACCGAGAATCAACAGGTGATTAGGCCAGCCGGCCGGGTGTCTGTTCGTCTGTCATGCTCCCCAAATCACGGTCACAAGTGTCGTGTAATGTTTTCTGCTGCATAACGATCCGTGATTCCCCTACACACGTCAACATCATAGTGTCTCCCACACTGACCAGTCTGCTCGGGCTCATGCACTATAGTCTATACAGCCCACACCGGAACGTATCGGTGTGATAGCGGCGGATCGAATACACGCCGACCATTAGCGACGTCAGCTCTCTACTGACTGGCGGATCACACGGCCTGGCCTGCTCTCTCTCTCTCTCTCTCTCTCTCTCACGCCTCGTGTTGCCCTCCTGTTCTGTCGTCTACAGTCCGCGTGTTGGTGTGAAGTGTAGAGACATCAGGTGGCACCGCTTGTAGCAGGCAGTGTGGTGTAGAGTAATGCGCTACAGAATAACGTGGAATAATATGTTGAATGTATTGTAGGTCTTTTAATCCGTGCTCCTGACTGTAACTTGGTGTAAGCACGTCAGTTTACCAATCAGTCACACCCACAGAACTAGAGGTAATATTATATTGTATAGTTCTGTGGTCACAAGCGGATGGTCCAGTGGAACTCAATATGATGCCTTGCCGACAGTGACACCGCTAGGTGTAGACCTCAAACTAAAGCAGATCTATATAATTATACTAGGATTTTCGACGACTCATTGTAAATAGTTCGTTAGGTCTGCATCAGTATATCTCTGCAACATGCGATGAAACGTTCCCGCTGGCATCTTTCGGTGTCTGTAATGTCCTGTTAATTCATATCTTTCAGTGTCTATAATGTCGCATTAATTCACTTCTGTCGGTGCCCACCCGCCCCGTTTCTTCAACCTCGCGCTCTTTTTTTGTCTTAGTCACCTACACGTTGTCTGAAATTATCGTTATGTCAATTAAAATGTCTGTGCTTATCAGTTTCTTGATAGACAAGTGCAAAATCTCTCCCTCTCTCTCTCAGTCTCTCTCTCTCTCTCTCTCTCTCTCTCACACACACACACACACACACACACACACTATATCTATATATCTATCTGTCTATCTATCTATATATCTAAGTATATTTCATTTCTACACATCTCATCCCAGGCTATCGGACATAATCAGCTTGTCTTTCGTGTGGAGACCAATCAGCGGCTACCACGTTTCAGTCACTGTATGTGGTGAGATTTCGTGATCACGTGCGTCACAGTGATGGCGTGTTTGCGACTGTGACATGATAGTGGGGTGCCATGAATTAATCATTTCATTAACCTCTTTCAGGGCGCTACACTTCTGGTGCCGGGACAACTTTCGCCGACTGCAACGAACGATGTGTGGTGGTCACGTTAGTGTGTCCTGTTTTAGAATCTCATTATCACCCGCCCTGGTCTTACCCCCCCCCCCCCCCCACACACACACACACCCTCTCTCTCTCTCTCTCTCTCAGCTTCTCATACACTCGAGTTCTCAGCGACACTCTTTTTAGACGATACTTGCTCTGTCAATGCGCCATAATTAAATGTTCCGCCTCGTGAACGGCAGGTCAACTGAAGCCAGTGAGGAACCCACAGCTTTATACAATCTATAGCATACACAGTTTATTAAGTTTTTTTTGGCGCCGACAAAATGCTGAAAACAGTTTTGAATGCCGCTTTTGTTGTGCTCGTGGGTCGTAGGGCGCCTCACTTTGTGAAAAACCATTCATGAGCTGTTGAAGTGCATTGGTTGGCGGTTACAGTCATCGACAGAGCGACACTGACAGAGCGACACTGACAGAGCGACACTGACAGAGCGACACTGACAGAGCGACACTGACAGAGCGACACTGTGACTGTCTTCATCTAGATACAGCAGTGTTCACGCTTCTTACCTTACACTGAGGAAGCACCGCACAATTGTCAGTCAATGACGACTGGGTGCAATAAATTATTATAATATATATAGGAACACACTCTACTCGCTCGGGGTGTGTGTGTGTGTGTGTGTGTGTGTGTGTGTGTGTGTGTGTGTGTGAAGGTGGAGAAGGGGGTGCACGGGGGGGGGGGGGGGGGGGGCATTGCAATGAACGAACAGTTCGCTGGCAGATCGCTATGAGTTTTAACCCGTTTACGTTATCATGCCAGACTGACCTGTTTCACAGTCGTCACAGTAGACACACAACACTAGCAGTATTTTAACGGTGATCACTCTCTCAATGTAGGTAACGTGACATGCTGATTTTCAGGAGTTTCAAGATTTTCAGGGCAGCGTGTATGGAACTATCGGACCAAGACGGTCATCGCTTCATTTGTCCGCTTGTGTTGTACGAGACTTCAGTTTCAGCAGTGGCCGGGCAGTACGACAATCTGAAGACGATACGTTTCTCTCGATTGATGAGTGAGGGGCCGGGCCGCCGCCCTGTGTAATCAAATGTTTACCCGGCCACCAGCCGTCTGTGTCAACAAAACACCTGTAGACTTTCTGCACGTACTTCACGATTGCCCAGTCACAAACTGTCCACACTTAGTGCATTCATTAGAACGTCGTGCAGTGCCGTGTAAGGTTATGTCAAGTGTGAGTGGGGACGTGACAAGAGCGACACCTAGCGGAGTGCTGTATATAATATCAAGAGCCACATAACTGTTCTCCATGATGTATATAGACATGCACTTCACTACTTCAACACGCTGACAGTATTGTGTCAGGTCATGGCGACACACCGTGTAGTGTAAGCATCACGCCTCGCATTACCACTCAATCTTCACAACACTGGGTCAGCAGCAGTGTTAATGAAATACAAATAGAACTCAGAGTCGTCACCTCTCTTGCTGTAGTGTTAGGGACAGTCCGTAGTGTTAGGGACAGTCCGTAGTGTTAGGAACAGTCCGTAGTGTTAGGGACAGTCCGTAGTGTTAGGGGCAGTCCGTAGTGTTAGGGACAGTCCGTAGTGTTAGGGACATTCCGTAGTGTTAGGGGCAGTCCGTAGTGTAAGGGGCAGTCTGTAGTGTTAGGGACATTCCGTAGTGTTAGGGGCAATCTGTAGTGTTAGGGACATTCCGTAGTGTTAGGGGCAGTCTGTAGTGTTAGGGACAGTCCGTAGTGTTAGGGACAGTCTGTAGTGTTAGGGGCAGTCTGTAGTGTAAGGGGCAGTCTGTAGTGTTAGGGACAGTCTGTAGTGTTAGGGACAGTCTGTAGTGTTAGGGACAGCCCGTAGTGTTAGGGACAGTCTGTAGTGTAAGGGGCAGTCTGTAGTGTTAGGGACAGTCTGTAGTGTTATGGACAGTCTGTAGTGTTAGGGACAGCCCGTAGTGTTAGGGACAGTCTGTAGTGTTAGGGACAGTCTGTAGTGTTATGGACAGTCTGTAGTGTTAGGGACAGCCCGTAGTGTTAGGGACAGTCTGTAGTGTAAGGGGCAGTCTGTAGTGTTAGGGACAGTCTGTAGTGTTATGGACAGTCTGTAGTGTTAGGGACAGCCCGTAGTGTTAGGGACAGTCTGTAGTGTAAGGGGCAGTCTGTAGTGTTAGGGACAGCCCGTAGTGTTAGGGACAGTCTGTAGTGTAAGGGGCAGTCTGTAGTGTTAGGGACAGTCTGTAGTGTTATGGACAGTCTGTAGTGTTAGGGACAGTCTGTAGTGTAAGGGGCAGTCTGTAGTGTTAGGGACAGTCTGTAGTGTTATGGACAGTCTGTAGTGTTAGGGACAGTCTGTAGTGTAAGGGGCAGTCTGTAGTGTTAGGGACAGTCTGTAGTGTTATGGACAGTCTGTAGTGTTAGGGACAGCCCGTAGTGTTAGGGACAGTCTGTAGTGTAAGGGGCAGTCTGTAGTGTTAGGGACAGCCCGTAGTGTTAGGGACAGTCTGTAGTGTAAGGGGCAGTCTGTAGTGTTAGGGACAGCCCGTAGTGTTAGGGACAGTCTGTAGTGTAACTGTGAGGGGCAGCAGTCCGTAACTTGAATCAGACGCAACAGATGGGTGGACAAGCGGTGTAGTACTTAATTTGTAACTGAGAGGAACAACAACAACAACGATGACGACGACGACCATCGCGACTGTCGGTATCGACAAGAACATATAGACCCGGAGGTTTCAAGAAGCGCGATCTTGGATCTCGAGAAATCTCGGTTACATTTGACAGCACCACCAGGGCATAACCAGCTATACATGTAGAATTATCATACACTGCACTTGTAATCGGACACAACATCTATAGCCTCACCCCGTCAACCCATGGAATGAGTCCCTACCAACATAATTATGTACATGCTAATTATGATATGTAACGTGTGTGTGTGTGTGTGGCTCCCGGCACGACATGTATATAATATCCACTGACGGCCCCTCAAACCAGATTAGTAATCAGCAGAGTGAAGCCGGCCATAGCAGTACAGCGGATTATGTTGATGTGACACGCGAGATCCGTGCAACAACATGTCACACTGTTACAGTGTTACGGCCAGGGCGCCACCTGGTGAGTGGATAATGACGTCTCCAATGTCGTGTTGGCATGCTGTATAAAAACCGGTTACAAACGGCTGTAGTCCAGTAGAATGTGGGTCACAAACCCCGACCCTCCAACTAGCGGGGGTCTTTAACACCGGGGTCGCGCGACAAAAACCAACGACTGTAGCCATGACGACACTGGCCGGATAAATGGAACTGTGTAACCATGGCAACACATATATCCAGATAAATGAAACCGTGTCACTATGAAATGACACGTGACCAGATAAATGAAACCGTGTAGCCATAGCAACACGACGCGTGACCGGGCCATCGCAGCCACGGCATCGCACGAACTAACCAGCTAACCTGAGCGTGGGTGTTGTGTTAGAGCGAGTGTGGGCGTGTGTGTGTGTGTGGGGGGGGGGGGGGGAGGTATGTAGGCAGGTAGACTCACCTCACCATATCACTCACCAATCATACCGCCCTGCCTCTCAGTTATGTCCCTTGACTGCCGGAGTGGTGTCCCTTGCAACAGGGAAGCGGGAGTTGTCGGGAAGGCGATCATGGCCTGCGTCAGGTCAGCACCCGGGGTGGGAGTGGAGTGGTGGAGGGAGGATGGGGTGGGTGGGGTGTTAGGTGGTGTAGTCACTGAAGGCTGTAAACTTGACAGTTCCGGAACACCGTCAGGGAGATCAGAGCAAGACCGGCGTCACGGTTCATTAGACGCGGCGCCCTTCAGTCGTAGTTAGGTCGGTGTTTCGTGTTTAGTGCTAGCAATAAAATACTGCACAGTCACGGATCATCAGTCACCGTTGTCTCTCAGTCACACCTCGTTCACAGACAACATGGGGCACGGTGAGAGGGAGGGCACACACACACACACACACACACACACACACACACACACACACACACGCACGCACGCACGCACACACACACACACACACACACACACACACACACACCGGTGCGCGTGTGGGCACTGACTGTCGTCCAGTTTGAAAGCGGGGAGGCGGGGGGCTCAGTGAGGGGAGTGTGAATTTAGCTTTTCCCTCAAACACGTACTTATCAAGAATGACGGTATCCACGTATGCAGAGAAAACCGTTTCGCTAACTCAGGTTGTAGCAAGAAAAGTTAGCTGTACAAGATTAAGGAATTACCGACACTGATGGCTTTGTTGTACGTGAGCCGGATAGCGGGGATACCAGCTTTAACTACTTGGATGTTACCGGGTTATCCACCCCTTGACAGTGACGTGTGACGCCGTTTTTCTCTGTGCTGTCGATGTTGTTGGACTTTGGGGTAAAGAGACGTGAGGGTTAAACTTGTCTTTTCATGGTTCACACTCACGTTCTGTTGGATGTGTTTATTTACGAATGTTTACCACACTGATAAAGTCGGTACAAGTCTGTAATTGGCTCTCGCTCTCTCTCTGAATGCGATATTCTGCCCGATAGATAAGTGTCATTGCTATCAATGAAACCATAAGTATGTCAGTATTGAAGACAGAGACAAGTCACTCTATACCGCACGACAGATGTGCGCTTTGAAGACAATTTGTGATCAGATGTTGGCGTCAGTCTGTGATTTACTGACTCTAATTGAATTGAGGGCAGTATAGGGGGCATTCCCTCAACAAGCCTCGGTCACGATCTCCACTTGAAAACTTGTAGCAGTACAACACCATTGTTTCCTCTCTCTTGTAACAATACTGAGCACAATACTGAGCACAATACTGAGCACAATACTGAGCACATTCTGTGGGGACTCTGGTGGGAATCGGGTTGTGAGTGCCCGATGACGAGTGTTTGGGTTGAGAATTTATTCAAAGAGCCGTCACGAAGTCACGCGTTACATAACTTGCCTCCAGCAGTGCCGGGCTAGTGTGTGACTGTAGAATGTCCGTGCTATTGTTGACAGTGTTAGTAGTGAACGTGGCCAGTGTCCTGTAGGAATCATACCATACCATAGTTATCACAAAACATCAGACTGACTCCACACGTAGACATGTTTACAATGGTGCTAATTTTTCAACAGTAGTTCTGTGTCCTAGTGTCCTAGTTTCTTAACAGTAGTTAATGCAGAATCGTGACTACGTCCTACCTCGGTAACACAGGTATGTGAGTGTACCTCACGGTACCTCTGCATCATCTCATCCTCCTCCACCATATTCACATCAAGCACCTGCCGGTTACTGCTCACGGAGAACCCACTGTCTTAGTGAGCGGTTTCTTGTTGCCTAGCGACAAGGCCAGGTCCTTTACCGCCTCCTGGATGTCCACGGCCGTGCAGATGGTCAGACGAGGCCGACCTTCACCGACCAGGTCCGAACGACTTCTGCCCACTAGACCGGGACGGGTGACGTCACCATGCTGCCCCTTGTCACTCCGTCTTCCCTTCACACCACCGTCAGTCTGAGGGCGCCGAGTTCTCTCCCTTTCACCAGGCTTCCCGACAGTGGGAAACACGGCAGATTTTGTTTGTTTCTGTCTCGCTGATTGGTCGAGCTGGAAGGGAGATGTTGGAGTGGCCACGCGCGATTGGTCGTAATCTAGGACAGCAACGCACGTGGTGGCACGACATGGCATTGTGGGAGCCGGGGTGGTGGATCTCTCCACGTACCCCCCTCCCTCCTCCTCCCGGGCCTCGCTCTGGTCGCTAGCCTCCTCCTGCGTTACGCACGTGCTGCTGGTGGGGACCAGAAAGTACTTCCGGTACTGTCGCCAGGTCAGATACAACTTCCGGCATGGGGCGCGCTGTCTGCGCCTCGAGTTGTCTCCCCACTGGATCCTCCTCCTGCCTCTCTCACCGTACACCTTGTTCTTGTTACCTCCCATCTGACTCCCTGTCACCGCCATCTTGACTGTACTGCTAGACACGTGACACACTCCCGGTGACGTCATCTCGGACTGGCTTGTCCTGAAGACAACACCACGTGACATGTGACGACCCGTGGCTGATGTTGACTCTAATTGTCTGGCTTTGTCGGAAGAGTGACGTGGGGGGTTACCGTTGAAAAGGTCACATCCGCCCGCCGCTTGGTGGCGCTCTTTTTTGGCAGTGAGGCTGTACAAAGAAACAACGATGACAATAATCCGGCAACGACTGTTACAACAAAATACCGGCGCATCATCAAATTCAGCACGAGAATAGGACTGAAGTATTTCCTACGTCAATGATAAACTGCTATTTCATCTATTTCACACGGCATCAGCTATCACACTATACCACAGTATGATGCATGAAAATTCAGACAAACTGATCAAATAAACTGTACAAAATTTGTGTACTGGAAGGCAAAAGCATTACGTTCTAACCATCGCGAGTACCCCCCCCCCCCCCCTCCCCCCGCAAAAACTCGACATGGACGGGAAAGTGTATTTTAGCCGTTATATTCAGCATACCTTGTACTGCTGGCGGACAGCTCGTGTGCTGTTTTGTTGTGTGTATCGGAGTTAGTCTGGTTTAGCGGCCTGTGTAAGAGGGCGTGACGTGTGGCTCGGTACTGCTCAATGTATTGCTCCACGTGCTCCAGGTGCTGGAAACCCTCTTCCACAGGCTGCCGTCTTTCAGCACTCAGCACGGTGGTCAGTGCACCCCGGAACCTGGCGTTTTTCCTTAAGGCGGTCTGCACGGCCTCGTTCTCAACTCGTCCTGCCGACAGCCATGATGGAGAATGTTGGCGGGAGTTATCTTTCTTAGTTTTCCCGGTCCTGTGAGCGCGGGAAGCTTCCTTGACGACCGACTGGCGATCACACTTCCAGGGAGACAATACATCGTTAGTTTTGCAACATCGTGGAGGAGTGGTGTCCCATGTGTCAGACAGGTCGATAAGCGTTGAGGTGGACAGTGTGGCCACGGGACATTGACAACAGGACATGGCCGACATCGCTACGTCACCAGCTCAACTGCCCACGCTGTCGATGTCAATGGGCGTACCGCACGTGCACAGAACGACGTAGCTGGGGTGCTGTGGGGATAACGCGGTCACGGTATTTTCAGTCACGGCATCAGCCCGTTGAACTCTTTAGACTGAGTAACGCAACACACGTCCTGCATAACACTGCAACGCGCAAAATTAACTCAGATGGTCGGCCTTGAAAAAGTCATTTGGTTTAAAAAAAAAAAAAAAAAAAATAGAACACGTTGTATGGCGCAGTAGTGCAGCGACAATCTGTTGGTATTGTTTTGTTTTTAATGAAAACTTTAGCTGAAATAAAAAAAAAAAAAAACAACTTCTTACATCTGCCGTAATTACACAGGTGACGGCGAGACGCTCGTGTCAAATGAGCCAGGAAAACAGTGCAGACCAATGCGAGTCAATGTTGCTGAGTGATCCCATCATGATCTTGCTGTCACTACAAGCGTGCTAACAACAACTGTCACCATGTCTGTCATTCCATCATAGCAGGCCAATTCGTTTGACACTGACTAGTCACTGCCGCTCAAGCGCGAGAGGAAGGAGAGGATTCGCGATAGCTTCACTGTTTCTACTACAGTTTTACACGGACACGCGCGCTGTTCTCTACTGATATAGATCTGTCAACACTGAAATGATGCTAATGAATTTTCTGATGACCGATGACATGTGACACGGTTGACCACAATCGGCAGGAAACAATGAACCATCAAAGGTAGGTGAGGTGGTTGTAATATGGCGCCTCATAAATCTGTAGACACAGTGAGAGAGAATACTTCATACTTTATTGCCGACATGTCACCACTGAAGTCGCGTGGTGTCCTGTCTTACCAAGCACTACACTGACACGGCTGCTAATGATATGCCTTTTTGTCGTAAGAGCACCTGCCTGATTGAACTTCACAAGACTCGGGTCAGAGGTCATCAGGGAAAGGTCGTTGTCGTTTCCAGTGCTTGAGTCAGTGCCAGGCGAGATCAGTCAGTGATGCAACGTTCACAACACTACCACACTGACTGAATCCTCTACACTTCCTGCATCCCTCTTGTTCACAACATTACCACACTGACTGACTGAATCCTCTACACTTCCTGCATCCCTCTTGTTCACAACATTACCACACTGACTGAATCCTCTACACTTCCTGCATCCCTCTTGTTCACAACATTACCACACTGACTGACTGAATCCTCTACACTTCCTGCATCCCTCTTGTTCACAACATTACCACACTGACTGACTGAATCCTCTACACTTCCTGCATCCCTCTTGTTCACAACATTACCACACTGACTGACTGAATCCTCTACACTTCCTGCATCCCTCTTGTTCACAACATTACCACACTGACTGACTGAATCCTCTACACTTCCTGCATCCCTCTTGTTCACAACACTACCACACTGACTGACTGAATCCTCTACACTTCCTGCATCCCTCTTGTTCACAACATTACCACACTGACTGACTGAATCCTCTACACTTCCTGCATCCCTCTTGTTCACAACACTACCACACTGACTGACTGAATCCTCTACACTTCCTGCATCCCTCTTGTTCACAACATTACCACACTGACTGACTGAATCCTCTACACTTCCTGCATCCCTCTTGTTCACAACACTACCACACTGACTGACTGAATCCTCTACACTTCCTGCATCCCTCTTGTTCACAACATTACCACACTGACTGACTGAATCCTCTACACTTCCTGCATCCCTCTTGTTCACAACACTACCACACTGACTGACTGAATCCTCTACACTTCCTGCATCCCTCTTGTTCACAACATTACCACACTGACTGACTGAATCCTCTACACTTCCTGCATCCCTCTTGTTCACAACATTACCACACTGACTGACTGAATCCTCTACACTTCCTGCATCCCTCTTGTTCACAACATTACCACACTGACTGACTGAATCCTCTACACTTCCTGCATCCCTCTTGTTCACAACATTACCACACTGACTGACTGAATCCTCTACACTTCCTGCATCCCTCTCGCCCGTTTCTCGTCCTTAACAACATCCGGTCAGCAACCTGGCCCAATTGTCCTCGTGTTTCACGTTCAGTTCACCAACACGTGACACTCCCATGTCTCCTACGGTATCTACACAACTCCAGTCTCGCAAAGCTACGGTTTCACTTTATCGGAAAGTCACTTAGTTCACCGACTGCTTAAAAAAAAATCCCGCCATCTTCCATTCGGACACCAACAGTACTGAATCTATGGCTACAAGCAAAATGACGTCATTTCCCAGACAGTGTTCTGAAGTCACTCACTCACGCTGTTACCATGATGGTCAACGTTGAGGATGACTGGTGTGGCGGGCCCTGGACCCTTACAGAACGTAAGGTGGATGGTGTTGACTGTTCCCGTCCCCCCCCCCCCCTCTCTCTCTCTGTCTGTCGCTCTGTCCGACATGGTCCTATATCCCTACACTGTATCCCTATATTTTCCTTTCCGCTACCGACACCGACACATGCTGACACAACTGACCAAATGCTGATCAGTCAGTCAGTGTTCAGTGGCGTGTGTGCCCGGCCTACAGATGTGTAATCCCCGATTTTCGGATGAGCGTCCCATCACTGTATGATCCGGCCAGTGGGGGAGGGGCGGGAGGGGTTAGGGGGCGGGGGCGGGGGCGGACCGTGTCCATCTTACGGTTGTCCAAGCGCACTAAGTGTCGGTACTAAGACACACGCTGGAACCGGTGTTACGTCGTGTTGCACACTTCACTTCTTACTGTCATCCGACGAGGGGATTTGGCATGGAGGCTCAGCCGACCATTTGCGGATACTAAGGTACCGGGTTCCAATCCCCAGGTATGCAGGTAGTTGGGGATTTTTCCTGACGGACCTTCCACACAGTATCTTGTGACCACTTAGTGCACGTGCAACGCACACTGCACCTAGTCTGTACACGTCATCCATTCCGCTGATCACTGTCTGTACACGTCATCGATTCCGCTGATCTGTACACGTCATCGATTCCGCTGATCAGTGTCTGTACACGTCACTGCACTCTGATCACTAATCGTGGTGCCGACATGTAGCAATTCTCTACACTGGTCATCCCATGCATGAGGCTTACAACAGATCGCTCTAGTATTATCCACCGTCTACTGCCGAGAAAAGCCGATAATTGACGAGAAATGACGGGTCTGTCCGTAGATTACATGTACCGACTATATCGCCTTCACTGTTCATGTCTTCACACAGCCAGCTGGAAAAACAGCATGATCTCCCCCCCCCCCCCACCCCAGAGAGAGAGAGAGAGAGAGAGAGAGACTAACAGTACATGTAAACAGTACTCACAGTTTATTATGCTGCAGCAGCACATTATTACAAACAATGACTACGAGGCTGTATACTTGATGTAAACTGTCAGTCCAGCTGTAAAGAACTAAACAAACTATAGACAAGTAAATACTGTAATATATTCATGTACACGCCACTCATTTTGCGTATTTCTGTCTGTATTATTGCATAATTAAGGCACATGATTCTCTCTCTCTCTCTCTCTCACACACACACACACACACACACACACACACACACACACACACACACACACACACACACACACACACATACTGGTCGGCGCATGAATTCGGCAGTCAAAATTGACCGTCAGTACTGATATAAACCGGTTTAGAAAACAAACCAAAATCACACCCACCCATCCAACCATAGAACGCAACAAAAACGAGAACAGAAACACAACTCTGGTTCCAAAACAAGTTAGAATAGATTGGCCAGCCCGAAACGTTGCTTGTCTACATAAGTAATGGTAATACTAATAATCAGAAGAAGAATCCTAAACAAGCAACCTGACCACTCAGTCACAGTGGTGATGAACCAGGTCTCGCTATGTCATTGTTTGCTTAAAACAACCGTCGTCTGCGGGAAACAAACAAACGAACAAACAAACAAACACCACAAAAAAAACACATAACAGACATGATTTTGATAACAGGAATTGTTCCACGGAGCATCCAAATCTGTTTGGTTTTATCAATCTGTTCTGGACAACAACAACAACAACAGCTGCTGAGATCGCATAGAAGCTAATCAGTGGATTTTTGATATGTGTCGGATTTTGATCATTTCAAGGAAATGGTAAATCATACGTATAAAAAAATAAATAAATCGGTCAACATTAACACACAGCACAGCGACGAGGAATACATACATCGTGGTGTAGAAAAACAGAGTTAGTCACGTGGGGATAATGAAGGCCGGCAACTCTTGTCAGGAAGGGACTACAGTACAAGGGACTTACAGGGACTACAGTATGATTCTGTGTACTATCAGTGTTGGGGACTATTGTACAGGTGTATGTTATGTACTATCAGTATTGGGGACTATTGTACAGGTGTATGTTACTAGATGTACTATCAGTATTGGGGACTACTGTACATGTGTATGAATCTATCTACTATCAGTATTGGGGACTATTGTACAGGCGTATAATTCTATGTACGATCAGTATTGGGGACTATTGTACTGGTGTATAATTCTATGTACTATCAGTATTGGGGACTATTGTACAGGTGTATAATTCTATGTACGATCAGTATTGGGGACTATTGTACAGGTGTATAATTCTATGTACGATCAGTATTGGGGACTATTGTACAGGTGTATAATTCTATGTACGATCAGTATTGGGGACTATTGTACAGGTGTATAATTCTATGTACGATCAGTATTGGGGACTACTGTACAGGTGTATAATTCTATGTACGATCAGTATTGGGGACTATTGTACAGGTGTATAATTCTATGTACGATCAGTATTGGGGACTATTGTACAGGTGTATAATTCTATGTACGATCAGTATTGGGGACTATTGTACAGGTGTATAATTCTATGTACGATCAGTATTGGGGACTATTGTACAGGTGTATAATTCTATGTACTATCAGTATTGGGGACTATTGTACAGGTGTATAATTCTATGTACTATCAGTATTGGGGACTATTGTACAGGTGTATAATTCTATGTACTATCAGTATTGGGGACTATTGTACAGGTGTATAATTCTATGTACGATCAGTATTGGGGACTATTGTACAGGTGTATAATTCTATGTACAATCAGTATTGGGGACTATTGTACAGGTGTATAATTCTATGTACTATCAGTATTGGGGACTATTGTACAGTACAGGTGTATGCGCTATTTAACAATGAAACAAGGCCTATGCTGTCTATATTGTTCATACTATTGTAGCTATAGGAATGCCGGGTAGTGTCGCCTGTCATACTATTGTAGCTATAGGAATGCCGGGTAGTGTCGCCTGTCATACTATTGTAACTAACTATAGGAATGCCGGGTAGTGTCGCCTGTCATACTATTGTAGCTATAGGAATGCCGGGTAGTGTCGCCTGTCATACTATTGTAACTATAGGAATGCCGGGTAGTGTCGCCTGTCATACTATTGTAACTATAGGAATGCCGGGTAGTGTCGCCTGTCATACTATTGTAACTATAGGAATGCCGGGTAGTGTCGCCTGTCATACTATTGTAACTATAGGAATGCCGGGTAGTGTCGCCTGTCATACTATTGTAACTATAGGAATGCCGGGTAGTGTCGCCTGTCATACTATTGTAACTATAGGAATGCCGGGTAGTGTCGCCTGTCATACTATTGTAACTAACTATAGGAATGCCGGGTAGTGTCGCCTGTCATACTATTGTAACTATAGGAATGCCGGGTAGTGTCGCCTGTCATACTATTGTAACTAACTATAGGAATGCCGGGTAGTGTCGCCTGTCATACTATTGTAGCTATAGGAATGCCGGGTAGTGTCGCCTGTCATACTATTGTAACTATAGGAATGCCGGGTAGTGTCGCCTGTCATACTATTGTAACTATAGGAATGCCGGGTAGTGTCGCCTGTCATACTATTGTAACTATAGGAATGCCGGGTAGTGTCGCCTGTCATACTATTGTAACTATAGGAATGCCGGGTAGTGTCGCCTGTCATACTATTGTAACTATAGGAATGCCGGGTAGTGTCGCCTGTCATACTATTGTAACTATAGGAATGCCGGGTAGTGTCGCCTGTCATACTATTGTAACTAACTATAGGAATGCCGGGTAGTGTCGCCTGTCATACTATTGTAACTATAGGAATGCCGGGCAGTGTCGCCCGTCATACTCTTCTCCGCATACACTTGTACAGCGTTATGAACTGCCGGCAACCACATGATGAAACTTGTAATACTGACCACTGTATCGCGTACTCTTAAGTACTAGTAAGTGTACATATGTACGAACAATGGCTGCCTTGTTATAAATGGTTTTCAAAAGTTTTCTGCCGTCAGGTACTTCCCCCCCCCCCCCCCCCCCCCCATGAATGGGTGTCGAGTAGGATTGTGAAAGTTGAAGGATCAGGCGTGGAGTAACAACAAACTACAGTGTTTCACACAGTGATCGCGCTAGGAATTTTGAAAACCGGTCCCATCAGCGACCTCCCCACACTGTCACTCAACAACCTGTGTCAGTACCGGTCCCATGAGAATTAAAACCAGTGATAAGAATTACACTGCAAATCGACCTAAACACAATCACAGTGTCGCAACGCTGTATCGGTATGAGAGGTAAAGATACATGTAGCAGCGAGTCCATCGCAAGAACAAAGAAGCCCTGGCCAGTGGGCAACAAACTATTGTGACAGTGATTAACGTTCGCTGAAACTGGGACACCCCCCCCCCCCCCCCGCCCCTATCAGAGGCCACAGCGTTTACCGGTCCCAGCAAATTACAACCGGGGACCGGCAGCTCCAAATTTTTCCGGTATTCTGGTTTTGCAAACGGTATTTTACCGGTAATTACCGGTTAACGCGATCACTGGTTTCACATACATTTCCTACCGCCACAAGGACCCCACGATTTTGACTCTAGTTCGGTTTTGACCCTGTGTGCAAAAATCAGGCAACATTAACGGTTGCTTGACAATCTCACTGCAGCAAACACAAGGATAATAGTCAAGGTGCAACACTCCCAATAAGACAAATTTTAAACCAAGCACATGTGAACTCAGTATGATTTGTTTTTGTTTTTTATAGGTGTGTGTGTGTGTGTGTGTGTGTGTGTGTGTGTGTGTGTGTGTGTGTGTGTGTGTTGCCGGTGACTGACACGAAGTACTTTTTGTTCTGAACTGTTTTGTAATGGGCTGTGGCCTGAACAATAAATGAATTGAATTGAATTTGTTTTTATAGTAGCAGGCCACTGGTGCAGAACCCAAAACTAACTCGGTAGGAATTGAGTTCAAATCTCAGCGCATGTACCTGGTGCCCAGTTCTCCCCGTCACGGTTCATTGATTTCAGCGCTTTTAAAGCCCAGTACAAGGCGGCTTGAGTCAGTCTGGCTTCATTGTCAGTGCATACTGCCAGTGGACACGGAACGAGACACATCACTACGGCACGAAATTGGAAACAACAATGTTTCTCTGTCGGTGTTTAAAGACACTGAAGTGAAGTGTGAAGCAATGAACTGGATGTGTGTTGACAGACACTGGAAAGTGTGTAACTGTGATTGTCAGTCACAGTCACAAAGTGTTAGAAAATTTGCGGAAGTTTGTTGATTCAGGACAGTGTAAATGTGAACGGCGATTAGCTGACGGGACTCCACTTGAACATGAAGTTGAAACACTTGACACGTGTGGGATGACCATAATATGCTGACACTGATTATGACAACAGTTCCGGTGAGGTGTTCCACTTGTTGGTCATGTGGACGCTGGTGATGTGTCGAGAAGGGCGTCACTAATGGCAAGTAGGACATACCATGATACGAACGGGAATGATCACGTCAAACATCACTTCATACTAACAGAAGTTATCACGTCAGTGGTATTACGGATTATCACGTGGTCCCAGGATCAAAAGCTTGGCGCTGGTCACGTGTCATCTGTCAATGGCAACCAATAATTATAATTACATGCGTAGGCCAACATAAGGTGCGTAACCTATCAATGTCACGTTCAGTAACTGGCGGCTTTAATGGCGTCAGTGTCAGTCAGTTGTTAAGGACGTGTAACCGGTTGTGTTCACCGTGTCGCCATGTCCGAGTCCAGCTCACAACTTCTGATCGTCGTCGGCATCCAGCAGTACTTTGGAACCGTCCAGAACTTCCCTGAAGATTTTCTCCGTGTATTTTAGAATGGTCTCAATAAACACCGGCAGCTTCCTCAGGCGGTTGATGTTGTCCGTGCACGCTCGCATCGCATCCGGGCCCTCGTTGGCAGGGAGATCACTCTTGGTCACCTCCCGCTTGAGTTTCTGTTCGTCGTCCAGGACGAGAGCGAGTGACCTGCTGACCTGCGGCGCCTTGTCCAGCAGTCCCTTGATCAGACGGTTCATCTTGTTGTACAACTCCAGGCTCTCCAGCACGTCCTCCGGTAATCCCGAACACTGCTCCGAGATTTCACGCGAGTCGTAATGCAGCTGGATACAACGCTTCTCACGTGTGGCCTTCAGCTTAGCACCACCTGCAGGGGGACATAACACGTATGTGTCAGTCACGTGACATCTGATATCACCAGGATAATGCACGTCTAGAAAGCAATAATAATAATAATAATAATAATGGGTTGGTGATGGGGCCGGGAGAGCATATGATGATGATGATGTTTTTGATGATGATGATGATGATGAAGGTGGTGGTGGTGGTGTTAGGGACTGATGTAGAAGACAAGGCAATGAGGGGAAAGCCAGCTTTCCGTAGTGGCCATGATAACTGGTTCAGCAGATGATGATGATGACGACGACGATGATGATGGTGGCAGTGATGGTGATGATGATGATGATGATGTACCACATCTGGCGGAGAGTGCCTTGAGGCAGTCAGCCATGACGGGAATGCCGGCCGTATCCTGTAGGAACTTGGCCTTGAAGTCATGCAGCGACTGCCGCAAGTCCTTGAAGTTGCCGTACAGGTCATTGTACAGCTTGCCGTGATCCTGAAACGACAAAACATGACGTCATTATACAGCTTGTCGTCATCCTGAAACATTGAACACATGACGTAAAAATAATATAGTAGCTTGCCGTGATCCTGAAACAGAAACAGAAGTCATTATACAGCTTGCCGGCGTCATCCTGAAACATAACACATGACGTCAAAATGGTACAGCTTGCCGAGATCCTGAAACAACAAAACAGGACGTGGCACACTGATATGCGCAAAGTCGTGTACGCGTCTTGAGAAGTTTACTGACCATCTCACGGCCACAGGAACACAAGGCTCGTACAATACGTGGACAAGTTGGGTTGTGTTGGTTGGGCCACGGACTGGTTGATATCCTTGATGAGACTGACGTGGCCTAGATCAGTGTAGTGGTGGTTTGACAGCCAGCATTGGTCACGGTGCTTACTGACTGACTATAACTGACCAGTAACTGACAGGGTCACGCTGACTGAGAAGAGCAAATGGTTAACTGGTTACTGATCCTTTATTATGGCCGTCAATGAGTGGTGGCTAGACACACTCACGTGACATATTCAACAACCGCGTTACATGTACTTGAGTGTCTGTTGTTTGCGTCTTACCTGGAATGTCTTGTTCAGCGAGGCGAGTTGTGCCGGAAGTTGCGTCAGGGATACAGGGGCCACGTGATCCAGTGACGTCACTGGAGTAGGATGGAAAGAGAAGAAGATAAATGAACTGTTTCCCTCAAGAAGCGGACATCAGAGTTCTCGTGACAGAAATAGCCGGCTTGGGACATTTTTTTGTCTACGCAAAATTGGATTCTTTATACGTAACACTGAGATTTCTTTGGTCAATTGAAATCGGAAATGATGAAGTAGAACTAGCTGCTTAAAGCAAACTCTGTTTACAATGAACAACTCAGTAATGGTGGACTGGAAGCCGGCATATTACCAAACCAGCCAGAAACATTCATGGCACCCAGGCTACTGACACTGATAAACCGAAACATGTATCACTAGATCGATTACTAATGAGTAACTTCTCACAGAATTCTTGTTTTTGGATGACGTCAGGCCTGTGTTGACGTGCGGAGTGTGGGGGTGGGGGCTGGGTGTTCGCTGGCTCACTCTGAGGTCCTGCACGTGCATACGACGGTACATGATCTTGTGACGTCACCGGCTGGCCGGCGAGTAAGGGAGTTTTGGGCGTGGGGCGATCGGGAGGCTGGAAACCAAACGATAATCAATAATGATGTGACCAGTACAATATGACCAGTACCATGATACACCTGGAAAATACTATGCTACGACTAGTACAATGACTCTGATACACCTGGAAAATACTATGCTATGACCAGTACAATGATACACCTGGAAAATACTATGCTATGACCAGTACAATGATACACCTGGAAAATACTATGCTACGACCAGTACAATGATACACCTGGAAAATACTATGCTATGACCAGTACAATGATACACCTGGAAAATACTATGCTATGACCAGTACAATGATACACCTGGAAAATACTATGCTATGACCAGTACAATGACTCTGATACACCTGGAAAATACTATGCTATGACCAGTACAATGATACACCTGGAAAATACTATGCTATGACCAGTACAATGATACACCTGGAAAATACTATGCTATGACCAGTACAATGATACACCTGGAAAATACTATGCTATGACCAGTACAATGATACACCTGGAAAATACTATGCTATGACCAGTACAATGATACACCTGGAAAATACTATGCTATGACCAGTACAATGACTCTGATACACCTGGAAAATACTATGCTATGACCAGTACAATGATACACCTGGAAAATACTATGCTATGACCAGTACAATGATACACCTGGAAAATACTATGCTATGACCAGTACAATGATACACCTGGAAAATACTAGGATATGACCAGTACACTGATACATCAGGGCCCGTATGTAAAACTCGAGGTTAATTTAACCCACGGCTACGGGTCTAACCCAGACTCGGACAAAAGAAACCCCAAAACAAAATTAAATATAAAAAAAAGGAAGCGAAGAAAGAAAGACAAAAATCCTTCCACATATATAACGGCATAGACACCTTGCTGGAATGGACCTTCCTGATTTAAAACAAAAAACAACAGAAAATTTAACCCTAGAGCTAGTTTAGTTCGAGGCTAGACTCTAACCCGGGGCTAAATTCCCTAACCCCGACTTTCACATGCGGGCCCTGGAAAATACTAAGGTATGACCAGTACAATGATACACCTGGAAAATACTATGACAAACAACAACATACTGTCAACAGTAGGTAAAAACGCGTACACACACTGACAGGAAAGTGATAAAGCCGACACCGTGACACCGGCAGACCGGGCGTTATATACTGACAAACTGAACTTGCACAATTAGTCTTGCATGTTTAATATTTTCATCCTACAAGAATTGTTGGTTGGTAATGTTCAGCCCACAAAATTCAACTGAAATAAGTGCAATACTAAGTCAGGGGCGCCGGAACCGGGGGGGGGGGGGGGGCAGGGGGGCAGCTGCCCCCCCTGTACCCAAACAGGGGGGGGGGGGGGCAAGAGTATCTTTTTGCCCCCCCCCTGGAAAATGAGGTGACTATGGCAAGAGGGGGGGCAAAGTCATGGTCTTGCCCCCCCCTTCCCCTACCCCCCCCCCCGCCCCCTCCCCCTGTTCCTGTTCTCTCCCTCATCCCACCCAACAGAGAACAGTTTAGCCGTTTGAAATATCAAAACGACTTGGCAGAAAGTCGTCTGATAATCACTTTAACCCCCCCCCCCCCCCCGCTTTTCACTTTCTTCGAGCAACGTCCTTCCTTTCAGTGGCTCCCTGGTTCGGAAAGGTTTCTGTCTGCGCAGCATGTGAACGCCGCCGGCCCCCCCCCCCCCCCCCCCCGCTTTTCACTTTCTCCGGGCAACATCCTTCCTTTCACTTGCCTTTCCCCCCTCTGAGATTCTGCCCCCCCCTCCCCCCCCCCCCAACATCTTCCGGCGCCCCTGTAAGTTCCCGACGAAACCGAGATGATAGCTGAGCTGACCACTCGCACCACGTGATTATAATGTGTTTATGTCCGGTCTGACGCGAGAGAATGCCAGTGCCAGTGCGTGTGTTGTGCTCACGGCGCTTTGGTCAAAGCAAATGGGAAACTGAATCGCCTGCATAATCCACGTGACACATTATTGTCGTTATCATTATTAAGTTATTGTTGTTGTTTCAGCACTTGAAGAAGTTAGTTTTCCGTCAATGACTGACCATCACACACACACACACACACACACACACACACACACACACACACACACACTCCGCGCGCACGCGCGCACGGCACACACACACTCCGCGCGCGCGCGCGCACACACACACACACACTGACTCCGCACACGCACACTCAGTAACACACACACACACACCGTACACACTGTGACTGTGCACACACTTACCGGCACTCGCACACACACACACACACACACACACACACACACAGAGGCATGTGACTGGTGGCTACAAAGGACGGATTGAAGCCGGAAATCGAAACCTGATCGGCGGTATGACTGGCGATATGATGCCGCGGTAAACATTCCGGCAGCTGAGTTTCGGCAACCAAAAATAATACTAAGTGACTAATATCTTTCTTTAACTTTTGTGTATTTCTTCAAAGTAGTCCACTGCATCTCCCCCCTCAGTTTTCCCCCACCCACCCACACACTGGACAGACAAACGGCGTCATAACGCTTTGGTGAGTTATTTCCCTTCCGAGTCACAAGACCCGGTACTGCGAGCACAGAGAAACATTCTAACAACAGGAAAATCAGTGTTTCCACGAGCCTGAGCGTGACAAGTCAATAAAGAGTGAGAAAATCACGGTATAAACATTTGTCGACAAGAAATACGACATAGGGCGAGCAGACTACATACCGAGTCCTCGAAACACGAACACAAGCAGCCCATGTTGTGACTCGAGGACGGAGCTCAGTGTCCCAACTTGTGTCGTCTGCCTCGTGAGAGAGATGACCTCGACCTTGCTCACTTCACAGTCACTTCCCCTTGGTCACGAGTTTTACCACACACACACACACACACACACTGACCGTGGCACACACACACACACACACTGACCGTGGCACACACACACACACACACTGCAGGCACTGACGCACACACACACTGGCACTGACCGTGGCACACACACACACACACACACACACACTGACCGTGGCACACACACACACACACACACACACACACACACACACACACACACACATCATCATCATCATCATCGATCATCATCATCAGTGCTCGCACATACACATAACTGAGAAAACAGCCTCACAGTTTTCGACCATGGCAATCGGCCACACTGACTACATCTAATATTATGTGACCAAAAGTAAACAAATGGGGAGACATGGTTGTTGTAAACCTGTTTGGCCACACACACCACACACACACACACACACACACACACCGCTGAAGCAGAGACATCGTATCTATGTCTCTGGCTGTCCCTTTATACAAGACACACAGAAAGGTTCATGGGACATAACTAATGATAACTAATTAAGTGAACCAGAGTGCCCTCCCTTGCATCACCGGAAGTGCGGAAAGCAACCATGCCGCAAGGAAAAGTTGAAAACAAAAGTACAGCTCCCGAAAGGGGCAAAACAGAAGCAAAAATCGCACAAGAAACCTGTTTTGCGAAAAGGTATTGTGAGATGAGAAAGTGGGTATTATTACAGTACCAGCAAGAAGGTCATGTGAACAACTTTACCTCTGTTCTGGTCTATATTCATTGTCGCTCATGCTCCATCCCATTGACGGATGCCCAGAGTATACGTTTTGAATAGAAAGTGTGTACAGGGGTGTACAGAGTGAACGTTGAACTTTTTTTTCGTTCCGCTACACGACTGTGAGTGCGACAGATTGTTTTTGTTTCAGGACATCTGACAATAGCTCCTAAGAAGGCCAAATTGGTGGAAGCTGCCAAAGTGAAGAAGGTAGAGTGCTTTCTCTGAATCTGTGTGTGTGTGTGTTTTAGCTGTACATTTTGTACAGCTCACATGAGCAGTTCTTTTGTAAATGTAACTATCATGCATCTTTCTTGATCCCCATTTCATTGCTTATGTCTCAGTCTTCTAATCTAGCAGCCAGTATTGACACTGGATCTCCAGGGAGTATTATGTTAACTGTTATTACCTACAGTGTGTTTCGGTGTGTTCCAGAGTTTGGAGAATCAGTGTCCAGTATAGAACAGGATACGGTGTGTAGTGTGTGCGTTGTGTGTGTTTCAGGGTTTGGAGAAACAGATATGTATATACTTCCAGGTAGCCAGTATAGAAATTAGAATTGGACGCAGTGTGAGGTGTGTTGCAGTGTGTGATGTGTTTGCTTCAGGGGGTTGGAGAAACAGCTAGCACTTTTCTGGTAGCCAGTATAGAATAGGACGCGGTGTGATGTGTGTTTCAGTGTGTTTCAGGGGGGTGGAGAAACAGCTGGTACATCTCTAGGCAGCCAGTATAGAAATAGGACACGATGTGTAGTGTGTTTCAGTGTGCGTTGGGTGTTTTTCAGGGGTTGGAGAAAACAGCTGGTACTTACAGGTAGCCTGTACAGAATTGAACGTAATGTGTAGTGTGTGATGTGTGTGTTTCAGGGGGTTGGAGAAACAGCTGGTGCTTATAGGTAACCAGTACAGATTTGAACACAATGTGTAGTTTGTTTCAGTGTGTGTTTTGGGGTTGGAGAAACAGCTGTTACTTTTCTAGGTAGCCAGCATAAAATAGGACGTGGTGTGTAGTGTGTTTCAGGGGTTGGAGAAACAGCTGGTACTTCCAGGTAGCCAGTATAGAATAGGATGCGGTGTGAAGTGTGTGATGTGTGTGTTTCAGGGGTTGAGAAACAGGTGGTACTTCCAGGTAGCCAGTATAGAATAGGATGCGGTGTGAAGTGTGTGATGTGTGTGTTTCAGGGGTTGGAGAAACAGCTGGTACTTTTCTAGGTTGCCAGTAGAGAATGGGACACAATGTGTAGTGTGTTTGAGTGTGTTGTGTGTGTGTTTCAGGAGTTGGAGAAACAGCTGGTGCATATTGTGTTTCAGTGCATGTTGCAGGGATTGGAGAAACAGCTGGTGGCCAATATAGAATATGACGCAGTGTGTGGTTTGTTTCAGTGTGTGTTGTGTGTGTTGCAGGGATTGGAGAAACAGCTGGTAGCCAGTATAGAGCAGGACGCAGTGTGTGGTTTGTTTCAGTGTGTGTTGTGTGTGTGGCAGGGATTGGAGAAACAGCTGGTAGCCAGTATAGAATATGACGCAGTGTGTGGTTTGTTCCAGTGTGTGTTGTGTGTGTTGCAGGGATTGGAGAAACAGCTGGTAGCCAGTATAGAATATGACGCAGTGTGTGGTTTGTTTCAGTGTGTGTTGTGTGTGTTGCAGGGATTGGAGAAACAGCTGGTGGCCAATATAGAATATGACGCAGTGTGGTGGTTTGTTCCAGTGAGTGTTGTGTGTGTTGCAGGGATTGGAGAAAACAGCTGGTAGCCAGTATAGAATATGACGCAGTGTGTGGTTTGTTTCAGTGTGTGTTGTGTGTGTTGCAGGGATTGGGAGAAACAGCTGGTAGCCAGTATAGAATATGACGCAGTGTGTGGTTTGTTTCAGTGTGTGTTGTGTGTGTTGCAGGGATTGGAGAAAACAGCTGGTGGCCAGTATAGAATATGACGCAGTGTGTGGTTTGTTTCAGTGTGTGTTGTGTGTGTTGCAGGGATTGGAGAAACAGCTGGTAGCCAGTATAGAATATGACGCAGTGTGTGGTTTGTTTCAGTGTGTGTTGCAGGGATTGGAGAAACAGCTGGTAGCTAGTATAGAATATGACGCAGTGTGTGGTTTGTTCCAGTGTGTGTTGTGTGGTGTTGCAGGGATTGGAGAAACAGCTGGTAGCCAGTATAGAATATGACGCAGTGTGTGGTTTGTTTCAGTGTGTGTTGTGTGTGTTGCAGGGATTGGAGAAACAGCTGGTAGCCAGTATAGAATATGACGCAGTGTGTGGTTTGTTCCAGTGTGTGTTGCAGGGATTGGAGAAACAGCTGGTAGCCAGTATAGAATATGACGCAGTGTGTGGTTTGTTCCAGTGTGTGTTGTGTGTGTTGCAGGGATTGGAGAAACAGCTGGTAGCCAGTATAGAATATGACGCAGTGTGTGGTTTGTTTCAGTGTGTGTTGCAGGGATTGGAGAAACAGCTGGTAGCCCGAGTATAGAATATGACGCAGTGTGTGGTTTGTTTCAGTGTGTGTTGCAGGGATTGGAGAAACAGCTGTAGCTAGTATAGAATATGACGCAGTGTGTGGTTTGTTCCAGTGTGTGTTGTGTGTGTTGCAGGGATTGGAGAAACAGCTGGTAGCCAGTATAGAATATGACGCAGTGTGTGGTTTGTTTCAGTGTGTGTTGTGTGTGTTGCAGGGATTGGAGAAACAGCTGGTGGCCAGTATAGAATATGACGCAGTGTGTGGTTTGTTTACAGTGTGTGTTGTGTGTGTTTCAGGGATTGGAGAAACAGCTGGTGGCCAGTATAGAACAGGACGCAGTGTCGCGTGCTTCCAGTAAGGAACCCAAGACGTTGCACATTCTCAAGGCTGCAGGTAGTCTGGCGGCCACCTCTAAAGGACATTCCAGCAATCAAAAAAATAAATCTGAAACACAAATTTACTGCTGTGTCATGGTGGCTTTACTGTATGTGCTGGGTGTGTTTGTGCAGTGTAGGTCAGCCCCCCCCCCCCCCCCCCTCAACACACACACACACACACCACCCCAATAACACCTGGGGAAAAGAAATTGCGTTGAAGTGTTTGATTTCCTGACTGAGCTAATTCTCACCCAATGTTCTGCCTGGGTGTGTGTGGAGGTGTGTGTTTGGAAAGGCAGAAAACATTCTGTCTGTGGTACAGTGAACTGGTTTCCCATACTGCCTGAAGTTCTTGTCCTTGGCGAGTGACCGCAGCACTCGCACACACTTTGATCAAATTGGCTCTGTGAAAGAGTTGTACAATGTTAGAACATTCTGCAGGGCTTGTGTTAACGCACAAACTGTGCGTATTGACGCACAGAAATCACGAAATGACGCAGAAAAAAAATCACTGGAGGTTTTACTGACGCACAGATTTTAAAATTTTGGAGCAGGAGTGCGTCGCGTGATAATCAAATTTGATAGCATGATGCACAGCTTTCACAGTTTCAGTTTCAATCTTCGGCGATCGATCGTCAGAGCAGTCGCCACAGACACTCTGAAATGTACGGCGTTTATGTCTGTTAGAGTAGGCTGACCCTCAGATTTTTCTGCTGGAAGTCATGCTGACCCTCAGAAAAAATATCTACCACAAGCCCTGTTCTGAAAGTACAGGTACAATGTTAGACATTCTGAAGTACAGGTTGTACAATGTTAGACATTCTGAAAGTACAGGTTGTACAATGTTAGACATTCTGAAAGTACAGGTTGTACAATGTTAGACATTCTGAAAGTACAAGTTGTACAGTATTACACATTACAAAAGTACAAGCTTTACAATGTTAGACACTACAAATCTACAAGTTGTACTGTACAGTGTTACACATTACAAGTTGTACAGTATTACACATGACAAAAGTACAAGTTGTACAGTGTTACACATGACAAAAGTACAAGTTGTACAGTGTTACACATGACAAAAGTACAAGTTGTACAGTGTTACACATTACAAAAGCAGCCAGGAACAATTTGTCATCAAAGATATGTTGGAATAATTATGGGTCTTTAAAGAAGAAATCTCGAGGGCTGGTGAAATGTCGGAGGCAGTGACAGTACTTGCAGATTTTGTCTTTGAACCAAACATTTGACGTCAACCTCAAGCTGCTTGTCTGACAGATGATACTTCTTCATATCTTGTGATTTCCTTGTTGCTTTTGTGATTGAATTAATTTTTACATAAAATCTGGGAGATCTAGAGAGCTCAGTGGTGAAACGTGGGCTTGAATGCCTTGGATTGTACTTACGAAATAGCAAAATTGGAACTTTTTTGACCCGCGCTTCTCACAGAAACTTGAAAAAATATGGAAACATATTGGGCCGATAGCCATCTTGTTATCACTGAAACTTGCTTCTGCGCGCAGCGAAATCTGCACCGTCCTATAAAGAGAAGCAACTTAAAAAGTGTGGATTGGTTGAGCCTCGACACCTAGTGTTTTATCGGTGAACCCCCCCCCCCCCCCCCCCCCCCAATGAAATAGGCAAGTGTTTTGCTGAATTCACGTAACAGGCAGTCGGGTTGCCTACTTCATGAAATAGGCAAAATTTTGCCGATTTCACGAAGTAGGCAATTACATGTATTAGGCGTAACCCATGTACACTGACCAGGAGCAAATGACAGACGGGGCCGAACAATACCAACTTGACGCAGCGAAAATAACCAACTGACCCGCTTTACCTGTTAAACAACAATTACGGCGCTTTCACTGACTTGACTTGAAACTGACGAGCTGGTATAGGATGGGAACTGATCAACACACTTTCCATACACATCATAGTATTATAGTACGTATGCCATACACATCATAGAATTATGGTACGTATGCCATACACATCATAGTATTATGGTACGTATGCCATACACATCATAGTATTATGGTACGTATGCCATACACATCATAGTATTATGGTACGTATGCCATACACATCATAGTATTATGGTACGTATGCCATACACATCATAGTATTATGGTACGTATGCCATACACATCATAGTATTATGGTACGTATGCCATACACATCATAGTATTATGGTACGTATGCCATACACATCATAGTATTATAGTACGTATGCCATACACATCATAGTATTATAGTACGTATGCCATACACATCATAGTATTATGGTACGTATGCCATACACATCATAGTATTATAGTACGTATGCCAGTACGAATCGTGGTAAGTCAGTCGGTCTCGGAATGAAACCAAGTTGAAAGGCTTGTGGCTATTGCGGGTAGCTATGTCCAGGCATATGAACGTATGCAGTCATTATGATACACGGCGTGTTGCTGCTGCATTGAATTAAACATGCCGACTTAGCCGAGCGCGTCGTGCTATAAACTTGGCGGCTATAATCCAGATGAATATTACATGTAGCGTCGGTAGAGGGACTGAGTGGCCTGCAGCTACACCCGCTCCCTCAGCACTGCCTTGATTGTAACCCCGCATTCAGTCGGTGAACAGGGCCGCGTTTCTTACGCAAAGGCGCTCGCGGGCGCTTGCGGAGGTCGCTTTGCCTCGTTGGGAAACGGCCAATTAGAACCAAGGCGCTTTCAAAATGGCGGCGGAATCATGAACACGGTTGTTGGCAAGGCTGAAAAGGAAGAAGAAAACTCTAGTGCTCGCAGCTATCAGTCATCTTTTGAGCGCAGAAGACGACGTTTTTGAGGAGGAGCAATAATTACTGGCTTGGAGCATGATATACCGCTAGTATGCATGTTCTGCTCGATGCAAAACGGAGACGTAAGGCACCATTACGTACTCACTTTGACCACTCCTTCCCCACAAACACGCACAACATATCCCTGAATGACTGGCGACCACGGCCCGGTGCAATTAGCTCAAATTATTTTCGTATACTATTCTGCACAATTACAAGTTGGGACAGAAGGTCTCCATCCACCCGCAAATTCATTTTAAGCCATTTCTTAGTTCCACTTCAACGAAGCCTTCGGTGGGCGCCGCCATCTTTGTTTACATGGAAACTGACCACGTGACCTTTTGCTCGCGGCGAACTTGCTTCAGACTCCGCACGCGAGCGCTTTTTCTGCACGCCGCGGGCAAGGTGCATGTAAACGGTTTCATAGGAAAGCGCCCCGGAACGTTTCGAAGCGCCCGCCTTAAGAAACGCGGCCCAGGTGTTGCATAACATGAAGCTAGTGGCTGATTCTGCATAACTAAACTGAGCTGACCGAGAAGTCGCCTGGTGGAGCCGGTTCGTCCGTGAGAACTTTAGCGGAAGCCGGCTTTATGCCAACAAGTTTCGTTTCGTTTCAGTTTTGCTGCAAAACTTTCGCTGTTACTTGCGGTCAGTTTCACGGAAGTTGGTGCTGATGAGAATTACAGTTCATATTTGTTGTTATATTTCCTTTCGTTAGATTGATCGAGACTAATCACTATTGACATGTTTAGCCACTTAACTTGCTTGGCAACAACAACAACAAAAACGCCGGGGGAAAAAAAAAGGATCCCCCACATCAGTTACGTAGTCATACAGGTCACGAAACTTGAATACGTCACAGCCCGACTCTGCCGGCCGGGTCAGTTCAGTTCTGTCGCTGAGTGGACCAAGATTTCCCGGCGACACTAGTGACCGTGTGTGACGACCATGACAGCAACCTCCATCTCTGACCAAACACTTGATTTACCGGACTGCCTTTTAGTGGCGGCAAGCGATCAGTAACTGACACTGAGTATTAACACTCTGATCTGATGTCAATATGTCCGGTTTCAAGTCAGTTTATCTCCGGCATCAGTATAACACGTGGGATGCAGTACTCCCCCACCCGGTGCGTATATTCAGGGTATAGTATCTTCATGGCGGGGCACGTCCCGCTTCAAGCTGGATGTACTCCCTTAGTGTGGTGTAAGCCACACTGACGCAGACTACTGATTTGTTTCACTAGGATTACTAGTGTAAAGTGGATTCCGCGTTTCCAGCTCGGTAGTAGCCTACTCCTACTGTAGGTGAATCTGGCGTCAGTGTGAGCCTGGTGGAGTCTGTCAGTCTGTGTGGCTTCAGGTTTGACTAGTCAGTAGAGGGAGTGAATCCAGCTTTCGAGCAAAAAGTGCCCCGGTGTGTATGGACTTAATTGAGCTGTTGGTAAAACTATGATCAATGTTTGGCTTTGATGTCTGCTCATTTGTTTCCCTTTACAAGCTGGCGTGGCCCGGTGGGTGGCCCAGTGCAGCATGGCACGGCCCGGTGGGTGGCCCAGTGCAGCATGGCACGGCCCGGTGGGTGGCCCAGTGCAGCATGGCACGGCCCGGTGGGTGGCCCAGTGCAGCATGGCACGGCCCGGTGGGTGGCCCAGTGCAGCATGTCACGGCCCGGTGGGTGGCCCAGTGCAGCATGGCATGGCCCGGTGGGTGACCCAGTGCAGCATGGCACGGCCCGGTGGGTGGCCCAGTGCAGCATGGCACGGCCCGGTGGGTGGCCCAGTGCAGCATGGCATGGCCCGGTGGGTGGCCCAGTACAGCATGGCACGGCCCGGTGGGTGGCCCAGTGCAGCATGGCACGGCCCGGTGGGTGGCCCAGTGCAGCATGGCACGGCCCGGTGGGTGGCCCAGTGCAGCATGTCACGGCCCGGTGGGTGGCCCAGTGCAGCATGTCACGGCCCGGTGGGTGGCCCAGTGCAGCATGGCATGGCCCGGTGGGTGACCCAGTGCAGCATGGCACGGCCCGGTGGGTGACCCAGTGCAGCATGGCATGGCCCGGTGTGTGGCCCAGTGCAGCATGGCGGCAACATCAAGTTATCCCCTCAGATAAAAGGTAAGTGTTTTCAGTTGTGGCTTCGAGATGGCGTGACGGTCCATGAAGATGTTTGGGCACTGGTTGTGTCCAAGTCAGTCATAAGTAGGCCACGACAGCGTTTCCTCAGTGGCAACCGGAAGTGTCAATGAGCCCCCATACCACATCGGCCAAAAACGACTACACTGAGCCAGGGAGGACATTAATTTTCCATTCAGTTCCCGTCAAGCTCTGAGAACAACAGTAAGCACTGAAAACCACACCAGCAGGCAGCGTAGGACGTCGCGAACGCCAACATAGCCAATCAGACCTTTGGAACCGCTACACGACGTCCAGCTCAAGTTCGGTCGCTCTGTCACTGAGTCAGTGGTACTGAAGACTGGCGCGGCCGCTCGACTCGCTTGGTGAAGACTTCGTGTTTTGTGGGTTAGCCGGCCATCAGAGATTGACAGAGACGATCAGTGTTCACTGACGAGTCCAGCTTCAGTCTGAACCTCACAACGGCCGTATTAGTAGAAAGTCTGGAGATGATTGTGTCCGAGAAATGTCTGACTTTATAAGGGACGCCCGTAACACCTGGTCAGTGTCCCGAGTCAATTGCTGTCGTGTAGCAGCTCAGTGGAGTGGCGTGTGCCAGCCGCCCCATGCTGAGGACTCATAGTCAGTGCTGGCTTGATGGACGTTACCGGCTACACTGACGTTATTGCCAGGCTTGGAGACACCACTCGATACTGACACTTGACACTCAGTTGAGGCCCCATGGGCTCGCCTTCACGCGGCGGGGCTGATTTCGCTGAGCTTGCCCACCCCTTTTGCTCTTTCTCTACTCTTATTTCTGCCTCCATCGGTCCATTCACCTGTCTTTTGTTCGCTTTAAATCTCCTCAGGGGGGAGGTCAGTAAGCGGGTGTCTGCTGACCCTTGGTCCAGTGAGACATCTGAGGGTCGTTTCTGAAGGCCGACTTCACTGGATTCCCCCCACCTGGTCTTCAGCCTGGCGGGATTTGTTCGCAGCGCCCTGCTGGTGCTGCTGAATACCTGTCACGTTGAAGGCCTTCACAACGCACCCCTCTCTGGTGCGTTGTTTTCCCAAACCGCCTCACGGCGGGGAGGTTCCGTGTTGGAGCGGTCTATTCTCCAACTGCCTCCCAGGCATGTTGTCTTCACTGGCAACTAAGGAATTTTCCTTCCTACTTCTGTCTATCCCTCACCAGCCCATTCGCCTGTCTCTTTCTCTTTAAAACCTCCCGAATTTAGCCGCTCTGTCCTTCCTCTCTTCTCTCAGCTGATTTCTAAGTTCGGCCCTTTCATCTATATTTCTTCTTTTTAACCTCTCACTCACGTCTGCACTTCCAGTGGTTAGGAATAAGTGATGCTGGGCATATGCTGCGAACTGGTTTATTGCGCCTAGTATTTATCTTTGTTTTACCCAGTTGTAATTTGTCACGACCGTGTGTGCTGTAATGTATGGGTGTAAGAGGTGCGTGCTCTTTCTTTACTCTCACTCACACGCAGTCGCACAACAGAAACTGATACCGAGACGTGCGGGGATTCACACCACCACAATATTATTGACAAGACGAACAGTCATAGCATAACACGTCACAGTACAGCTACAATACCAATCAAGAACAGGCAAGGCAATCAATCAAGGCAATAAATACTATGCCTAAATACAAATGATATAAATAATTGTATCTAAGAGCGCTCAGAGCATTTTAACGTGCACGGGATGGTACCTCCAACGATGGTCAAGCGCGCAGACGTGCAGATGTGCAGTTTTAGAAGCCGCAGACCATACCACAGGCGGCGGAAAATAGAACTGGCTCGGCAGCTCTACAATAGCATCACAACAGCTGATGCTCTCGCGGACCAGCACCCACGCTGAATCCCGGATACGGGCAGTCAGGCTCCCTCCCCTTCAGTCGTCGCAGGGCCAAGAAATCCTCCGCGGGACAAGGGTCTACAGGGCAGCTTCTGGCTCCCGAAAACAGCCACTCGGGCTAGAACCCCTGTGCAACAATACACTATTGTAAGTCCTTGGGCTCAACTAGCACATACTGCCTATCTATGGGATAATATTAACCCATGGCACAAACCAGCGAACGCTCCTATGTTACGAACGCTAAAGGAAACTGCACATACTAAACGCTAAAGGTAGAAGCCTACAGCTGTCACATCGGACAAGTCAGTAGAATATACAGACAGGTCAGTGTTAAACTCACTGGTAAAACGGCTAATAACCGAACATACTTAGCCGACTTAACACTTCGGCCACAATAGTCAAGTTTCATACTAACTCCCTGACCGTTGGCAATATCTACACAAGAGAAAATAGCTAACCTGAAACATAATACGGGAAATAACAGATATGAACCATTTACCTCCATATGCAAGATGCGAGGGGTTACAGACGGTAGACCTTAGAAGACAACGGACGAAAATACGTGCCATCTCTGGAACAGCCGTGTCGGTACTACCGGGCCAAATGCGAATAGCAAGTGAATAGCAATGGTTTTTATACTGTTAGGGCGAATAGGGTGAGTATCGCACAGGATACACCTGCATCACGTGTAAAACGGGTTACCTGTATCGACTTTAACAAGGGAAACGGACAGGTCAGCATATTATACACAAATGTCGGGTGTAAAACCTTCACTAAGGGATACATGCGTGGCCCGTGTAGAAAATAAGGCACGTGCGCCACACAGAACATAGTTACGATGCATACGGAAATCATACCAACCCGTCATACGGAAATCATAACAGCACATGATTTACCCTAAGTCACGCATCCGTAACATAATTGTTATTTGTTTTATACGCTTTTTTGTAACCGGGAGTTCGATAAATTAGCATGAAGGTGCAGCGTCTCCTGCATGTCCTAGGTTTATATTGCCCCGTAGACCAGTTTGCATCCTATGTCCACCGTTACATTTTTGTTTTTTTCATGTAGTGCAGGCACACTCAGCCGCGAATTAGTCTTTGTGGCTTGCGCGGTTTCAAGTTAAGCCCTAAAAACTCACTCACTCACCCTGCATCAGTTGAGTGTCACGTGAAATTTAAAATTCCACCCAGTCGTCTTTGAACAATCGCCCCTCAACTTCACAGCGGTCCGGGACGAATTCTGTGAACTAATTTTGAGAATGCCGCCAAAGCCATGCCGGTGTTTAAGCTACAGCCTATGAAAATTTCAGACAATTAAGTTGTTTTGCTGAGTTTTTGCAAGTGGTCCTTGATTTGTGTGTGTGTGTGTGTGTGTGTGTGTGTGTGTGTGTGTGTGTGTGTGTGTGTGTGTGAGTCACGGTATGTCAGTGTGCCAGTGTGTGTGTGTGTGTGTGTGTGTGTGTGTGTGCACGGTGGTGTGTGTGTGTGTGTGTGTGTGTGTGTGTGAGAGAGAGAGAGAGTAGTTTAGTACGAGACTTCAAAGATTCATTTGAAACCGGCGCCGGCGGGATGCGGCCTATCTTCCAACATAATTATCGTCAGTTCTGACGACAGGCTGTCGCAGTTTCACTGAAGTCAGTTGGTCACGTGACGTCAGTCAGTCAGTGTGTCGTGTCACTGATTAACTTGTCAGTTCAGTTCGTCAGTGGACGTCACCACTGCCGGGCAGACTGACCTGCACAGTCGGTGACACCATTCCGGCCACACTGACTGTGACACTGGAACTGAATTGACCTAATCTACGAAAAACTGAACCGACTTGAGGCGGAGGGGAAAGCAATGCGTCCGATATGCGTCCGATATTGACTTTTGATTTCACGTCCACTAAAAACAGGCGAGCCGCGTACATGCGCACCTTCACTATAAGCGGCGCAACCGTGCGACACAGTCAGTCAAGCTTTTCGACCGACCTACATTGCCTATCCCCCGCCACCACCACCACCACCACCGTCAGGAAATGCGTCAACCCCTTTCGCCCCTTCCCCCCACCCCCCACTCGTCCCCTCCCTCCTCCCAGCTAGAATGACATTGCGACTCTACATAACAAAAAAGTAACACAGGTGTTTGCGCACGCATGCACAGCAGGCTGGCGACCGATCCCAGCCCCCGGGCAGATTGCGGTAAGTGGCGGGTGTGAGGCGACACGAGCGCACAGTGCCAGTGGAGCAGTGGTCGCTGGATCGGATCAAACCGCCAACACCACCACGCGCTCTCTGTCTCTCTTCTCCTTCAGTGTCGTGCTCGCTCTCGGACCATACAGCACTATCATTGTCACCAGTCACAGCGGCAAGGCCAGTACAGGACTTGAGGGACGGGCAGCAGCAGGCTGACTGGCGCAGGCTGGCAGTACCGACACCCGCTGGACGTACGGACTGAGCTAGCAGCACTGAGGGAGAGAGACTGAGAGAGGGGATCAGTTGAAGACGGCACAGAGAGAGAGAGAGAGAGAATGGAGGAGGCGGTGGAAGTGAGAGAGAGCTGGAGCCGGAAGGTGGAATATTTGTTGGCCATCATCGGTTATGCTGTGGGACTGGGCAATGTGTGGCGCTTCCCGTATCTCTGCTTCAGAAGCGGGGGAGGTAAGTACTACATGTAGTACGTTACCGGCAATCGATTACGGCAATATCACAGTCGGTATCGACCGGCGTCTTTATCACCGTCAGTAGCCATTGAAGAGACAGTTGTGTTGTGTCAGTACTATATATCATCAGGAACGGGAGAGGCCGAAGTACTGACGATGTTTGTTTTTTTTTTTTTGTTTTTGTTTTTTTTGAGGGAAGCGACTAGCGGTTTGGAGCGGGGGTCAGCGGCTCATGTTTATTTGGAGCGGAGAAGGCGAGAGTGCACGATGACGCAGCGAGTTTTTTCTTTCCGACTCCAGGCGACTCCGTGTGCCTGTTTCGCGCCGTACGTGTTGATGATGCAAGGCTTTTCAGTAGTGTGCGTGTACCCATGGCGGTCCTTAAGGCTCTATCCATACCATACAGTCTACATTCAGTAGTTACGCATTTACGACTTCACTGACATGCAAGTGCCATTCCACTGCACCGTACATTTGCTCAAGATTAAGATTACGTGTGCGTTGGCAGATTTGAGACGTTACGAAAGCCGCTTTGTGCGCTGAATGTAGGCCTACTGTGGATGAAGGTCAAGGCCGATTGTTGCGAGATGCTTGCAGCGCGCGTTCATTGACACCGACCGTCATTCACATCACATCACTGTCAGTTCTTCTCTCACGCTGTGTGGGGCTTACTCACAAAGGACTGGTGAGGGTGTGGGTGTTTGTGTGTGTGTGAGAGAGAGAGAGAGAGAGAGAGAAAGAGGGGGGGGGGGTGAGGCCCCGGGGATGGGGGGGGGGGGTATAGGGGTGGGGAGAGAGGAGGGAGTGGGCGGGGCAGCCGGTAGGGGTGTGTGTGAAGACTGCCAAGAGGGAGAGGAAGACTGAGCTTGATGGTGTCTCCCTAATATCGTTGTCATATATATATACATTCAGGCTTATGTTTCTGCACGTCATTTATTAATGTTGCCAGCACTAGTTTATTTGTTTAGTTGTTAGATTATGGCGCTGTAGCGTGAGGTGCTCTCTCTTTCTCTCTCTCTCTCTCTCTCGTCTGCCGTGGTCACTGAGTGTGGGTGTGTGTATGTGTGTTAGTCCAGACGGATGGAGGAATAATATTGTTTTGTGTTAGAAGTAAGCGGCACTGAGTTATTAAGATTACGTGTGCGTTGGCAGATTTGAGACGTTACGAAAGGCGCTGTGTGCGCTGAATGTAGGCCTACTGTGGATGAAGGTCAAGGCCGATTGTTGCGAGATGCTTGCAGTGCGCGTTCATTGACATCGACCGTCATTCACATCACCATATGATCACTGTCAGTTCTTCTCTCACGCTGTGTGGGGCTTACTCACAAAGGACTGGTGAGGGTGTGGGTGTTTGTGTGTGTGTGTGTGAGAGAGAGAGAGAGAGAGAGAAAGAGGGTGAGTTATGGGTTATGTGGGTTGTTTTTTTTTGGGGGGGGGGGGGCGTGGGGTGGGGGGGGGGGGGTGGTTGTTGTTGCAAAGACAGAAATTTGGTGATTATAATGCCCTTTGTGTTTGTGATCAGACCTTTCAGCTGAGTGCACAAATTATGTCAACGAAATGAAAAGTTCTGAGTTTGGGCGAAAAAAGAACTTGACATGAAGGAGGGAGCAGACACTCAACGTTTTAATTATCAGCATTTGTTGTGGGAGGGGGGGGGGATGGCGAGGATCCGTTGCTGAAACAAGAGGCGGGGGAGGGGGGGGGGGGGGGTAAACAACGTGCCGCCCTCTCTCCGGTACACTGAGTGTCATAGGACTGACCCCGCTAGCGTGTGCGCGTTGCCTCGGCGGTCCGACCCTCGAGCGGTCACGTGACAAAAGACAGCATTTTTACCGGCCTCTCTCGGTGCCGTAGTGCCGCTACTTGCCATCATACCTGGTCCTCACTCTGTCCCCGTGTGAGACGACATCACGTTTTTTTCCTCTCTCCCTCCTCCCCCCCCCCCCCCCCCCCCCGTGTATGTGTCAACCGCCACAGTGTGTGTGTGTGTGTGTGTGTGTGTGTGTGTGTGTGTGTGTGTTTGATGTGCCGGACGGAGAAATGGATGAAAGCGAACTAGCACCGACACTGAGTAGCGCGAGATGACGGGGTGTGGGTGAGAATCTGATCTATTGAACACAGCTGCATGTCTCAGGGAAAGATAACTTTTCTGATGTTGGATATCCCGGAGTTATATTTCATCACCACTCAGTTATGGTCACAGTACATGTATTTTTTTTTTTTTTTTTTAACCGCGCAGCGAACGATTTGGGCGGCAGCAGCAGCTCGCGTAACTAACACACGCACACTAAACGCTACTAAGTATGGCGCTAAGTCGCTTTCTGTAATCCATCCCCAGCTTCTGTACAAGTCAGTCATCTGTAACACATTGAGTGTGGACGATAGGGAGTGGGAACCACTAACGGGCCAACGGCCGGATCAGGGGGGGGGGGGGGGGGGCTTTGGTACTACAGCACCCCCCCCTCCCCTCGGCAGTAGCATCAAACTGTAAATAATTGTAATTTGTTTAAAATTGAGTTGTAACGCTTGTGTTTTAGTGCTGTATATAACAACAGTTAGAAACTCAATAAACGTCCTCCCCGGGCCGCTTGAAAACTGATTGATCCGGCCCTGACGGGGTCACTGACCCGAGGAGCCGTGTGTTAACTGACAGCGTGACTTGCGCTGTTTTGTGTCAGTATACACGGTACAGTGCGGACTGCCTGGTACTGAGTGACTGTACATAAGGAGGGCGGACTGCCTGGTACTGAGTGACTGTACATAAGGAGGGCGGACTGCCTGGTACTGAGTGACTGTACATAAGGAGGGCGGACTGCCTGGTACTGAGTGACTGTACATAAGGAGGGCGGACTGCCTGGTACTGAGTGACTGTACATAAGGAGGGCGGACTGCCTGGTACTTAGTGACTGTAGATAAGGAGGGCGGCCAGAAGTGTTCACTGACCGATATTGTGACCTGATTTTTTTTTTATGTGCGTTTATTGTCTTTGAGTTTCACCTGTCATGTTCACGAGTTTAATATATTCATAATCTACAAAGTTCATCATCAGTTCACCTTGAACTTTGTCACGTGACATGACATGAGTGTTTACATTAAAACGCAGAAAGACTTCTGTTTGATGAGGCAGTGGGGGAGGGGGGAGGGGGGTACTCTTGTCCACCACACAGACGTGATTGTTGTGGAGGGTGGAGCAACATAGGCCAAACAGCCAAACAAACAAACAAACAAACAAACAAACAAACTGAATACAAAGTCTGCATGGTGAGCCGCAAGTACATGTACGTAAATTGTAAGCTGTCCTCTGGAACAGACTACTGACAGTGCCCCTCCTACTTGACATGCCGCGTCACCACGTGGTAGTGTTTTCCAGAGAAGCCCAATCTAGACAAATCGATCACCACAATCTGTTGGCATGTTTGGTTGTGTGAGTAATGCATGATAGTTACTGATATATATATATTGAGGCCAAACAAGCTATCCAGTAGTCTAGTAGTAAACTAGGCCACAGTTGATGTCAACTCAGCACAAATGACTGTGCTACAACACAAGACAACATTATGACCTGTCGCTTGTTCGTGGAATAAATCGTGAATAACCGCATTCGTGCGAGTTGTTAAATAAAACAAGTGTCGATAGAACTGTCCGTTTTATCATCAGCAATATATATATGTCAGTGTGTGTGGAGCTAGTGAGAATGGGAAGCGCTGGCATGCAGTACTTTATAACAGCTTTGTAAGTTCTCACGACAAAAACAGAAAGGCCGGCCGGCCGGAGTTTTTCAATATCGGTCGGTCACGTGTTACCTTGTGTTCCCATGTGTACCAAACAAACATCGCCGACATAATTATTATAATTATTCTTATCACGGTAACACTGACGCTACTCGCACGATGTGCCATTGGCTAGGCCGACATGTTTAGGGACATCATGATTCCAGCTGACTGACGGATGAATTTGTTTACTGAACTGGGTTCAACTCCCACAAAATCAGGCTTTTCTCCAAGCTGCGGGGTTGCCGAATAGAGATGGTGGGAGGTGTGTGTGTGTGTGTGTGTGTGTGCAGGGGGGGGGGGGGGGTGCAGTGGAGAGATACAATTCTATAGAGCCCTTTTGTGACGTCATCAAACGTGGCGGACATCCCCGTGCTTTTCCAATGGGGGAACGTTTTGTTTGTCCATGGTATCTGTACTGTCCTGAAACGCACGTGCACCACGTGATGCGCAAAGTGGAAGAGCTCTAGGGAAAACGGAAAAAAACCCAAGTGACATTATGGCACGTCTGGAAAACAACATCAACAATAATCAACAACAACAACAACAGTTATAATTAACAACAGTTGACAACAATGAACAACAACAACAATAATAATTATTGACAACGATTAACAACAACAATAATAATTATCATCAACAACAAACAGCAAAATGACATGGTCTGTGGAGATGAAACACAAGTTCTGCAGGCACAAAACATTCAGTGGAAAACCTTATTAATTTCTGCAGATTATTTGTATTTGTAGGCTTCTACAGGTTCTTCAGACATGAAGCTTATGCTGGTGCTGCAAAGAAAGTTTGTTTCTGCACACTGTAATGGACACACACATACACACACACACACACACACACACACACACACACACACACACACACACACACACACACACACACACTCACACACACACACACACTGTATAGACACACTGTGTGGACACAGGTGTATGGACATTTTTCAAATTTCAAATACAACTTCAATGATAAATTTGATTTCGAAATTTGTGTGAGAATCCTAAATTTCAGATTCTAAATTACTTTTGACACAACACTGAACCTCGAAACGTCAGTCCGGCGGAGCGGTCTCTACCTACCCCTAACACTGATCAAACGTCAGTCCGGCGGAGCGGTCTCTACCTACCCCTAACACTGATCAAACGTCAGTCCGGCGGAGCGGTCTCTACCTACCCCTAACACTGATCAAACGTCAGTCCGGCGGAGCGGTCTCTACCTACCCCTAACACTGACCAAACGTCAGTCCGGCGGAGCGGTCTCTACCTACCCCTAACACTGATCAAACGTCAGTCCGGCGGAGCGGTCTCTACCTACCCCTAACACTGATCAAAGAGCGACCGGTGGGTACCGAGGGCGAGGCCGGGTAACTGACCCATCGACATGGTTTGGGGTACAAATCCCGTATTGCAAGTGGGGTGGGGGTGGCGGGGTGAATACAGAGTGAGGCACGTATGCGTCTGTTTTAGGGCTTGTATGTTGTATGCATTTCACCGGCCGGGCTCTGTATTTTTAAAAAAAAGTATTTATTTATTTTTGTATATTTGTTCGATTTTAGTTTGTGTGGTAGCGTACATTTTGTTGTGGGTTTTAGCCAGCCAAAGGTTAGCCAGCCAAAGGTTAGTCAACAGTCCCCGTGCATACACCCTGGCATATTAGTCAACAGTCCCCGTGCATACACCCTGGCATATTAGTCAACAGTCCCCGTGCATACACCCTGGCATATTAGTCAACAGTCCCCGTGCATACACCCTGGCATATTAGTCAACAGTCCCCGTGCATACACCCTGGCATATTAGTCAACAGTCCCCGTGCATACACCCTGGCATATTAGTCAACAGTCCCCGTGCATACACCCTGGCATATTAGTCAACAGTCCCCGTGCATACACCCTGGCATGTATACACCCTGGCATGTATACACCCTGGCATGTATACACCCTGGCATGTATACACCCTGGCATGTATACACCCTGGCATGTATACACCTGGCATGTATACACCCTGGCATGTATACACCCTGGCATGTATACACCCTGGCATGTATACACCCTGGCATGTATACACCCTGGCATGTATACACCTGGCATGTATACACCCTGGCATGTATACACCCTGGCATGTATACACCCTGGCATGTATACACCCTGGCATGTATACACCCTGGCATGTATACACCCTGGCATGTATACACCCTGGCATGTATCTGATCTTGTACCGGCAACTTTATCATACTGCACTAGTTTCCTATGCCGTTTTAAACAACAGAAGCACGGAAACTTATTCCAGGTTGTTTTGTTTCATGCTTATACAAGTGCAGTGAGCACATGGCACAAACAAACTGCTGTTTAGCTTTGTTCTAAATGTGCTCCACAGATTACTGGCTGACTACAAAGTACCGGTGAATGTCAGCCAAATCAGTCGCCCATTTTAACCAGTTTTTCATTACATTACATGTAGCCTCAGCGCTCTCTCGCCTCGCCTCGCCTCTACTACATGCACCATCCTTCCAACACCCTGACTGAGACGGGTCTAGCGGTTGCTTCCCAGCGCGCGATACCCGCCGGCCGCTCTCGTGTTGGGGTCGGCACATAACAGACCGCTCTGTCCTTGCGACGAATCGAGAGTATTATGTCAGATTTGGAATTTTGAATTTCAAACTTCAAATTCTGCATTTGTTTCGAAAAAAAAAATTGAAATGCCACATTGTCCCTGCATTGTCAGCAGCTGCATGGGATGACTAATGATATTATAGAGTTTTCACAATGAGGTGCCCCCGATTACGGAAGAATACACCACACGAGTTTGTTGATTTCCACCGTAAAACTGCTCGTTAAAACTCGCAGTTTTACGGTCGAAATCAACAAACTCGTGTATTTGCCGTAATCTGGGGCACCTCATTGTGAAAATTATTTATACCACGTCCGTATACCTGCATTTCTTTGTTTTGAAAGCTGACATCGGCATTCCAAATGCTTCACGCGGCATCTCTGACTGAGGTGCTTTACTTCGCGTTGTCCATAAGCTTTGAGAAGTCGGCAGGTCCGTTTCGAAGCCTCCGTTTTAGCAGAGAACTGGAACTAGGCTTACGCTTGTCACAAACACGACCGATTGTGGATAAAACGCAGCGAAAGATCAACAGTTGCACGTCAAGCGACAGGCATAGCTCCTTCGTCCCCATTTCCCTACGAAGTCAAATCACGTCAGTCATGTCGTGACGTAAATTATTCTTTAGTCGCTTTTCGCGTCATATCCTTTAGCCAGAACACGCTGCTGGAGCATTGCTAGGGGTAGTACATGTGCACTGTTTAGGTACATAATTCACGTGTTATTCTTATGGGTACAATGTTAAACCCCGCGTGGTGAATTATGGATTTTTAAACCATGACTTGTAACAGTGGTAGAGTGGTATAATATATATACCACTCTACCACTATTACAAGTCATGGTTTAAAAATCCACAATTCACCACGCGTAACATTGTACCCATAAGAATCATACGTGAATTATGGCTGTACCTGAAGAGTGTACATCTACTACCCCTAGCAATGTTCCTTCTCAGTTTCAAACTGACCTGATTAAGCGTAAATATGTTTTCGGCTTTAGCGACGCCTTTGTTCCTGTTATATATATATAAATACTCCGTTCAGTCAAATCTCCTACAACAGTGCACTGAGGCGGCCAGTCGGGCAACCCTCGGCTAATCCTCCCCGCACAATGAGACAGAATGATCCGCATCTAATAATTATTACACGTGCACCCAAACACTTGGGGAGCTAGATCTAGACATGATTGGGGTTTAGCGCTGTGCCGGTCGGCCATATTGGCCTAGGTGCTGTTCCTGTTCAAGTTCAGTGTTAGGGAAGGTAGGGCGTGACCATTCAGTGATGGGTAGTTCTATACGGTGTGACTGGAGAGAGGGAGGCCGGGTGGATCTGTAGGATGTGACTAGGTCTAGTTTACCTATTGTATTGTATTGTATTGTATTGTATTGTATTGTATTGTATATTGTGATGGTACGAGACTGTTCATCATTGACACCGGCTACACACTCAGTCTGTTGCCATGACAGTGTCACCCCAAAGTTGGTCGGTCGGCCGGTCGGGGGACTGGTGGCGGGTGGGGGGGGGGGGGGACACAGGGTGTTTACACAGTATATGGTTCTAGTCAGTACCGACACTTACTGGTGTTACAGTGTACACTCAAGAGTTTGTTTTGGCCAGGCTACCAGAAGCTGGGTAAATATTGCACACTTTTCAGTACACCCAGGCTATACACACACACAGAGAATCTGAAAAGAGAAATGGGCTCCCCTTCCTCTTTGTCCACCCGACCCCTCAAAACCTCCTCCCCCGCCCCTCACCCTCACTCACCCGCAACAGCGCGCGCGCGCGCGCACGCACGCACGCACGCACGCACGCACGCACACGCACACACACACACACACACACACACACACACACACACGCGCGCGTGATTGCATGTTGCGCCGGGTGCAACAGGAATGTGACATGCTATAGCGGTGCACATAGTTTGGTTACACTACACACAGGCCAACCTCGTACCCTGACGAACGCACTGGTCGCCGGAATTGCCGCACAGAGAGAGAGAGAGAGAGAGAGAGAGAGAGAGAGAGAGCATGTATACTGCGACTCCATCAATGAAAGGATCTGGCTGATTCCAAAACATTTGTGTTCAAACGCTTATACTTCAGTAAACATTCATTTGAGTTGTTACGACTTCTGCCTATGTACCACTTTTGTACTTCGTTTATTACTGACACTAGTGACAGAAAATATGCACACATCCTGTGAGTTTATCAAACTTGTGTGTGTATCCCACTGTAATATGTAGGTCAGGGGTTTATACCAGCAGGGCTTAAAATCTTAAACCTTTCGGCGGATTTCCAACTTTGGTGACATTTTCCTCCCTCAAAATTTATGTTTCCTCCTCTGAAGCACAAAACGCATCAGATTGCACAGATTTTAGTCCGGGTCTAAAACTTTCCTGTAAAAAAGTGTTTTCTCCTCTAAGCTAATTCAAATCATGCTAAAGTGCGTCAAATAGCACAGAGTTAGTCTAATGTTGAAAAAAGGAAAATCCAGGGGGAGCATGAGTGCCCCCAGACACCCCTAGCACAACAAGGCGGTCATGGTATCAGTTGCTGCTTATAGCGCTAGCACAACAAGGCGGTCATGGTATCAGTTGCTGCTTATAGCGCTAGCACAACAAGGCGGTCATGGTATCAGTTGCTGCTTATAGCGCTAGCACAACAAGGCGGTCATGGTATCAGTTGCTGCTTATAGCCACTAAATGCTACACTACATGTAGTGATGTACAGCTCTAGGATCGTGGATCATCAGAGACATGTAGTGATGTACAGCTCTAGGATCGTGGATCATCAGAGACATGTAGTGATGTACAGCTCTAGGATCGTGGATCATCATAGATATATATGTAGTGATGTACAGCTCCAGGATCGTGGATCATCATAGATATATATGTAGTGATGTACAGCTCTAGGATCGTGGACCATCAGAGACATGTAGTGATGTACAGCTCTAGGATCGTGGATCATCAGAGACATGTAGTGATGTACAGCTCTAGGATCGTGGATAATCAGACATGTAGTGATGTACAGCTCTAGGATCGTGGATAATCAGACATGTAGTGATGTACAGCTCTAGGATCGTGGATCATCAGAGACATGTAGTGATGTACAGCTCTAGGATCGTGGACCATCAGAGACATGTACAGCTCTAGGATCGTGGATCATCAGAGGCATGTAGTGATGTACAGCTCTAGGATCGTGGATCATCAGAGGCATGTAGTGATGTACAGCTCTAGGATCGTGGATAATCAGACATGTAGTGATGTACAGCTCTAGGATCGTGGACCATCAGAGACATGTAGTGATGTACAGCTCTAGGATCGTGGATCATCAGAGACATGTAGTGATGTACAGCTCTAGGATCGTGGACCATCAGAGACATGTAGTGATGTACAGCTCTAGGATCGTGGACCATCAGAGACATGTAGTGATGTACAGCTCTAGGATCATATCGTGGATCATCAGAGGCATGTAGTGATGTACAGCTCTAGGATCGTGGATCATCAGAGACATGTAGTGATGTACAGCTCTAGGATCGTGGACCATTTTAAGCCTTGCATGGATAGAGTTGCTGGCTGTAACCCGCAAACAAACAAAACTCCACGCTGAGGGTGAGACATGCCCGCCATCATCATTGCAGGCTGCACAGCGACAGTCTGCTGACGATGATGTTTGCTTATGATTGTATATCATATATTCCAGGCGCGTTCCTGATCCCGTTCTTCATCATGCTGATCCTGTGTGGAGTTCCGCTGGCCTACATGGAGATGGCGATCGGACAGTACACTCACCGGGGTCCGCTCGGCGCCATCGGCAAACTCTGTCCCTTCTTTAAAGGTATAGCACGATGGCTCACAGGGTGATGTAATGCGAACATGATGACACAAATACATGCACCGACTGAGTAGGATGCGAAATGAAGTTCAGCTGCATGTTCTCCATTTAAACAGAGACTGTTAGTGCACTTGTGCATCGTCCTTGTGTCCCTACATGCATCGCGCCCCAGTACACTAGAGAGAGTAAAGCCAGCGACATGTTGTCTCAAACCTTCTATCAAATCAGCACTGACCATGTTCTGCTTATTGTAACTGTTTGGTCGTGTCTTAAGGTTTCTCCTTTTTTCATGAGATATACATTGTACCTGCCGCTACAAACTGTGCCTCATTATCTCCCTTTGCTTTAGGTGCGGGACTGGCGACAGTGGTGATCTCGTACTTGTTCACCACGTATTATGTCATCATCATCACATGGTCCTTCTACTACATGTTCAGTACCTTCCAGTCAGAACTGCCCTGGACCAGTTGTGACCAGGAGTGGAGCTCGGCACAATGCTGGGTCAACTCGACCAACGCCACTTTGCCACGCAGCAACGACTCGCGATCACCCACGGAAGATTTTTATATGTAAGTCAAGGGGTGGTGTTTAAGCTGTATTAGTCAGGTATTAACGTATTGCGGTTAGCCAGGTGTAACTAATTTGCTGCCAGATGAATGGTGTGGAGAAGGGTGAGGGTAGGGGTGGAGGTGGGGGTGGGGAAAAGGGTTGTATACTCAGCTGAACACTTGGCGCTTGATTATAAGGTTATAACTGACAGCTAGGATCAAAATTTGTACAGACCTCTTTCCAGTGGCTCTGTCAAACCACCGTGATGTTGCCAGAAGATGTTGCACTTGCAGAACTGCCCCACAGTCTGTTGTCTAATACTCTACAATGTGCGTGTAGTGATGTAGTGATGTAGTGATGCTTGGTGAGTGTTGATCAGGTTTGATGAGGACAGTGTTGTTCAGTTGGACATCTAGATCTGTGTTTTGCTGCCGTTCGCTGCCTGCTGTTGCTGGTATTTTACCCGTCCAACATAACAATGATACCCCGAATGCTGATGTTGGCCCATTGAGACTTGTAACTGTTGTTTTGTTGACAGCGAGCGTGTGCTGGAGCGGACGTCTGGTATCGAGGACCAGGGGACGATTCGCTGGCAGTTACTGCTGATCCTGCTGGGCTGCTGGGTCCTCATCTATCTCTGTATCTGGAAGGGGCCCAAGTCCACCGGCAAGGTCAGTATTGGCTCAAGGTCAGTGTGGGCTCAATGTCAGTATGGGGTAAAGGTGAATATGGACTCAAGGTCAGTATGAGGTGGGGGGGATGGGGGGATGAGAGGATAAAGATCCTTTTGCGACTTTCAAAGTGAATTCAGATCTGGAACAGGATGGGTTGTTGAGGGAGTTGAGTTGTGATGTTGGTATGTATGTGCTGTTTGCATGTTGTTGTAGGTCGTGTACTTCACGGCTACATTCCCCTATGTTGTGCTGGTCATTTTGCTGGTGCGAGGGTTGACACTGCCCGGCTCGGAGAACGGAATTCGATTCTTCATTCAACCCAAGTGGGAGCTTCTGCTGGAGGCCAAGGTGAGAGGTCTTCAAGGTCGCATGAATAAGATAGCAGGAATGAGGAATCGTGAATGAGGTTGCATGTTGTGGCAGTGATTTCATTCGTTACTACCCTAGTATATGAATTCAGTACAGTTGTGCAGTGCAGGTCATGTGCCTGACAAATTGAACATACACACAGGGCAGTGTGGTCTTGGGAAATCAGTTCTACTCTACATACAGTGGTGTGGTCAGATCTGTGGCTACCTGAATCATCATCTCCATCAACAGTCACTTGTACGTCTATTATGTAAGGAAAAACAACACATACATGTATAGATCTGTTTTTCACCATCCCTGATTGTGGACTCCACATAATGGTTTAGCAAATCTCTACATGTGGTGTATTCACAGGTATGGGTGTACGCGGCAGCCCAGAATTTCAACTCGCTTGGTGTGGCATTCGGTGGACTCATCACCATGTCCAGTTACAACAAGTATCACAATCGCGTCCTGAGGTCAGTCACTGTACAGAACGGTTTAGGTCACTAGTGGTGCTGCATGCTGCCAGCTTAAAGATCTGATGATCACAAAAAAGCCACAAACAGGATTTTTTCAAACCCCCCCCCCCAAAAAAAAAACAAAAAAAAAACAACAACAACAACAAAAACAACCCCCCCCCCCCTGAAAAACAACAAAAAACAAAACAACAACAACAACAACAACCCCCCCAAAAACCCAAAAACAAAACAACAACAACAACAAAACCGAACAAAAAAAAAAAGAAATATGCGACTGTACACATTGCAAACTGTGACAGATTTGACTGTTTTTGAAACCATGCCATTTTTACCCCTTTTTGTCAGTGCTGGAGATCTTGAAGCCTCTGAGCATGCATGTACATATAGTACAGACAAGCTGAGCGGTGGGCCGGCCAATGTTGTTTGCTAGTCACCTCTGTACTGTGTGGCAAGTGGAGCAATATGTATAAGTATGTACAGTTGGTTTGTTTCAATCAACATTCAGTGGTATAGTTATGATTTTTGTGAAGCCTTTCACACCTGTAAACATTTCAGGAGAGACAAAGATCACCTGACTGTCACCACATCATAATGTCACCACATGATAATGTCACCACATGATGATGTCACCACATGATGATGTCACCACATGATAATGTCACCACATGTCACCATATACATATCTTATAAAAATTGACTTGTTTGAAGTGAGGAGTTAGGACCAGAAGACTGGGAGTGTTGCAAGTGTGGGTGGGAGAGGAGAGGAGGGGAGGGGAGGAGGGGGTTGAGGTTTACACATGAATATTTCCAGTACATTTACATGTATAGTTTAGCAGTACATTTACATGTATAGTTTACCAGTATTTTTGATTGTGTTAACAGAGATTTGTGTAGATGTAGTTTATTATTAGCATAGCTTCAAGTTATGTTTCACTGTATGACTACGACAGAATTTGTCAGAGTGTGGAGAAAGATGTAAGTTTAGAGGGTGGGCTTACAATTTGTACAGTTGCACACCCGCTCCTGTCCAAGTTGTACTACATTGTACATGTATATAGAACAGATTGTTGTAGCTAGTGTAGCAGTTGGCTGGCAGTCAGGATAAATGCACCTCCCACTGGTTGAGGGGATGGGGGTGGGGTGGGGGTGGGGGGACGGAGGGAAACGAGGGATGTAGATGTAGGTAGGGGATGGGCAGGGTGTTGTTGCGGTCAATACGACGGCGTGTGCGCTGCTTGTCTACAGAGATGTGTTAGTGCTGGCGGTGGTGGACGCGGCCACGTGTTTGCTGGCTGGTTTTGCCATTTTCTCCATTCTGGGTAACCTGGCCCTGGGGCAAGGCAAAGACGTTGAGGAAGTTGTGCAAGAAGGTGAGAAGGGGTCACGTGACTTAACCGCTCGTCACATGACCTCACGGCTCACAGTGTAGTGATGTGGTTTGTTAACTTTATCCCTGTATGTCTGTAAAGTGATCGAGTCTAGTTGTCCGAGGGATATAGTGTGCGTAGTAGAGATAGTGTGTTAAGAAGCACAGTGAGATCAACCCCAAAGCTGCTCAGTCAGCCTCCTGCAGGACAGGTGTGTACGAGTGAGAGAAGGGGAGGCGTTTACCTGTATATTGTCACAGTCAGATTTTGGCATCAGTTGCATCTTTGTCTCTGATTGCTGGACTGGAAGTGGATGGATGGGCGCAGTTAATGCCCTTTGGTGTTGTATTGACTATTTGTGTGTGATGGGACCACATTTTCTGTGTGCTGGTATGACACCATTTTACCATTTAAAAAAACAATTAAGTGCAAACTGACTTATCAGCTCTAGCAAGCATTTGAAGAAAAGAAATGAATAGTTATGTGTACATTCTGAGTACTTGTGACTGATGTGTGTCATGTTGTGTGGTGGTGTGTGTCATGTGGTGGTGTGTGTCATGTGGTGGTGTGTGTCAGGACCGGGTGATGTGTATGTTCTGTGTACATGTGACTGATGTGTGTCATGTTGTGTGGTGGTGTGTGTCAGGACCGGGTGATGTGTATGTTCTGTGTACATGTGACTGATGTGTGTCATGTTGTGTGGTGGTGTGTGTCAGGACCGGGTGATGTGTATGTTCTGTGTACATGTGACTGATGTGTGTCATGTTGTGTGGTGGTGTGTGTCAGGACCGGGTGATGTGTATGTTCTGTGTACATGTGACTGATGTGTGTCATGTTGTGTGGTGGTGTGTGTCAGGACCGGGTGATGTGTATGTTCTGTGTACATGTGACTGATGTGTGTCATGTGGTGTGGTGGTGTGTGTCAGGACCGGGTGATGTGTATGTTCTGTGTACATGTGACTGATGTGTGTCATGTTGTGTGGTGGTGTGTGTCAGGACCGGGTGATGTGTATGTTCTGTGTACATGTGACTGATGTGTGTCGTTTGGTGTGGTGGTGTGTGTCAGGACCGGGTGATGTGTATGTTCTGTGTACATGTGACTGATGTGTGTGGTGTGGTGTGGTGGTGAGTGTCAGGACCAGTGATGTGTATGTTCTGTGTACATGTGACTGATGTGTATCGTGTGGTGTGGTGGTGTGTGTCAGGACTGGGTGATGTGTATGTTCTGTGTACATGTGACTGATGTGTGTCATGTGGTGTGGTGGTGTGTGTCAGGACCAGTGATGTGTATGTTCTGTGTACATGTGACTGATGTGTGTCGTGTGGTGTGGTGGTGTGTGTCAGGACTGGGTGATGTGTATGTTCTGTGTACATGTGACTGATGTGTGTCATGTTGTGTGGTGGTGTGTGTCAGGACCGGGTGATGTGTATGTTCTGTGTACATGTGACTGATGTGTGTCGTTTGGTGTGGTGGTGTGTGTCAGGACCGGGTGATGTGTATGTTCTGTGTACATGTGACTGATGTGTGTGGTGTGGTGTGGTGGTGAGTGTCAGGACCAGTGATGTGTATGTTCTGTGTACATGTGACTGATGTGTATCGTGTGGTGTGGTGGTGTGTGTCAGGACTGGGTGATGTGTATGTTCTGTGTACATGTGACTGATGTGTGTCATGTGGTGTGGTGGTGTGTGTCAGGACCAGTGATGTGTATGTTCTGTGTACATGTGACTGATGTGTGTCGTGTGGTGTGGTGGTGTGTGTCAGGACTGGGTGATGTGTATGTTCTGTGTACATGTGACTGATGTGTGTCGTTTGGTGTGGTGGTGTGTGTCAGGACCGGGTGATGTGTATGTTCTGTGTACATGTGACTGATGTGTGTCGTTTGGTGTGGTGGTGTGTGTCAGGACCGGGTGATGTGTATGTTCTGTGTACATGTGACTGATGTGTGTGGTGTGGTGTGGTGGTGAGTGTCAGGACCAGTGATGTGTATGTTCTGTGTACATGTGACTGATGTGTATCGTGTGGTGTGGTGGTGTGTGTAAGGACTGGGTGATGTGTATGTTCTGTGTACATGTGACTGATGTGTGTCATGTGGTGTGGTGGTGTGTGTCAGGACCAGTGATGTGTATGTTCTGTGTACATGTGACTGATGTGTGTCGTGTGGTGTGGTGGTGTGTGTCAGGACTGGGTGATGTGTATGTTCTGTGTACATGTGACTGATGTGTGTCGTTTGGTGTGGTGGTGTGTGTCAGGACTGGGTGATGTGTATGTTCTGTGTACATGTGACTGATGTGTGTCGTGTGGTGTGGTGGTGTGTGTCAGGACCGGGTGATGTGTATGTTCTGTGTACTTGTGACTGATGTGTGTCGTTTGGTGTGGTGGTGTGATGTTCTGTGTACTTGTGACTGATGTGTGTGGTGTGGTGATGTGTATGTTCTGTGTACATGTGACTGATGTGTGTCGTGTGGTGGTGTGTGTCAGGACCAGGTCTGGTGTTTGTGATCTACCCTGAGGCGTTCACCACGATGCCTGTGTCACAACTTTTCGCCTTCCTCTTCTTCTTCATGCTCGTGTGTCTCGGCATCGACAGTCAGGTAAAGTAACGTGCGTGTACACTCGTGTGTCTCGGCATCGACAGTCAGGTAAAGTAACGAGCGTGTACACTCGTGTGTCTCGGCATCGACAGTCGGGTAAAGTAACGTGCGTGTACACTCGTGTGTCTCGGCATCGACAGTCGGGTAAAGTAACGTGCGTGTACACTCGTGTGTCTCGGCATCGACAGTCAGGTAAAGTAACGAGCGTGTACACTCGTGTGTCTCGGCATCGACAGTCAGGTAAAGTAACGAGCGTGTACACTCATGTGTCTCGGCATCGACAGTCAGGTAAAGTAACGTGCGTGTACACTCGTGTGTCTCGGCATCGACAGTCAGGTAAAGTAACGTGCGTGTACACTCGTGTGTCTCGGCATCGACAGTCAGGTAAAGTAACGTGCGTGTACACTGCAGGGGATAGGTGCATGACTTTGTCTTTTGCTTTCATCAAATGTCCATTTCCCTTATTTGCATAATGACACAAGAGAACTAAACAAACAAACAAACAAATAAACAAAAAGAGAGAGAGAGAGAGAGAGAGAGAGAGAGAGAGAGATTCGTAACACTTTACTACTGAGTAGCACGTAAATGCATGAGAGATCAGTCAATGCAGTGAGTGTGTGCTGTCTGCAACGTGTGTCACTGTGTTTGCAGTTTGCATCTGTGGAAGTGATAGTCACTACAATCCAGGATCACTTTGGTGATTTGGTGAAGCGATACCTGCGTCGGAAAGAAGTGCTGGTGGCTGTTGTTTGCTTTGTCTCGTTCTTGTGTGGACTTCCCAACATAACACAGGTACATGCATTGCTCAGTTTCTTATCACACGGGTTGCCAATGGCAGATCGGGCATCTCGCTAGGTTATATTATAACAAAATAAAGAAATCATTTTTGTTTGTTAATGCATCCCCAGGACATCATAACCAGGAAAACCATCTCATAGTCATAGGACACATCTCCTGGCTGATAGATACAGTATAGGACACATCTCCTGGCTGATAGATACAGTATAGGACACATCTCCTGGCTGATAGATACAGTATGGGACACATCTCCTGGCTGATAGATACAGTATAGGACACATCTCCTGGCTGATAGATACAGTATAGGACACATCTCCTGGCTGATAGATACAGTATAGGACACATCTCCTGGCTGATAGATACAGTATAGGACACATCTCCTGGCTGATAGATACAGTATAGGACACATCTCCTGGCTGATAGATACAGTATGGGACACATCTCCTGGCTGATAGATACAGTATAGGACACATCTCCTGGCTGATAGATACAGTATAGGACACATCTCCTGGCTGATAGATACAGTATAGGACACACCTCTCCTGGCTGATAAAGTATAGGACACATCTCCTGGCTGATAGATACAGTATAGGACACATCTCCTGGCTGATAGATACAGTATAGGACACATCTCCTGGCTGATAGATACAGTATAGGACACAACTCTCCTGGCTGATAAAGTATAGGACACATCTCCTGGCATGATATTTGTTGGTATGAGTGCGGGCGTAAGCGCAATGAGTCACCTTTTGAGAGTTTGCGCTATACATTATCATTATGACCATTAGTGTATGTTGCACTGCTGGTAGTGTTGATAGTGTTGTCTGTATTGCAGGGCGGTTTCTGGTTCTTCACACTCATTGACTACTACGCTGCCGCTCTCTCTCTCATGATCCTCGCCTTCTTTGAGGTCATTGGGGTCACATGGTTTTATGGTAAGTTCATAATCCTGGGGGTGGGGGGGGGGGGGGGGGCGGTCGGCAAGAGGGTTTGTGGCTCAAGACGTGGAAGTCATCATGGAAGTTTTGTTGCTGTTGCTGTTGGTGTTGGTGTTGGTGTTGGTGTTGGTCAGTCAGTCTCAACTGCTGTGATGTAGTGACTCATTTTGTGGTGATTGTTGCTGTTGGTGTTGGTCAGTCAGTCTCAACTGCTGTGATGTAGTGACTCATTTTGTGGTGATTGTTGCTGTTGGTGTTGGTCAGTCAGTCTCAACTGCTGTGATGTAGTGACTCATTTTGTGGTGATTGTTGCTGTTGGTGTTGGTCAGTCAGTCTCAACTGCTGTGATGTAGTGACTCATTTTGTGGTGATTGTTGCTGTTGGTGTTGGTCAGTCAGTCTCAACTGCTGTGATGTAGTGACTCATTTTGTGGTGATTATGTATTACTGTGGCTCAGTTAGTACAGTTCACACCCTTGCTCTGTATCGGGCAAACTATATCAACACAGCCATGCTTATTTAGTTGAGTTTGCCTGCTTAGTTCGGTTTAAGGTTAGATTTAGTTTTAGGGTTAGGTTTAGATTCAGGGTTGGGGTTACCTTGTGGTAATCATGCAATCGCTATGTCGTTCAGACGGTCGCAGTGCATGTACAACGTGCAAATGGTACAAGGGATTATCTATACCAACATACAAATGGTACAAGTACAAATGGTACAAGGGATTAACTATACCAACGTACAAATGGTACAAGGGATTAACTATACCAACGTACAAATGGTACAAGGGATTATCTATACCAACGTACAAATGGTACAAGGGATTAACTATACCAACATACAAATGGTACGTACAAGGGATTAACTATACCAACGTACAAATGGTACAAGGGATTAACTATACCAACGTACTTATGGTACAAGGGATTATCTATACCAACATACAAATGGTACAAGGGATTAACTATACCAATGTACAAATGGTACAAGGGATTATCTATACCAACGTACAAATGGTACAAGGGATTAACTATACCAACGTACAAATGGTACAAGGGATTAACTATACCAACGTACAAATGGTACAAGGGATTATCTATACCAACGTACAAATGGTACAAGGGATTAACTATACCAACGTACAGATGGTACAAGGGATTAACTATACCAACGTACAGATGGTACAAGGGATTATCTATACCAACGTACAAATGGTACAAGGGATTAACTATACCAACGTACAAATGGTACAAGGGATTAACTATACCAACGTACAAATGGTACAAGGGATTAACTATACCAACGTACAAATGGTACAAGGGATTAACTATACCAACGTACAAATGGTACAACGCAGCATTACTGTGTTACAGGTGCTGGATGTCTTGCCCGTGACATACGGGACATGACGGGGTCCGGACCCAACATATTCTTTGTGGCCTGTTGGTATCTCATCTCACCACTTCTCATTTTTGTAAGTACAACACATGGCACTGGACGGGTGGTGGCGTGGACGGTTGCTCGGGGGGGGGGGGGGGGGGGGGGGGGGGGGGTATGTTTCAGGGTATCTTTTATCTCAGTATGATCCAGTACAGCATGGCCGGGGTATATGTACCCTGGGTAGTCACTGTCGTTAAGCCTGGTGTATGTTTCAGGGTATCTTTATCTTCAGTATGATCCAGTACAGCATGGCCGGGTATACGTACCCTGGGTAGTCACTGTCGTTAAGCCTGGTGTGTTTGTATGTTTCAGGGTATCTTTATCTTCAGTATGATCCAGTACAGCATGGCCGGGTATACGTACCCTGGGTAGTCACTGTTGTTAAGCCTGGTGTGTTTGTATGTTTCAGGGTATCTTTATCTTCAGCATGATCCAGTACAGCATGGCCGGGTATACGTACCCTGGGTAGCCACTGTCGTTAAGCCTGGTGTATGTTTCAGGGTATCTTTATCTTCAGCATGATCCAGTACAGCATGGCCGGGTATACGTACCCTGGGTAGTCACTGTCGTTAAGCCTGGTGTATGTTTCAGGGTATCTTTATCTTCAGCATGATCCAGTACAGCATGGCCGGGTATACGTACCCTGGGTAGTCACTGTCGTTAAGCCTGGTGTATGTTTCAGGGTATCTTTATCTTCAGCATGATCCAGTACAGCATGGCCGAGTATACGTACCCTGGGTAGTCACTGTTGTTAAGCCTGGTGTATGTTTCAGGGTATCTTTATCTTCAGCATGATCCAGTACAGCATGGCCGGGTATACGTACCCTGGGTAGTCACTGTCGTTAAGCCTGGTGTGTTTGTATGTTTCAGGGTATCTTTATCTTCAGTATGATCCAGTACAGCATGGCCGAGTATACGTACCCTGGGTAGTCACTGTCGTTAAGCCTGGTGTGTTTGTATGTTTCAGGGTATCTTTATCTTCAGCATTATCCAGTACAGCATGGCCGGGTATACGTACCCTGGGTAGTCACTGTCGTTAAGCCTGGTGTATGTTTCAGGGTATCTTTATCTTCAGCATGATCCAGTACAGCATGGCCGAGTATACGTACCCTGGGTAGTCACTGTTGTTAAGCCTGGTGTATGTTTCAGGGTATCTTTATCTTCAGCATGATCCAGTACAGCATGGCCGGGTATACGTACCCTGGGTAGTCACTGTCGTTAAGCCTGGTGTGTTTGTATGTTTCAGGGTATCTTTATCTTCAGTATGATCCAGTACAGCATGGCCGAGTATACGTACCCTGGGTAGTCACTGTCGTTAAGCCTGGTGTGTTTGTATGTTTCAGGGTATCTTTATCTTCAGTATGATCCAGTACAGCATGGCCGGGTATACGTACCCTGGGTAGTCACTGTCGTTAAGCCTGGTGTGTTTGTATGTTTCAGGGTATCTTTATCTTCAGTATGATTCAGTACAGAATGGCCGGGTATACGTACCCTGGGTAGTCACTGTCGTTAAAGCCTGGTGTGTTTGTATGTTTCAGGGTATCTTTATCTTCAGTATGATCCAGTACAGCATGGCCGAGTATACGTACCCTGGGTAGTCACTGTCGTTAAGCCTGGTGTGTTTGTATGTTTCAGGGTATCTTTATCTTCAGTATGATTCAGTACAGCATGGCCGGGTATACGTACCCTGGGTAGTCACTGTCGTTAAGCCTGGTGTGTTTGTATGTTTCAGGGTATCTTTATCTTCAGTATGATTCAGTACAGACCTCTCAGTATGGCCGGCTACACATACCCTGTGTGGGCTCAGGTGTTGGGCTGGATCATCGCACTGATCTCCGTTGTGTGCATCCCACTCGGCATGCTGCACGCTGTCTACACAGCCAAGGGACCTAACCTCCTCAGGGTAACTAGCGCTAGTATTGCCCCCTAGACGTGAGCACCACATAGTGTCTACATAGTGTCACCACATAGTGTCTAGTCAGCTGTGAAAGCTGTGCTGTGTCATGAACGCAGTTTCTGCTTCACACATTGAAATACTGTACGGAATTGTTCACAAAATATGTACAGTATAGGGAAAGGCAGGTATAATTGTTTAAACCTCATTATGTTGGTAAAAGCAAATGATCACTGAGAAAAGTGTGTGACTGACATTCCATTTCGACTCAGTAGATATTTTAGAATAAACATGTCGCCAATAAACATGTCGCCAATAAACATGTCGCCATTAAACATGTAGCCAATAAACATGTAACCAATAAACATGTCGCCAATAAACATGTCGCCATTAAACATGTAGCCAATAAACATGTAGCCAATAAACATGTCGCCAATAAACATGTCGCCAATAAACGTAGCCAATAAACATGTCGCCAATAAACATGTAGCCAATAAACATGTCGCCAATAAACATGTCGCCATCAAACATGTCGCCAGATTGCGATTGACCAGTCAGTGCAGCCAATCACAGTACACAATTTCTTCAGCGGACAAATCGCGTCTGTGTGATTGTCTGTCGGAGTATTTGAGGGTTCCCTGCCGGAACGTTCTGTCTCTCTTCCTTCTGTCTGTAGCGATGGCAGGGGACGCTCTGTCTCTCTTCCTTCTGTCTGTAGCGATGGCAGGGGACGCTCTGTCTCTCTTCCTTCTGTCTGTAGCGATGGCAGGGGACGCTCTGTCTCTCTTCCTTCTGTCTGTAGCGATGGCAGGGGACGCTCTGTCTCTCTTCCTTCTGTCTGTAGCGATGGCAGGGGACGCTCTGTCTCTCTTCCTTCTGTCTGTAGCGATGGCAGGGGACGCTCTGTCTCTCTTCCTTCTGTCTGTAGCGATGGCAGGGGACGCTCTGTCTCTCTTCCTTCTGTCTGTAGCGATGGCAGGGGACGCTCTGTCTCTCTTCCTTCTGTCTGTAGCGATGGCAGGGGACGCTCTGTCTCTCTTCCTTCTGTCTGTAGCGATGGCAGGGGACGCTCTGTCTCTCTTCCTTCTGTCTGTAGCGATGGCAGGGGACGCTCTGTCTCTCTTCCTTCTGTCTGTAGCGATGGCAGGGGACGCTCTGTCTCTCTTCCTTCTGTCTGTAGCGATGGCAGGGGACGCTCTGTCTCTCTTCCTTCTGTCTGTAGCGATGGCAGGGGACGCTCTGTCTCTCTTCCTTCTGTCTGTAGCGATGGCAGGGGACGCTCTGTCTCTCTTCCTTCTGTCTGTAGCGATGGCAGGGGACGCTCTGTCTCTCTTCCTTCTGTCTGTAGCGATGGCAGGGGACGCTCGATTGGCTTGACAAAGCTGCTGAGTAATGGCAAAACAGTAAATCCATGACGTCATTTTAAGGGAAAAGATCATTACGTCAATGTCTTTCCATCTTGAATTCACCCCTTTTCGTGTCAAATGACGTTATGGACTTACTGTGTTGTGCTATTGCATGGCAGAAAGAAATCATATGGGTTGCCATGTAGAATGAGAGGGCATGGCTTTGTCCTGGTGGCCATATGTGTCATGATGTGTCTTGGTGCCTGTATGTGTCATGTGTCTTGGTGCCCGTATGTGTCATGATGTGTCTTGTTGCCTGTATATGTCATGATGTGTCTTGGTGGTGCCTGTATGTGTCATGATGTGTCTTGGTGCCCATATGTTTCAGAAATTTATTCAGAGCTTGAAGCCGGACGCGGTACTGGAGAGTTCTCCCCCCATCAACTCAGAGCACGTCTTGATATCTAGCAAGCCACAGATGGCGCCCACATTTGTCGACATGAAGCAGGCTGATGAATCAGAGCGCAACTGTACCAAGCTGTGAAATGTAGATCTGTGTTAGGCCTCATACAAATGTAGATCTGTGTTTGGCCTCATACAAATGTAGATCTGTGTTTGGCCTCATACAAATGTAGATCTGTGTTTGGCAGCATACAAATGTAGATCTGTGTTTGGCCTCATACAAATGTAGATCTGTGTTTGGCATCATACAAATGTAGATCTGTGTTTGGCCTCATACAAATGTAGATCTGTGTTTGGCCTCATACAAATGTAGATCTGTGTTTGGCCTCATACAAATGCAGATCTGTGTTTGGCATCATACAAATGTAGATCTGTGTTTGGCCTCATACAAATGTAGATCTGTGTTTGGCAGCATACAAATGTAGATCTGTGTTTGGCAGCATACAAATGTAGATCTGTGTTTGGCAGCATACAAATGTAGATCTGTCTGGCAGCATACAAATGTAGATCTGTGTTTGGCCTCATACAAATGTTTGGCATCATATTAATGTATATCTGTGATTCTGCAGTGGTGTCTGCAGGGCACAATAATGAATGGGATGGGTGAAGGTTGGGGGGGGGGGGGTCCAGGCAAAGGAATTGTAGGCGCAACCCAGGTGTTCTGTGAAAGATGATGAAATTTCTTTCAGAGAAAAATTGTTTTCTGTCAAAACGCAGAGAAACAAACCAATATCAGTCTTAAAGGGTACAGCAAGTCAAGAGCACTATTGGGTTTAAATGACAGATATTGAGGTCCTAAGCTGTAAGACAGCAAAAGTTTTCGTGAACAAAGTACCATTTACTCAAAAATGCACCGAAAACACCCTCTGCTTTTGGTTCCTGGGCTGCGCCATGTTGCCGCACTCTTTCGCGTATGAGACGGGAAAGGTGCTGACGGTAACGTCACTCCACCACCACTGTCAGCAGTGCCCGCTTTGAGCGGGTTGTTCCAGAGTATTATTTTGTGTTTGAGATGCCACAGTGCAAAGTGTTTGCTTGTTTCAGTAAACCGGACACGTGTAAGAGTGCAGATGGAAGCCACAAAAGCGGTTTTGAATTTCCGAATCTAAACAAATCAAAGCAAAAATGGAGGTTGTGTGCGAAATGGTTGGAGGCCTTGAAGAACGGCTCGCTTGCCCCGCCGAGTGCAGGAATACGCCTGGAACAATCGAGACCTTGTTTGTGGAGATCATTTTTACCCCGGATTGTTTCACTGGCGCTTTTGCGAACGATGTTGCTGCTTCACTTGTCAAACACGCATCTCCCACAATTGCACTCGTTCTCATCAATCGGCTCTTCCCCATTGTCCCCACTGTTTTCTGCCTGACCCCGTACTGTGCTCAGTCTTCCTCAGAATATTCTGGCTCGAAATCAAAGGGAAACATCCCCAAATCTATTCTAGCTTTCAGGAAATAAGCAAAGTGTGTATACGAGCCAGAAATAGCACGCCTAAAACGTGTAGCAGGCACACCTGCACGCACAGTGTCAGAATCTCGCCTGCTGCTGAGTGGTGGAGTGACGTCACTGCTGGGATCAACATGGCAGCCTCCATGGCATCGCATTTCAACTGCCGTTTGGTGTGATAAATGCTGAATGGTGTATTCGTGTTCAAATCTTTTGGGCTGCAACCGTCTAGGACCCTATCTATCCCCTAAACCCAACATTGCACTTGACTTGCCTTGCCCTTTAAGCAGTTTGAGTTGAATAAGCTTGTGTTGTCAAACAGCTGACCTATTTCTAACCAATTAGCTTCAGGTAATCCTCCATATTGTCTGGACTCAGAACTTCTTACAGTGGGATGGGCTGATGGGGGTGTTTACAGTGGGATAGGTGTTTACAGTGGGATGGGGGTGATGGGGTGTTTACAGTGGGATGGGGGTGATGGGGTGTTTACAGTGGGATGGGGTGATAGGGTGTTTACAGTGGGACGGGGGTGATGGGGTGTTTACAGTGGGATGGGGTGTTTACAGTGGGACAGGGTGATGGGGTGTTTACAGTGGGACAGGGTGATGGGGTGTTTACAGTGGGATGGGGTGTTTACAGTGGGATGGGGTGTTTACAGGTGGGATGGGCTGATGGGATGTTTACAGTGGGATGGGCTGATGGGGTACAGTGGGATGGGGTGATGGGGTGTTACAGTGGGACAGGTGATGGGTGTTTTCAGTGGGACAGGGTGATGGGGTGTTTTCAGTGGGACAGGGTGATGGGGTGTTTACAGTGGGACGGGGTGATGGGATGTTTACAGTGGGACAGGGTGATGGGGTGTTTACAGTGGGACAGGGTGATGGGGTGTTTACAGTGAGACGGGGTGATGGGGTGTTTACAGTGGGATGGGGTGATGGGGTGTTTACAGTGGGACAGGGTGATGGGGGTGTTTACAGTGGGACGGGGTGATGGGGTGTTTACAGTGGGCCCATATAGTGGTGGCTGTTTAACTGTGAGCAGACTACAGGATCTGACAATGAATGTTGGTCAGTGCACAGCCCACCAACACTGCATGAATACCACACAGTGTAGTTTGTATAAACAATGGCACCTAGTTTTGTTACCGTGGCACAAAGTGTTTGCACAATTAATGGCATATGGGTTGATTGCTACCAGTGTAATATTGAAGACATAGCTGTAATAAGCTCACAAGGGACACGCACACCGACGTTGACACCGTACTGATGATTAAACGACAACCAGGGACTTAACATGAACTGAGTGAGGCATGATCACTACATGTATCAGTAAGACTTTATTTTTGTTCTACATGTATATTGCTTGATTTTTTACTGTAATTCTGCTTTTATATTATATTCATTTTGTGTACGTGGTGGAAGAGGGTGACCTTGAATCATTGATCAAGAGATTCTGTGTATTTGTTGTCATTGACAGTAGCTGTGGGGTGTTGATACCGATGATGTGTATGCACTGTATAGGAGTAACATGTATGACTGATCTGTATTTAGCAGTTATGTCCAGTATATGTGACCCGTTCTCACAAAAGGGACCATAAGTTAGTGACAGTAACTGTTGGTAATGTATAAGGAACAGGGTGTGCTTCACTAATTGACAAACATCATGCATTATGACCACAGTACATGTACCCGTGTATATGTGTTGGTATGTTTATGTGTCAGTGTATGTTTATGGCTCCACATGCCATGAATTAAGCCTCATGATGTCTCTTACTCCCAGCGCTAATCGAGAGAGGACGTGAATGTACTCATCCATTCCACTGTGCCTTTACGCCTGGTGTAGAAATGTCTTTACACCTGGTGTAGGAATGTGTCTAACACCTGGTGTAGAAATGTCTCACACCTGCTGTAGGAATGTCTTTACACTTGGTGTAGGGATGTCTTAATAATAATAATAATAATACTAATACATCATATTTATAAGGCGCCCGTCTCTGAAAAGCAGACTCAGAGCGCACACACCCACACCACACCACACCACACCACGCACACACACACACACACACACACACACACACATGAACATGGACAGAGGGACCCAGTTATCTATGAAGAGGCCTGACGGAACAGGTACGTTTTGAGCTGTGATTTAAAGGCTGACAGTGTGGGGACATTACGGAGGGCAGAAGGCAGTGAGTTCCAGATTGTCGGGGCGAGGTAGCTGAACGCGCGTTCGCCGGGTTTTCATATTTCGCAGAGGAACTTTAAGAAGTTTTTCGTCGGAGGATCGCAGTCTGCGGGAGGGCTGATAAGTAGAGAGTGCAGCTGACAGATACTGAGGTAAGGATCCGGTGAAATGACGGTAAGCAAGGACGGCAAGTTTGTATTGGCAGCGGAACTTAACCGGCAACCAGTGGAGGTATTTCAGCAGGGGTGTCACATGTCTTTACACCTTGTGTAGGAATGTGTGTGTGCGGCTGGTGTAGGAATGTGTCAATGTTCTCTATCCTGCTGAAATGTACTTGTAGTTGCTAAATTCTCAGTAGCATCTTGCTCAGATGTTAGTTCCTTTGGTTTGTGGTGATGTACAGTGAGCTGACTGCTGATGCCCGAGTGATGCAGAGCGTGGCGAGGTTCTGCTCAAGTCAACATCTCAACGCTATTGCCAAACCTTGTGTGTTGTTTACAGAATGTTTCATTGCACTTACTTTAGCTCAGGTGTTTGTTGCTTTGGTTTGTGACTGTAGTGATATACAGCACACTGAATGCTGATGTAGAGTTGGGCCAGGTTTTTCACGAGCTAACATCTCAACACTATTGCCAAATATTGCGTGTTGTCAACATCTCAACACTATCGCCAGATCTTGTGTGTTGTCAACATCTCAACACTATCGCCAGATCTTGTGTGTTGTCAACACAGACGTATAGATCTAGATCTATACGTCGATGGTTGTCAACATCTCAACTATATTGCTAAACCTTGTGTGTTGTCAGCATCTCAACACTATCACCAAACCTTGTGTGTTGTCAACATCTCAACACTATCGCCAAACCTTGTGTGTTGTCAACATCTCAACACTATTGCCAACCTCAACACTATTGCCAAACCTACCGGTATGTGCTACAGTTGACAGGATGTTCATTACACTTTTATCAGACGCCATTTTTAGCCACTTTACACATTGAGGTGCATGTATATATACAGTGTATCTTACCATCATTTTGATCTCCAGGTTTTCCTTGACCAGACTTCACTAAATAAATAAACAGGGAGTGAACATATCAGTGTTGCAATGAAATCTGTGAAATCTTTATGTGTTTTGTTTTTAGTGAATATACAGTGAGAAGATGGTCTTTATGATTATACATGTATAGAGCTTACATGATTCGTTTGAGGGGTTTACTAAATAACTATGCACTGGCTGTGACACGAGTTCCAAATGTTTGAAATGATGCACTTTTTTCATGTCTTTGACTGATGATGTGACTGGAGTGTGTTTTTGTGAACTCATTAACCACTGAGTGGGTTATGAGAAGTCGTAATTCACACTTTCCCTCTCTATTTCCTTACTATTTCCGGATGTAAAGCACTCCTAGTTAACTCACTGAAAGTTTGTACTGGCGAGTGGTGTAAACATAAATAATGAAGTTAATACCAGCATGATGATGATGTTTGTGTAATAACCTCTTGTGACAAAATGAATTACAATACCTCTGTGTATAGTTGTTGTCTGTGTGAAAACCTGCTGTATGGCTGACTCTTGTTCTGTTACATCTTTCACTCAAGTGAAGCATTCACATGTAAACAGAGAGAGAGAGAGAGAGAGAGAATGGACTCTTGCAGCTGCTGACAGCCTTGTATGTGCAAGAACCTGGCCACTTTGAACTTCAAATATGTGCAACATATCATTCACACCTTGTTCATGTAGGAAAATACGAAGTTACTGTGTGCAACAGTCGGAAAGGAAATAGGGGATAGACCTGAAAGTTCCATCGTCAGATTTCAAAATTTAGGATATTGCACTTCCTAGAATACTAAAACATTAAATACTAAATTACTCAGACTATGTGCTAAAAAAAAAAAAAGGGCCAGACACATAAATTTTCAGTGATCATTACTGGAAAGAGTAAACTCAACCACAAGTGCTTTCGCCTCCTGTTTCTGACTGTATACCTACATGTCTGGTGTTGGCAAAGTGTCACACGTATTTCCCCATGCCATGTTCTGGATCACGCAGAATATCTAGGCAGTTCCTTTGATCTCAGCTTGTGGCTTGAACTTATAACCACCATCCATGTCCTGACAAACCATGATCTCACAATCAGTCATGTCTTTATAATCTAATCAAACCACCAACCACATCCTTACAAACCAACCACCATGTCATTACTATTACACTATCATGTCTTTAGTATCTGATGATCTTACAATCAAACCATCGTCTTTATCATCTGATCATCTCACAATCTAATTCTAGCCACGTCCTTACAAACCTCCATGTCCTTACAATCAAATCGCGTCTTGTCGAATCGAAATCATACATACCACCATGTCCTTACAATCAAAACTGGTTTTACAATCAAACCACCATGTCTCGACAGTCAAACTACGATGTTGATGTGTGCACAGGCTTTGTACTTTGGGTGGTGGGATCCTACCAAGAAAACATCTCCAAACCACGCTGGTTCACGGGAGAACCTTGTGGCAAGGTATGTTTTCTTCGGTTACTTACCAACACAATGTACGGGAAATCATTTTGTTATTGTTTATAGTGAATAGCAACAGCCCATTCAGTGTATAAACAGGACTGATGGTTGTGTGGGTGTGTATGTCTGTGGTCACGTGTAATAAGAGCTGAAGGACACGTGCCATACGAGCCATGTAACACAATATTATGCAGAATGTAAGTGTGAACCACCATCTATGTACACGCACCATGCCGATTACACAGACCACGTCTCATGCATCAAAAAGGGAAAAGTGTAGAACCTGTATATGAGTCCGAGTGTACAATGGGATGCAGCATCACGTGTGAAGTCTTTTACTGCTTCCATGCATCTCAGAAAGAAATCCTGCATCACTTATTTTCTGCGTGACTTCAAATACAGAATGCAGAGGTTGAAAGTTGGAGTGGTTAGCCATTGTGCTTGGTTGGCCCCATGTGTCATCCAGTGTGCTTGGTTGGCCCCATGTGTCTTCCAGTTTGGGTTCTCTTGATACAATTTCCTGACTTGATGTGTGTAGTGCTATTCAAGGTGTTACTGCAAGTAGGTTATAGTCAACTTGCTCTTGATGCGACTATCACCATCATGCCTCACAGTGTTGCGTAGTCAACAGTGTATTTTTCTGTCAACATTTTGTACAATTATAAAATAAACTTCCACGTTTAGAAACTGCAGCAGTGTCAGTGTATGAAAGGAATGGTGTATATGATCAACTTCAACACACTCCAGCACAATGTACATGACGACACAACCAACACACTCCAGCACAATGTACATGACGACACAACCAACACACTCCAGCACAATGTACATGACGACACAACCAACACACTCCAGCACAATGTACATGACGACACAACCAACACACTCCAGCACAATGTACATGACGCCAAACCAAACACTGTAATGAAGACACAACCAACACACTCCAGCACAATGTACATGACGACACAACCAACACACTCCAGCACAATGTACATGACGACACAACCAACACACTCCAGCACAATGTACGTGACGACACAACCAACACACTCCAGCACAATGTACATGAAGACACAACCAACACACTCCAGCACAATGTACATGAAGACACAACCAACACACTCCAGCACAATGTACATGAAGACACAACCAACACACTGATACATGAAGGACACAACCAAACACACTCAGCACCATGTACGTGACGACACAACCAACACACTCATCACAATGTACATGAAGACACAACCAACACACTCCAGCACAATGTTACATGAAGACACAACCAACACACTGTACATGAAGACACAACCAACACACTCCAGCACAATGTACGTGACGACACAACCAACACACTCCAGCACAATGTACATGAAGACACAACCAACACACTCCAGCACAATGTACATGAAGACACAACCAACACACTCCAGCACAATGTACATGAAGACACAACCAACATTTCAATACTTTGTCTTTTATTTCTCTTCCCCTGTAAACATATTCTGTAAAATACCGTTTCCCTTGACATGTCACGGACTAACAAGCATCTGAGAAGAGTAACTCATAAGACAGCTGCCTCAAGGAGCGAATGTTTACCCACAATACATCTGGCCGACATGGCAGTGAGCCAAAGCAACAATAACAAGGACAATTATAACAGACAGCCTGAGTAATGGAAGATACATGACCTTGATCATCAGATTTCAGCTTGCACACACCCCATGTACACACATGACAATAAACCAACACGACAGAATATAGTTTTAGAGACTTGTGTAGGAAATGCATGTACATGTTGGACTCTTGTCTGCGAGCTGTCGCTGTTGTAAAGCTTACAATGTGTTAAGTACAATGTACATTTACCGTCCGTTACCATTTGCTCCTGACCCTGCGCTCTGTTGCCACTCAGTTTGTACAGTACATGTACAATACACACAGACAAACAGACTCTGTTGCCACTCAGTTTGTACAGTACATGTACAATACACACAGACAAACAGACTCTGTTGCCACTCAGTTTGTACAGTACATGTACAATACACACAAACAGACTCTGTTGCCACTCAGTTTGTACAGTACATGTACAATACACACAGACAAACAGACTCTGTTGCCACTCAGTTTGTACAGTACATGTACAATACACACAGACAAACAGACTCTGTTGCCACTCAGTTTGTACAGTACATGTACAATACACACCAGACAAACAGACTCTGTTGCCACTCAGTTTTGTACAGTACATGCTACAATACACACAGACAAACAGACTCTGTTGCCACTCAGTTTGTACAGTACATGTACAATACACACAGACAAACAGACTCTGTTGCCACTCAGTTTGTACAGTACATGTACAATACACACAGACAAACAGACTCTGTTGCCACTCAGTTTGTACAGTACATGTACAATACACACAGCCAACAAACAGACTCTGTTGCCACTCAGTTTGTACAGTACCTGTACAATTACACACAGACAAACAGACTCTGTTGCCACTCAGTTTGTACAGTACATGTACAATACACACAGACAAACAGACTCTGTTGCCACTCAGTTTGTACAGTACATGTACAATACACACAGACAAATAGACTCTGTTGCCACTCTATCAGACAGGACAAAATAACTGCACATAGACCCTGCACTCTGTTGCAACTCTGTACAGTACATATATAGACAGACCAAAATAACTGCACATAGACCCTGCACTCTGTTGCAACTCTGTACAGTACAATACAGACAGACAAAATAACTGCACATAGACCCTGCACTCTGTTGCAACTCTGTACAGTACAATACAGACAGACAAAATAACTGCACATAGACCCTGCACTCTGTTGCAACTCTGTACAGTACAATACAGACAGACAAAATAACTGCACATAGACCCTGCACTCTGTTGCAACTCTGTACAGTACAATACAGACAGACAAAATAACTGCACATAGACCCTGCACTCTGTTGCAACTCTGTACAGTACAATACAGGACAGACAAAAATACTGCACATAGACCCTGCACTCTGTTGCAACTCTGTACAGTACAATACAGACAGACAAAATAACTGCACATAGACCCTGCACTCTGTTGCAACTCTGTACAGTACAATACAGACAGACAAAATAACTGCACATAGACCCTGCACTCTGTTGCAACTCTGTACAGTACAATACAGACAGACAAAATAACTGCACATAGACCCTGCACTCTGTTGCAACTCTGTACAGTACAATACAGACAGACAAAATAACTGCACATAGACCCTGCACTCTGTTGCAACTCTGTACAGTACAATACAGACAGACAAAATAACTGCACATAGACCCTGCACTCTGTTGCAACTCTGTACAGTACAATACAGACAGACAAAATAACTGCACATAGACCCTGCACTCTGTTGCAACTCTGTACAGTACAATACAGACAGACAAAATAACTGCACATAGACCCTGCACTCTGTTGCAACTCTGTACAGTACAATACAGACAGACAAAATAACTGCACATAGACCCTGCACTCTGTTGCAACTCTGTACAGTACAATACAGACAGACAAAAAACTGCACATAGACCCTGCACTCTGTTGCAACTCTGTACAGTACAATACAGACAGACAAAATAACTGCACATAGACCCTGCACTCTGTTGCAACTCTGTACAGTACAATACAGACAGACAAAATAACTGCACATAGACCCTGCACTCTGTTGCAACTCTGTACAGTACAATACAGACAGACAAAATAACTGCAGACAGCCACATATATAATAATACTAAACAGCCATCTGGTTTCCAAAAATACATTTCTTGCATAACAGAACATATATGCTGCCTTTTCAAATGCCAAGTATGTGAACCATGTCCCATTCATACACATACTGACCAGACATGAAACATGCAAGACAATGTGTGCACCACTCCCTCTATACTACAGGTGGCTTTACTGAAAACAGTTGACAGGTGACCCAATTATATACTACAGGTGGCTTTACTGAAAACAGTTGACAGGTGACCCAATTGCTAGTGAGTGAAATGAGACGTGCTGAGTAAGTTAATGTCTGGACATTACACACATCCCAGTAACTAGTGAACTTTACAGTGTTGTTCATGACTTCACTAACCCAGCACCCACCACCACCACTACTACAGACAGAAGCCTGCTGTCACACCTGTAGACTTGCTTCAGAAAATAAAGCGAACACAATGTGACAAGATGATTAGATCTGGTTGTGCGTACAAGTTCAGCCATTGCAAAGCAGCACCTTCATATCCCCCCCCCCCCCCCCCCCCCCCAAACATGAAGGCCCCAACATGCCCAAGTGAAGAACTCAACAAGAGCAATACTGGTACATGTAATGATATGCATAACATTCACATCCAACACATCCTGTGACAGAAATATAAGATGACATGACAGCTGTCAATCCAAATAATGTGGAGTGATGTGCGTAACATGTGTTGAGTGACATTTGACGTAACGTAACATAATGTGGAGAAACGGTGACTGAATTCACAGGGTGTGACATGTAATCTCACATAAAATGAAGAAATAGTTGACTCCAAAGGAAAGACTGTTTAACATAATGTGTAGAAACATATGATGTACCCTATAATTAGTGATGAGACACACTAAACTTCGCCACACGGTGGATGGAGAAATAATGTGAAGAACAATGGCCTGGAATGAGATAAAGTGACAAAATAATCATGGGGAAACGACCGACTCCAAAGGAAAAGCAATCCATGGTACTATGGACAAACCCTGATGAACATGGGAATGATGTAGAAACATGGAGAAACAGTTGTCTCCTAAACAAGGACAATCCAAATTAGTGGGTAGAAACAATTCTAACAAGTGATGGACCCCGAAGGTCTGATGTAATAAGACAGACTTGACAAAACCTGGGTAGAGACGTAACTGGTGTTTGCAAATCATGATCTAGCACGATGATAGATGGGACAGACTTGGAGACCCTACACTGACAGTTCTTTTTCTTGCGTGTTCCCTCACACCGACAGTGCAACACGTGTTGACCCGTGTCATGTGATGCTGGCTGGGATGTGTCAATACACGTGTCATGTGATGCTGGCTGGGATGTGTCAATACACGCGTCATAGGCTCCTCACATGTCCTGATCGGCCACCGACTGCTTCAGGTATTCTGCGTACAGTGTTTGCTGGAAACATGGAAATAATAGGTTGTATTATATGATCAGCAAACTATACAGGTTAAACTTATTGTACGGCAAAATGTTTCTTGGATATTCCTTTCTTGACCTCACAACAGTGATGCCAAACCCTCCCAACATCTGTCACAATCCAGTTTCTGATTCCTGTCCACATCCAGCAGCCCGAGTGTGGCATTAGCACTAGCACTGAACAACAACAAAATTAACAAAAACACAACCCCTCCCCCTAAAAAGTGCAACAATAAATAACAAAAACACAACCCCTCCCCCTAAAAAGCGCAACAACAAATAACAAAAACACAACCCCTCCCCCTAAAAAGCGCAACACACAAATAACAAAACACAACCCCTCCCCCTAAAAAGCGCAACAACAAATAACAAAAACACAACCCCTCCCCCTAAAAAGCGCAACAACAAATAACAAAAACACGACCCATCCCCCTAAAAAGTGCAACAACAAATAACAAAAACACGACCCCTCCCCCTAAAGGCGCGTCTTAACTATAGCGATCAACCCCGAAGACCGAACAAAAAACGCTTCGCCCGAAACATTTTTTGGGGCCTCGCGAAGCGATTTTGGGCTGTTTGGGCTTCGCTCAACATGTTATGCGAACCTTCGCGATCAACCCCGTATGATTTCGCCAGACGCTATCTGATTGGCTGGTCCAGATTCGCCAGCTATCTGATTTCAAGATGGCGGAGGGTCGCGCTCGCACATGGCCGGTGTCGGTTCAAAGTTACAAGCATTAATATTTCGGCAATGAAGAAGTTTCTTGGTGCTGCTGGAATACATTGATTAGTAAGGATAGTGTACATTTGACTTACAATGTTACAGGTGAAGTAAGAATGCGAAATATCTGTAATTACAGCGTTTTTGCTTCGCATGCTAACGCCGTCTGCTCGCGTGGAGGCTCAGTCGCCGCGTCGTCACATGAGTACCGAGTCAACGTTCTAGTCGCTGATATTTCAGGCATCTATAACTTTCATGGCTCACTTGCGTCACTCTGATTACTGAGGTAGTGTAGAATTTTGATTTTGTTTGCTAAAATTGATGCAAAACCGCGACATTGTTGTTGGTATGACGTTTTTCTTCCGCCGTGTGCTGGTCAGTGACCGTCTGCTACGCCGGTGTACCGGCTCGTAACTGTCTGTCGGTTCAGTGGTTTCGTTGGTGATTATTTCGGTTTTTGATGCAATTCATGGTGCAGTTGGGTCACATTGATTAGTTCAAATAGTGCCCTTTTGGGTGCGTAAAGGCATGTTGTCGTGTAACCCCTTGATTTCCCTCAACAGCTACAGTTGCTACGAGACGCACTTCACTGGTAAGCTCACAATCGGCGCCATTGCTATTTTCCTTCGGTCACATGTCACGAATGCTTGACGCCTAGTTAGTACGTGGAGGCCACGCCGAATGAAGCCGAAGAAGTTCGGTTGTCATCGCCGAGGACTTCTTCGGCTATAGTTAAGACGCGCCTTAAAAAGCGCAACAAATAAAAACACGACCCCTCCCCCTAAAAAGCGCAACAAATAAAAACACGACCCCTCCCCCCTAAAAAGCGCAACAACAAATAACAAAAACACGACCCCTCCCCCCTAAAAAGCGCAACAACAAATAACAAAAACACGACCCCTCCCCCTAAAAAGCGCAACAACAAATAACAAAAACAAAGCCAAATCACAAAACCAGCACTTTGTAATGTTATGTTGAGCAGCGAGAAGTGTTTGAACCTCTACACTCACTGTGCAAGATGGCAGACTACACGCAAGTGAAATGATGCAGAACTGAAGGGAACAAAAGACTGATGTGACTCTAACGCTGGCATCTCTCACGGCTACTACAAGTTACAACTTTGTCTATCTGATGGTGAGAAGACCAAGGAAGATGACCCCCTTGTCGTAGTGTTGGTATTGAAACCTATCATGGATATCTTCACCTGTAATACATTTTGAACCTGTGACCCAGTACAGATATAGCAGCCCAAACAGACCGACACACACCCACCTTTTTACTTTTCACCACATTCTGTACGTAGTCGCTGACATCCTGCAAGTTTCTCCTTTGTTTGCGCGTGAGTGTTGGGGCCAGTAATCTGGAAACAGATACATGTGTACAACAGTCACACAATCCAGAAAAACCACACAAATCCTGAGGACAGAGACTGCTTCAGTAGTGCTGACTACATAACTACATGCAAGCTTCTTGCCATGGAATCGGTGTACAAGATTGTTGCCATGGAATCGGTGTACAAGATTGTTGCCATGGAAATCAGTGTACAAGATTGTTGCCATGGAATCAGTGTACAAGATTGTTGCCATGGAATCGGGTGTACAAGATTGCTTGACCATGGAATCAGTGTACAAGATTGTTGCCATGGAATCGGTTATGTACAAGATTGTTGCCATGGAATCGGTGTACAAGATTGTTGCCATGGAATCAGTGCTACAAGATTGTTGCCATGGAATCGGTGGTACAAGATTGTTGCCATGGAATCAGTGTACAAGATTGTTTGCCATGGAATCAGTGTACAAGATTGTTGCCATGGAATCAGTGTACAAGATTGTTGCCATGGAATCGGTGTACAAGATTGTGCCCATGGAATCAGTGTACAAGATTGTTGCCATGGAATCGCGTGTACAAGATTTGTTGCCCATGGAATCGGTGTACAAGATTGTTGCCATGGAATCAGTGTACAATGATTGTATTGCCATGGAATCAGTGTACAAGATTGTTGCCATGGAATCAAGCTGTACACAGATTGTTGCCATGCGAATCGGTTGTACAAGATTGTTCGCCATGGAATCAGTGTACAAGATTAGTTGCCATGGAATCAGTGTACAAGATTGTCTTCTGAACTATCTCCTACGCTACCTCCAATGTGCACTTCCCCAAGTACACACTATAGACATAACACTATTGCTACTATTTCAGTCTTCCTGATTCTGTGGCTTCTACACTGGCACCAACTGGACATGCACGCAAACAAAGTGTTGCTGTAGTGGCATACACTGAATAACGTTGATAAAACTGAAGTGTAGTCTTTGTCATCGGTCATTACCTGGAAGTGAACTTGGCTATCAGAAGCATGACAGCAGCCCAGTCCAGAATGCCGCCGATGATGTAGTTGGAGAAATCAGCCAGGTACTCGCCGCCACAGGCTGCTTAACGGACCCTGGACACAATCATCAACCACATTGGTCAACATCACATGCCAACACTCAACACTGAATGTCTAACCAACATCACATGCCAACACTTAACACTGAATGTCTAACCCAACATCACATTGCCAAACACTTAACACTGAATGTCTAACCAACATCACATGCCAAACACTAAACACTGAATGTCTAACCAACATCACATGCCAATACCTAACACTTTGCACTTATATCATTCTCACTGAAACAAGTGTAAAGGAAACACCCCGCAGTCCTCTTAATAGTCTTATATTCACCAAACACCATTCATCAACACCCCTCCCCCCCCCCCCACTTTACCTTCTGAATGACGGGTATTTTTTCTCTGTAAGAGCTGTGTGTATGATGCAGGTGTCAGGGAAGTATGTAATAGTATGTATCATGTACATGTCAATGCGACTCATGTGTACCAGGTATGTGTCAAATGAGCAGCATCAGTTCTCCCCCAAGCAGCGCGGTTGAGCGTGGAGTGCGACGTGCTGATCAAGAACGTTGCCAGTAGCAACAGTGGCAGCAGCATCCCCAACAGGCTGTAGCAAAGACCACGCATCCCGCGCTCGCAGGTTACGTGATGCTTTGGCACTGCAAAGGTTAATGACAGGTTGTTCAGTGAAGGATAGAGGCAATGACAGCGTCAGTAGTTCAGTGAAGGATAGAGGTAATGACAGGTTGGTTCAGTGAAGGATGCTGTAACCAGTCTTGTGCAGACTACACTCATGAGATTATCCAGTCATTTATAATATCGATGCCTGAAACACACAGGTTGGTCTACCACTAGTACACCCCCACCCCCCACCTCCCCCCCCCCCTTTTTTTTTTTTTTTCTCCCCCCCCCCCCCCCCCCCCCCCCCCCCCCCCCTCCCCCCTTCCCCCCCCCCCCCCCCCCCCCCCCCCCCCCCCCCCCCCCCCCCCCCCCCCCCCCCCCCCAGCAAACAAACAAACAAACCCAAAAAACCCAACAATCCAAATTTAAAGTTTTACAGCAGGCCAACATTCTACTTGGTATAACCTCTTCCACTGTAAGTGTTAAAACCACAACCACTGAACTACATTTACTGAAGAGTTTGCTGGCTGTTAGACTGTTTTGTTATGATGTTTGTGGACACCACAGTGTTTGTGTGTGTTAGCGTAACACTATCACCAGACAGTGCTACACATCCATGCCTACCTGTCATCACGAAGCTTCTCTTCCACCATGTGTGAAATCTGATCGCAGTCACGCTCCAGCGAGTTGAGTGTGTTTTGCACGGTCTGATTGATGGTTTTCTCTATGTCTTTACACACCTCCTCTATCTGTTTCACACACCTACTGCCCTGTCACCACACACACACAACCATTAATGTCTTTACACACCACCTGTATCTGGTTCACAACCCTACTGCCCTGTCACCACTACACACACACACACAACCATTAATGTCTTTACACACCTCCTCTATCTGGTTAACACACCTACTGTCCTGTCACCACACACACACAACCATTAATGTCTTTACACCTCTATCTGGTTCACACACCACCTGCCCTGTCACCACACCACACACACAACCCTTAAATGTCTTTACACCCCACCTCTATCTGGTTTCACACACCACCTTGCCCCTGTCACCACACACCACACACACACATTAATGTCTTTACACACCACCTCTATCTGGTTTACACAACACCTGCCCTGTCACCGCACACACACACACAACCATTAATGTCTTTACACCCCACCTCTATCTGGTTAACACACCACCTGCCCTGTCACCACACACACACACTAATGTCTTTACACCCCATCTCTATCTGGTTAACACACCACCTGCCCTGTCACCACACACACCAACACACCTAATGTCTTTACACCCCATCTCTATCTGGTTAACACACCACCTGCCCTGTCACCATACACACACACACACACACTAATGTCTTTACACCCCATCTCTATCTGGTTTAACACACACCACCTGCCCTGTCACCACACACACACACACACAACACTAATGTCTTTACACCCCATCTCTATCTGGTTAACACACCACCTGCCCTGTCACCATACACCACACACACACACACACACTAATGTCTTTACAACCCCATCTCTATCTGGTTAACACACCACCTGCCCTGTCACCACACACACACACACACACACACACTAATGTCTTTACACCCCATCTCTATCTGGTAACACCACACCCTGCCCTGTCACCATACACACACACACACACACTAATGTCTTTACACCCCATCTCTATCTGGGTAACACACCACCCTGCCCTGTCACCACACACACACACACACTAATGTCTTTACACCCCAATCTCTATCTGGTTAACACACCACTGCCCTGTCCACCGCACACACAACCATTAATGTCTTTACACCCCATCTCTATCTGGTTAACACACCACCTGCCCTGTCACCACACACACACACACACCAACCATTAATGTCTTTACACCCCATCTCTATCTGGTTAACACACCACCTGCCCTGTCACCACACACACACAACCCTTATTGTCTTTACACACCTCCTCTATCTGGTTAAACACCCGACTGCCCATGTCACACAAATACAGTAAGGGTCTATAATGGCAGGGAATACTGGCTTTAAACTCAGGTAACTGTCCAGAAGATCTACATGTTAGAGAGAGCGAGAGAAGAGAGAGAAGAGAGAGAGAGGACGAGAGAGAGAGAGAGAGAGAGAGAGCCACCTTCTGGTTCATGTTGGGCACGTAGATTGTGGGCATATCAAAGCCGGTTCTGTTGAGGCCTGGTCGCTTACACAACTCTTGGACAATCTGCATCATGACACGCTGTAACACACAAGTACAACTCATCACAGTCCTGCACCATTCTGTGCTCAACTAACTATATGCCCAGTGAATGGAGGGGAAAAATGTCATTTACAAAGCTGTAAGGCCGTCTGCTGAAAGAGGCGATGCTGTCACGGGCACGGAAACCATTTTAACTTGTTGCATCCAGTATTTGAAAAATACATGTACAGCTTTCCTTGATCGAGCGATGCTTTCTTGTATGATCGCTGGCTGCAAATTTCTATTAACAGACAAGCCCAGTCAGTCGCTTCACTTTATTAGTTTATAGCAGCCTGGGGGCAGACAACGTATTACATGTAGTACTGTGAATCGTAATGCCAGGCTTCCTTTTACACTAGCCTTTAGGCAGTGTGACTGACGCGAGGCTCACTTTATACTAGCCTTGGGGCAGTATACGTATTACTGTGACGCGAGGCTTCACTTTATACTAGCTCTGGGGCAGTGTACGTATTACTGTGACGCGAGGCTTCACTTTATACTAGCCTTGGGGCAGTGTACGTATTACTGTGACACGAGGCTCACTTTATACTAGCCTTGGGGCAGTGTACGTAGTACTGTGACGCGAGGCTTCACTTTATACTAGCCTGGGCAGTGTACATATTACCTGTGACGCGAGGCTTCACTTTATACTAGCCATGGGGCAGTGTACATATTACTGTGACGCGAGGCTTCACTTTATACTAGCCATGGGCAGTGTACATATTACTGTGACATGAGGCTTCACTTTATACTAGCCATGGGGCAATACATGTATTACTGTCATGCAAGGCTTCACTTTATACTAGCCTTGGGGCAATACATGTATTACTGTGACACGAGGCTTCACTTAATACTAGCCTTGGGGCAATACATGTATTACTGTCATGCAAGGCTTGACTTTATGCTAGCCGTTAGGCAGTATTACTGACACGAGGCTTTCACTTTATACTAGCCTTGGGGCAGTATACATATTACTGTGACACGAGGCTTCACTTTATACTAGCCTTGGGGCAGTATACATATTACTGTGACACGAGGCTTCACTTTATACTAGCCTTGGGGCAGTATACATATTACTGTGACACGAGGCTTCACTTTATACTAGCCATGGGGCAGTACATGTAGTACTGTCATGCAAGGCTTCACTTTCAGCTAGCCTTTAGGCAGTATAACTGACACGTGGCTTCACTTTATACTAGTCTTGGGGCAGTATCACTATGAGTGTGACGTAAGGCTTTCCTTTATGCTAGCCTTGGCACTGTGACGCGAGACTTCCCTTTATGCTAGCCTTGGCACTGTGACGCGAGACTTCCCTTTATGCTAGCCTTGGCACTGTGACGCGAGACTTCCCTTTATCCTAGCCTTGGCACTGTGACGCGAGACTTCCCTTTATGCTAGCCTTGGCACTGTGACGCGAGACTTCCCTTTATCCTAGCCTTGGCACTGTGACGCGAGACTTCCCTTTATACTGGCCTTGGGGCAGTACATGCATCACTGTGACGCGAGACTTCCCTTTATACTAGCCTTGGGGCAGTACATGTTCATCACTGTGATGCGTGACTTATCACTGTGACGCGAGACTTCCCTTAATCCTAGCCTTGGGGCAGCACATGTATCACTGTGATGTGAGACTTTCCCTTTATAATAGCCTTCGGACAGTACATGTATTACTCTCACGTCAGGCTTCACTACAACTAGCCTTTAGGCAGTATTACTGTGACTTGGAGGCTTCACTGTATACTAGCCTTGGGGCAGTACATGTATTACTGTGTTAGGCTTCACTGTATACTAACCTTGGGGCAGTACATGTATTACTGTGTTAGGCTTTCCCCTTTATACTAACCTTGGGGCAGTACATGTATTACTGTGTTAGGCTTTCCCTTTATACTAACCTTGGGGCAGTACATGTATTACTGTGTTAGGCTTTCCCTTTATACTAACCTTGGGGCAGTACATGTATTACTGTGTTAGGCTTCCCTTTATACTAGCCTTGGGGCAGTACATGTATTACATACTGTGTTAGGCTTTCCCTTTATACTAGCCTTGGGGCAGTACATGTATTACATACTGTGTTAGGCTTTCCCTTTATACTAGCCTTGGGGCAGTACATGTATTACATACTGTGTTAGGCTTTCCCTTTATACTAGCCTTGGGGCAGTACATGTATTACATACTGTGTTAGGCTTTCCCTTTATACTAGCCTTGGGGCAGTACATGTATTACTGTGTTAGGCTTTCCCTTTATACTAGCCTTGGGGCAGTACATGTATTACATACTGTGTTAGGCTTTCCCTTTATACTAGCCTTGGGGCAGTACATGTATTACTGTGTTAGGCTTTCCCTTTATACTAACCTTGGGGCAGTACATGTATTACTGTGTTAGGCTTTCCCTTTATACTAGCCTTGGGGCAGTACAGGTATTACTGTGTTAGGCTTCCCTTTATACTAGCCTTGGGGCAGTACATGTATTACATACTGTGTTAGGCTTTCCCCTTTATACTAGCCTTGGGGCAGTACATGTATTACTGTGTTAGGCTTTCCCTTTATACTAACCTTGGGGCAGTACATGTATTACTTGTGTTAGGCTTTCCCTTTATACTAACCTTGGGGCAGTACATGTATTACTGTTAGGCTTTCCCTTTATACTAACCTTGGGGCAGTACATGTATTACTGTTAGGCTTCCCTTATACTAACCTTGGGGCAGTACTTGTATTACTGTGTTAGGCTTTCCCTTTATACTAACCTTGGGGCAGTACATGTGTCACTGTGACGTGAGCTTCACGCATGTCAGTTGTTTGTATCTTGCTGGTTTTCAGTGCATTTGATGAAAAATTTACCAAACGTTTGTTGTATGCCGGAGAAGTTTAAGTGAATGAAAGTGACAAAGAGTGACATGACCTACACATCTTTTCAGTCACACAATCTGGAGTAAGAAAGCAGAGAAAGGAACTACAGACAGACACTCAAACAAGAAGTGACAAGAACTACCATCAACAATAACATCATAGCACAAGTGGGTGGTGGAAGGGAGGGAGGGGAGTGATGAGGGAAGCAGGATGGGGGGTGGGAAAGGGGGAGGGGGCAAGACGAAGGAGGCGGATACCTGCCTGTCACTTTCGTGTCCAGCCTCATCTGCCTTGCTGAGGTAGAAGCGCATCCTGTCCGCATGTTTCTCATTCAGTTTCTCCACTAGGTTAAGAGTACGCTTACACAATGCCTGGCCGATCGGGTCAAAGAACACAAAGATCAGATCCGCAAGGTCACCTGCAACACATGATGACAGACGCAAAATGAACTTACACAGAGCCTAACATTGGAAAAAGTGACTTCGGCTTACTAGGCCGGGGTCCAGGGGCCCACCTACGTCCCTGATGGGGTGATGGGGCAATGCCCCGCTAGGGGGTCCAGGGGGGTCAAGCCCCCAGGCCGCTGACAAATGTCATGATTTGGGGGAGGTTTTGGAGGCCTCTCCTGACAGCTGGAATCATAACAAACAACTTTATTCTGTCAACTAATACTTTGTACTGTGGCCATTTTGGGAAATAAGCATATAAAAATTTTGCTAATTATGAAAAAAACAACAATTTCTCAGTCATCACTTATTTAACACACTAAGAAAATATTTTTACTGCTAATCTTTACATAGTTTTAATGAAGTTTTTGTGATTAAATGTCAAAAGATTACATACATCATTACATGTACATGTATTTACCAGTTTAATGCATGAATATTGGTTTCTAAATGTAGCGCGAGTAGACTGCTCACTGTTTTCATCATGCACTGCAGGCAAGAAAAGACTATCTCACTATCAGCCAGGCTGCTCCTTATCAGACATGAAATCATATTTTGAGTTACTTTTCGAAAAAGAAAGAAAGAAATCCATTCTGGACTACAGTATTTTGGATTGGGTGGCCGCTTATGGTAATAAGTTTTTTCAAATATACAAATCTCTCCTGCAGTGTTGTCAAATATACAAATCTCTTCAACAGCATTGTCAAAATGTACAAATCTTTCCAAATTCTTCCGACAGTATTGTCAAATACATGTATATAAATCTCTCCTCTAGCGTTGTCAAATGTACAGATCTCTCCTCCAGCGTTGTCAAATGTACAGATCTCTCCTCCAGCGTTGTCAAATGTACAGATCTCTCCTCCAGCGTTGTCAAATGTACAGATCTCTCCTCCAGCGTTGTCAAATGTACAGATCTCTCCTCCAGCGTTGTCAAATGTACAGATCTCTCCTCCAGCGTTGTCAAATGTACAAATCTCTCCTCCAGCATTGTCAAATATACAAATCTTTCCTAATTCTTCTGACAGCGTTGTCAAATATATAAATCTCTCCTCTAGCGTTGTCAAATGTACAAATCTCTCCTCCAGCGTTGTCAAATGTACAAATCTCTCCTCCAGCGTTGTCAAATGTACAAATCTCTCCTCCAGCGTTGTCAAATGTACAAATCTCTCCTCCAGCGTTGTCAAATGTACAAATCTCTCCTCCAGCGTTGTCAAATGTACAAATCTCTCCTCCAGCGTTGTCAAATGTACAAATTTATCTCTCCTCCAGCGTTGTCAAATACAAATCTCTCCTCCAGTGTTGTCAAACGTACAAATCTCTCCCAATCCTTCCAACAGTATTGTCAAATGTACGCATCTCTCAATCATATGACAGTATTGTCAAATGTACAAATCTGTGCAGTGAACAACAGGTCTGCCGAACAGCATTGCAGAAGCAAACCATGAGAAAATAATATCATGAGAACCACACAGTCTAAGAATCTAAGCACAGTATTAGACCATTTGAAAACTTGTTTATCTATCTTGGGCGGATGTGCGTGAGTGAGTGTGCAAGTGTGTGTGTGCATGTGTGTGAAGGTGGGATTGTAAAATACCCAAAATCCCCTAAACAGCAGACAATTGTGACCCCTAACAGTAAACTCTCACTGATGTCAGTAAATGCCAGCAGACACATGCACTTCATGCAGCCCCTTGTACTTGTGCTATTAATACTAAGCATGTCATCAGAGTGTTGGGTAATCCTGCCTGAAGACAAAGTCACAACAAAATCAATATACACCCACACTGAGCACGGTAAAGCTATATCCGCCATGTATACCTGCCCATAGCAACAAAATCTTTCAACAACAGCCAGAAACATCATGTATACCTGCCCATAGCAACAAACTCTTTCAACAACAGCCAGAAACATCATGTATACCTGCCCATAGCAACAAACTCTTTCAACAACAGCCAGAAACATCATGTATACCTGCCCATAGCAACAAACTCTTTCAACAACAGCCAGAAACATCATGTATACCTGCCCATAGCAACAAACTCTTTCAACAACAGCCAGAAACATCATGTATACCTGCCCATAGCAACAAACTCTTTCAACAACAGCCAGAAACATCATGTATACCTGCCCATAGCAACAAACTCTTTCAACAACAGCCAGAAACATGTATACCTGCCCATAGCAACAAACTCTTTCAACAACAGCCAGAAACATCAAGCCACAAGTAGTTGTGTAATTCATCTGTAACAAGTGGGGGGGGGGGGGGGGGGGGGGGGGGGCCTGCAGAAAATAAGTTTGTTGAGAGAGTGACAGGGGGGGGGGGGGGGGGGGGTACTTACCCAGCCAAAGAATGGATTTGTTGACATCAAAAGGGTACTTACCCAGCCAAAGAATGGATTTGTTGACATCAAAAGGGTATTTCATGTCCCCATCCACCAAGCCTGGAGTGTCGGCGAACGTCACCAGACTGAACTTCTTCTGTTTGGATGTGGAGATTTCTGTGGTCAGGTAATCTATCACACCTGTGTGGACACAAACAACAAACCTTCTGTGATACATGTACTGATAAGACACTGCAAGCCAACACAATCATAGATGAGTAATGATGGTAAAACAAAACACAATAAATGTCTTGCCCAGCACTTTACATAACTAACCTTTACCACACTCAGCACAAAATCATTTTGTTCCCACTTCCATACAACACACAGTACCCCCCCCCCCCCCCCCCCACAATACATGTACATGTACTACGAGACAACAACTATCCAATCAACACACAGTACCCCCCCCCCCCTCACAATACACATGTACTACGAGACATCTATCCAATCCTGCCTGCACACAAGATGAAAACTAAAATATTCAGTCACAGACCTGAGAGAACTGAGGGTGGATTATCTGAATCACCTGTTTTTGTTTGTTTGTTTTTAAAGGGTGGGGGGGGGGGGGGGGGGGGGGCAAACTGTCTGATCTTGTATGACTGTGGCCCATGCGACTGTAAAGAACTTCCACAAACTAAAACCGACTGTGACGAACTTCCACAAACTAAAACAAAAACTAAACATCAACTAAAATTGAAGTCCAATTCAAACGAGATATTTTCCATCCTGTCCTGAGTTGGACTTCAGAGAGAGAAAGAACCTCCTCCATCACATCTGTACTACAATTACCGACATAAAAGTAGCCATGCTATAACATGACATCAGGTAACAGCTGTATTGCCAGACAAACACAGCCCTTCATTTGGCAGCTCTCCTTGCCCTCACGATAGCTGTCCAAAGGAAGAGCGGAGATTATCCAGCCACACCAATCCCCCAGTATGTCATTATCACCATCAACACCACGGGCAGCCCAACATCTATAGCCACGATGTGCAGGTCAACCTCAAACTCTATCCTTCTCAAGACAAATCACTCAGCTACTGCGGAATAACTGTGAGGCAAAACTACAGAAGGTAACTGACAAGACCGTATGACTAGTGACCAGCACATAGTGGGTAGAACTATAACTATATATGAAGATGGACAAAGCCAAGTGCCTGGTAATGGTAAGTGACAAGACGACCCACGACCAACACACAGTACAGTAGGACTCCCAGTATAAAGGTTGCAAAAGCCAGATAGCAAGTGAAGATGAAGTCTGGTATATAGTGGTAAGAATACATGACAAGACTATGATAGTGAGTATCAACAGGGAGAAGACCAGGTGACAAGTGAAGATGAAGTCTGGTATATAGTGGTAACAATACATCACAAGACCTTTTACACAGTTTTACACTCAAAGGAAGCAGTTCCGTGGTGTAACGGAACTGTCTCTTTTATCATCTCAAGAGCACTTTAAGTGAGTGTTATAGTGAGTATCAACAGGGAGAGGACCAGGTGACAAGTGAAGATGAAGCCTGGTATATAGTGGTAACAATACATGACAAGACTATGATAGTGAGTATCAACTGGGAGAGGACCAGGTGACAAGTGAAGATGAAGCCTGGTATATAGTGGTAACAATACATCACAAGACTGATAGTGAGTATCAACAGGGAGAGGACCAGGTGACAAGTGAAGATGAAGCCTGGTATATAGTGGTAACGATACATCACAAGACTGATAGTGAGTATCAACTGGGAGAGGACCAGGTGACAAGTGAAGATGAAGCCTGGTATATAGTGGTAACAATACATGACAAGACTATGATAGTGAGTATCAACAGGGAGAAGACCAGGTGACAAGTGAAGATGAAGTCTGGTATATAGTGGTAACAATACATGACAAGACTATGATAGTATCAACATGGAGCAGACCAGGTGACAAGTGAAGATGAAGTCTGGTATATAGTGGTAACAATACATGACAAGACTATGATAGCGAGTATCAACAGGGAGAAGACCAGGTGACAAGTGAAGATGAAGCCTGGTATATAGTGGTAACAATACATGACAAGACTATGATAGTGAGTATCAACAGGGAGAGGACCAGGTGACAAGTGAAGATGAAGCCTGGTATATAGTGGTAACAATACATCACAAGACTGATAGTGAGTATCAACAGGGAGAAGACCAGGTGACAAGTGAAGATGAAGTCTGGTATATAGTGGTAACAATACATGACAAGACTATGATAGTATCAACAGGGAGAGGACCAGGTGACAAGTGAAGATGAAGTCTGGTATATAGTGGTAACAATACATGACAAGACTATGATAGTATCAACAGGGAGAGGACCAGGTGACAAGTGAAGATGAAGTCTGGTATATAGTGGTAACAATACATGACAAGACTATGATAGTGAGTATCAACAGGGAGAAGACCAGGTGACAAGTGAAGATGAAGTCTGGTATATAGTGGTAACAATACATGACAAGACTATGATAGTGAGTATCAACAGGGAGAAGACCAGGTGACAAGTGAAGATGAAGTCTGGTATATAGTGGTAACAATACATGACAAGACTATGATAGTATCAACAGGGAGAGGACCAGGTGACAAGTGAAGATGAAGTCTGGTATATAGTGGTAACAATACATGACAAGACTATGATAATATCAACATGGAGAAGACCAGGTGACAAGTGAAGATGAAGTCTGGTATATAGTGGTAACAATACATGACAAGACTATGATAGTGAGTATCAACAGGGAGAAGACCAGGTGACAAGTGAAGATGAAGTCTGGTATATAGTGGTAACAATACATGACAAGACTATGATAGTGAGTATCAACAGGGAGAAGACCAGGTGACAAGTGAAGATGAAGTCTGGTATATAGTGGTAACAATACATGACAAGACTATGATAGTATCAACAGGGAGAGGACCAGGTGACAAGTGAAGATGAAGTCTGGTATATAGTGGTAACAATACATGACAAGACTATGATAGTGAGTATCAACAGGGAGAAGACCAGGTGACAAGTGAAGATGAAGTCTGGTATATAGTGGTAACAATACATGACAAGACTATGATAGTGAGTATCAACAGGGAGAAGACCAGGTGACAAGTGAAGATGAAGCCTGGTATATAGTGGTAACAATACATGACAAGACTATGATAGTATCAACAGGGAGAGGACCAGGTGACAAGTGAAGATGAAGTCTGGTATATAGTGGTAACAATACATGACAAGACTATGATAATATCAACATGGAGAAGACCAGGTGACAAGTGAAGATGAAGCCTGATAATATCAACATGGAGAAGACCAGGTGACAGGCGAGGGTGGGTGGGTGTTCGGGGGTTTAACGTCCTTCTCCACCACATATGGTTGATATCAAAGACAGAGCAACGATGAAAAAGCCAGCACAAATATTTGGCCCCAGCCGGTATATGAACTCATAACCCGAGCATTAAAAGTCCAACACTCTACCCTTCAGCCACCCCGGCTACCCACCAGGTGACAAGTGAAGATGAAGCCTGGTACATGTGTATATATATATAGTGGTAACAATACCTGACAAGACTATGATAGTATCAACATGGAGAAGACCAGGTGACAAGATGAAGCCTGGTATTTAGCAGTAACAATACCTGACAAGACTATGATAGTATCAACATGGAGAAGACCAGGTGACAAGAAGATGAAGTCTGGTATTTAGCAGTAACAATACCTGACAAGACTATGATAGTATCAACATGGAGAAGACCAGGTGACAAGATGAAGCCTGGTATTTAGCAGTAACAATACCTGACAAGACTATGATAGTATCAACATGGAGAAGACCAGGTGACAAGTGAAGATGAAGTCTGGTATTTAGCAGTAACAATACCTGACAAGACTATGATAGTATCAACATGGAGAAGACCAGGTGACAAGATGAAGCCTGGTATTTAGCAGTAACAATACCTGACAAGACTATGATAGTATCAACATGGAGAAGACCAGGTGACAAGTGAAGATGAAGCCTGGTAACAGGACAGCTCTTCATCAGGCAGCTTGGTTTCATACATCAAGGCTGCCTGTTGAAAAACCGCCTCTCACCAGGACACGTGTCCAACATCGCCACCTTTTGCTCAAAACAAAACACATAATTCCTTATACAGGTAATAATACCCCCCCAATAATAATAATGACAAAATGACCAGCACAAAGTCCACATATACTATTTATATACTAGTGGAAGTGCTGGAAGACATGAGAAGTTGGACTCTACCTTCAATCTGGCGCAGTGGCTCAAAGTGAGGATACAGGTGTAGTGTAGCATTACCCTGTAGACAGTCACCACCAACACAACTTTAACCCTTCTGCTCCTAGAGATTCTGACATAGCTAACAATACATGTGATGGGGCGAAAGAGTTAACAGGGGAATAAACTATCTTACTTTACAACAAAGATGATTTGACTGAAAACAGAGAAAAAGAAAAAAAAAAAAAAAAACTAAAGGAGCAAAGCCTCCTTAGCTCACTTGTGAGGTGGGTCAAGGTCATTCAAAAGAGTATGTTTGTAAAACTATTACCACTATCTATCCTGAAGTAAGGTGTCTCTTGTGTTCACAGTTTCTAAGAAAATGGAAATTGGCAATATAACAGTTTCCCCAGGCCAGTTTGTATGAGATCTGTAAGAGCTTATGAATGACTATCATTAAGCTTGTTTGATAGCTCGAGTTCTTATCAATGACTATCATTAAGCTTCCCTACATGGTCCAACCCTTGTCGTGGGGTAGTGGCTTGTGTACCTCAATGACCCAGAGAACTATGCCAGCAGGAGCACATGCTCCTGGCAGGGTCACCCAAGCTGGACAGGTCGAAGGGTAGAGGTCAGACGAATGTGGACCACCTCTCCAAGAGGCTAAACGGGTTTGCGTAGGGTTAACAGCCCTACCTGTAAAAAACACTAAGTTACTGAAGCATCGACAGCAACAAACCGAGACATTCACCTGGGCGAGGAAGGGTCTCCATCCCGGAGACCTATGACGCATTGCAGTGAAAGCCGAAAGGAAGCTGCAAGGCCGACCCCCCTTCTAACACCCAGGACAACGACGAGAGTAGCCACATGGAACATCAGGACAATGTATGAAGTAGGAAGGACCATACAAGTAGCAAGAGAGATGAAGAACTACAAGATAGGAGTACTGGGACTGAGTGAGACAAGGTGGCTACAGACAGGACAGCTGAGATTTTCATCGGGAGAGCAATTGCTGTACTCTGGACACACAGAGGATGGAGCCCCCCACACTGAGGGCGTGGCCCTGATGCTGGCACCGGAGGCACAGCGGGCACTCATCGGCTGGGAACCTGTCAACTCCCGCATCATCACAGCCAAATTCATCACCAAGAAAAAAGACATCAAGCTGAACATCATCCAGTGCTACGCTCCCACCAATGATGCGGAAGAGGAGAAAAAAGATGACTTCTACCAACAACTGCAGACAGTGATAGATAGAGGAGGAGCCAAGGACATGACCATACTGATGGGAGACTTCAACGCCAAGATTGGATCAGACAACACAGGCTATGAGGACACCATGGGAACACACGGACTGGGACAGATGAACGAAAATGGCGAGCGCTTTGCAGACTTTTGTGCCCTGAACCAGCTAGTGATAGGAGGCAGCATCTTCCCACACAAGCGCATCCACAAGGCCACATGGAGATCGCCGGACCATGTCACGGAGAACCAGATTGATCACATCTGCATCAGCCGGAAGTTCAGGAGATCGTGGCGGGATGTGCGCGTGATGAGGGGTGCCGATGTATCATCAGACCACCACCTTCTTGCAACAACATTGAGACTTCGGCTTAAGAGGCACACCAACGCCAACAGCACACGGACCAGGTACAACGTTGGACTTCTCAGGAACACAGACACACAAGCAGCATTCCGGATCAGCCTTTCCAACAGGTTCCAGCCACTGCAAGACCTGATAGAAGACAGTGAAATGGACATCGAGACACAGTGGGAACACAGCAAGAAACTCTGGCACGACACATGCGAAGAGGTCCTTGGCAAGAGAAAGACCCAACATAAGGAATGGATCTCTGCTGATACCATCCAGAAGCTGGAAGTTAGGAAAGAGAAGAAAACTGCACTGAACACGAGCCGAACAAGAAGAGCCAAGGCAAAGGCACAAGAGGAATACACAGCAGCTGACAGAGAAGTGAAGAGGAGCACCAGGAAGGACAAGAGGGACTACATCGACAACCTGGCCAGTCAAGCAGAGGAAGCAGCCCGACAAGGGAATCTAAAAGACCTGTACCAGGTGACCAAGAAGCTCGCGGGCAAATTTCAGCAGACAGACAAACCAGTGAAGGACAAGAACGGGCACCCACTGACAACAACTGAGGAACAGCTGAAGCGATGGGCAGAACACTTCAGGGAGCTGTTAAATCGCCCCATCCCTGAAACACCACCAGACATCCCGCCAGCTGAGACAGAACTACCCATCAACTGCGACAAGCCCTCTAAGGCGGAGATCAGGAAAGCCATCATGACACTGAGAAATGGGAAAGCTGCAGGGCCGGACGAGATACCAGCAGAAGCCATTAAAGCAGACACAGAGACAGCCGTCAACATGCTGCACAGCCTGTTCAGCAAGATCTGGGAGAAGGAAGAGGTGCCAGCCCAGTGGAAAGAAGGGATCGTCATCAAGCTGCCAAAGAAAGGGGACCTCAGGGACTGCAGCAACTACCGAGGGATCATGCTCCTGTCAGTGCCAGGCAAGGTTCTCAACAGAATTCTACTGGAGAGGATGAGAGAGGCAGTCGACCCCATGCTCCGAGACCAGCAGGCAGGCTTTCGCAGGAACAGGTCCTGCGCTGACCAGATTGCCAGCCTACGCATCATTGTGGAGCAGTCACTGGAGTGGAACTCCCCCCTCTACATCAACTTCATAGACTATGAGAAGGCCTTCGACAGTGTAGACAGAGAGGCGCTGTGGAAGCTGCTAAGGCACTATGGAGTTCCCGGGAAGATCATCTCCCTGATCCAGTGCACCTACCAAGACATGAGCTGCAGGATTGCCCATGCCGGCCAGTTGTCAGAAAGCTTCGAGGTGAAGACCGGAGTCCGCCAGGGATGCCTGTTGTCCCCGTTTCTCTTCCTCCTGGTCATCGACTGGATCATGAAGACCACTACAGCAGGCAGGAAAAACGGGATACAGTGGACACTCTGGACGCAGCTGGATGACCTCGACTTCGCGGACGACCTGGCGCTCCTGTCTCACAGCCACAGCCAGATGCAGGACAAGACTACGTGCCTGGAAGCCACATCAGCCGGAACAGGGCTCAAGGTCAACAGGAAGAAAACCGAGCTGATGAAGATCAACACCACTGCCAACACACCAGTCACAGTCGGTGGAGAGCCCATCAGGGAGGTGGAGTCTTTTGTCTACCTGGGGAGTGTGGTTGATGGACAGGGAGGCACAGACCGAGATGTCACAGCCAGAATCGGCAAGGCAAGGGCAGCAATGGTCATGCTGAAGAACGTCTGGGCATCCAAAGTTGTCAGCATAAGAACCAAACTTCGCATCTTAAACTCCAACGTGAAGTCAGTTCTGCTCTACGGATGCGAAACATGGAGGACAACGAAGACGATGCAGCAGAAGATCCAGACATTTCTCAACACCTGTCTGAGGCGCATCTTCAACATCCGATGGCCAGAGAAGATCCGGAATGAAGAGTTGTGGGAGCGAGCGGGGCAGGAACCAGTGGCCAAGCAGATCCTGCGGAGGAAGTGGGGCTGGATTGGACACACCCTCAGGAAGCCAGCATCCAGCACCACACGCCAAGCCCTGACATGGAACCCGCAGGGGAAAAGGAAGAGAGGCCGGCCTCGCAACAGCTGGAGGCGGGACACTGAGGCAGAGCTATGTAAGCAGGGGACCAACTGGACTGGAGTGGCAAGACTAGCCCAGAACAGAGTGCGATGGCGAAGTGTTGTCGATGGCCTATGCTCCACGTGGAGCCAAGGGCCTAAGTAAGTAAGTAAGTCATTAAGCTTGCTTGATAGCTCGAGTTCTTATCAATGACTATCATTAAGCTTGCTTGATAGCTCGAGTTCTTATCAATGACTATCATTAAGCTTGCTTGATAGCTCGAGTTCTTATCAATGACTATCATTAAGCTTGCTTGATAGCTCGAGTTCTTATCAATGACTATCATTAAGCTTGCTTGATAGCTCGAGTTCTTATCAATGACTATCATTAAGCTTGCTTGATAGCTCGAGTTCTTATCAATGACTATCATTAAGCTTGCTTGATAGCTCGAGTTCTTATCAATGACTATCATTAAGCTTGCTTGATAGCTCGAGTTCTTATCAATGACTATCATTAAGCTTGCTTGATAGCTCGAGTTCTTATCAATGACTATCATTAAGCTTGTTTGATAGCTCTAGTTCTTATCAATGACTATCATTAAGCTTGTTTGATAGCTCTAGTTTTGTAGTTTCTGTACAAATGGTAATGTAAAATTTCACAACAGCTGTAATGACTTGATCTTAAGTCAAGGTCATTCAAAAGGGTATGTCTGCATAGGTCTCATTTCTGTCTATCATTGTGCCTTGTTTGGTGCCTTTGCTGTTTGTTGTTTCCAAGAAAATGGTAGTTAAAGTTTCCGCAAAACATCTTGAATGGCCTTGACCTTGACTCAAGGAAATTGAATACAAGTATGCCAGTACAGGTTTTGTCAATGTCTATCACTATGCAGAGTTTGATGCCTCTGGTACCCCTAGATTATGAGAAAATGGCAATTTTAAATTTCCCATGGGACAGCTTTAATAACCTTGACCAGGTCATTCAAAATGGTATGTATTGGGAGGTCTGACTGCTGTCTATCAGCAAGCCAGGTTTGGTGCTTCTGCTGTTTATTGTTTCTGAGAAAATGCCAATGTTAAGGTTTTGGAAGGTTTTCCACAAAACAGCTTGTACAGCCTTGACCTTGACTCAAAGTCAATGAATACGGGTATGTCAGTAAAGGTGATGTCAATGCCGATCACCATGCAAAGTTTGATGTCTCTGGCTTTTCTAGATTCTGAGAAATTGCCAATGTAATATTTCCAGACAGCTAGCTTTAGTGGCCTTGACCTTGGGTCAAGGTCAATCAATATGGTATGTTTTGAAAGGTCTTATGGCTGTCTATCAGCAAGCCAAGTTTGGTGCCTCTGCTCTCTGTAGATTCTGAGAAAAGGCCAATGTTAAGGTTTACTGCGGACACACAGACAGACAGACGATGGAGGGTTATTACATACGCACTTTGTTACACAAGTGAGCCAAAAAATGACTCATCCTCCTCAAGCTGATTGCTGGATCATGTAGGAACAGGAGGCTGGGTGTTTTTCCTCTTGTGTGTGTGTGTGTGTGTGTGTGTGTATACAATAAGTGGAGACAAATGTGTATTCTAATGCTTTCTGTTTATAGAACCACGACCTTCAGTGATATGACCACTGTCCTTACAGTTATAACTTACACTCAGTCTTACTAGTATTAACAAGATTAAAGGAAACGCATGGAGACTGTCATTGTCATCAGACCCACACCAGATCCCGCTTTCTTTGCTCAACAATTTCAAACATCAATGACAGTCACACGAGAGAGAGAGAGAGAGTCTGTCTACAACAATGTGAATGACACAGAGACAAACAGGAAATAGTGTTGTGGCAGGAGGTGAATACCAGACAGCCAAACAAGCTGCACCTTCACTGCTCCTCTCTTTCTCTGTATTCCCCCCCCCCCCCTCAAGCCGGGATGGGAAACTACATGCTCCAGGTTGTTTTTAATCCTCCTTGCATTTTTCTGCAGGAGGAGTGGTCTCCTGCCCTGACTACTGGAGTTGTTCCCTACCTGCCTACACCATTGTCTGCACTCTTTCTTTCTTTGTCCCCCCCCCCTCCCCCCCCACTGTTGTACTGTGTGATCAGTCAACAGAAAGCCTGCACAGTCAGCCCGCCAATATCAAGGTGTGTGTGTGTGTGTGTGTGTGTGTGTGTGTGTGTGTGTGTGTGTGTGTGTGTGTGTGTGTGTGTGTAACTTCCTTTTCCACCACATAAGGATGATATCAAAGATGGGGCAGCCAGAAAAAGGCCAGCACAAATGTTTGGCCCCAGCCGGGATTCGAACTCACGACCCGATCATTGAAAGTCCAACGCTCTACCATTCGGCCACCCGGCTCCCCCGCCAATATCAAGTGAATATATAATACAGTAAACGTGGCTCATGTTACATGTACTGATTCAGGCACAACTTTACACATACACATGGTGCAGCTAGCTTGTCCCTGCTTCTAGTCTCAATCACACACCTTGCTCTCATGGACGCTGACCTTGCTCTCTTCATCAACCTCCTTTCCTCATTCTACACCCCCAATGGTGTGTGTGTGTGTGTGTGTGTGTGTGTGTGTGTGTGTGTGTGTGTGATGACATGCCTGATGGTTTGAGAGCCAATGGCAGTCAATCAGTTTTTACTGGCGGATACTCAGATCCTGCAACTGATGCAGGGAAAATATCTTCCAGTGAAGTGTGACATAAAAAAAATGCTGACCAGTATCATAGTGCGTGCGTACATGGGCTGGCTTTCTTTACACAGGTGAGCCAAAGATTGCTAATTGTCGGCTGTATTTCACCTTCACTAGTTCAGTAACAAAAACATATTCCAGCAGAACTGTCAAAAGCAGTGATGAGGTTTTGCTACAGGCAGGTTTCACTAGGATGCTAAAGATTTCCTTCATGCAGTATGAATTGTATGTCAGATGTATACATGTAAATTTATGATCACATGCCCTGGTCCTATCTGGCAGACCTAGAAGACAGCGCTACAATGAAAGGGACCTGCATAAGCCATATGCTGGGTGTCCCTAGGCCGGTCACTTACAGTGAGAGATTCCCGTTTGCGCCCGCTGGTGACAAAGGTGAAGCCTTGAGTCTCGATGGCCACACCTGTCCTCTGAACATGTTCCTCCACATACCTGTCAATCACACAAAACACACACAGACTTTAAGTTTAAACAGAACAACTCTCTCTACAACGCTGTCTTGACGTTTGACGTTTGTATTCCTCACATCCTATCATCATCTGCTGGCTGCCACTGTCTGTCAGTAAAATGACCCAGTGTGAGTGTGCGTGTGATTGTGAATGTGAGACACTGAACATTGTGGCTGCAGAGTGTGGTGGATCCAGTGATTACTCTATCATCTCATCTACACATTCAGCTGGATAATTAATGATAACACTGTATCCTTCCCATACCATCTTTCATGTCTGACAAGGACGTGACACTGGTGAACATCTCTGACGCTAAGAATGTAAACACAACTCAACTCTTTGACAGCCATCAAAATATCGCTTAAAATCAATTTCTCAGCAAAGTGCAGACATGTGCAGTGTTAGAAAATGACAGACTGATGTCTGATACACCAATGTGGGAGAGTAGGAGACAGAGACAGCATGAAGGGTGGAGGGTGGTGGGGTAGGGGTGTGGGTCCCCTGGGGGGGAGTGACAAGACGGGAGACATTCTACAGCTAGCGGGGTGGGCAAGAGGCAGGAGACTGGGGGGTTGGAGTGGCCAGACAGACATTCGCTCACACGCATAATGTTTTTAAAGGGCACCTTGGCAGACTTGGCTTCACACATTACCAACTGTCTGGCACGGCTCGCATCTAATTTACACACTGACTCAAGGAGCAAGGGTGGGATGGGTTGTGCCGGGCACACACACACACACACTGCTACAGTCGTACGGACCTCGCCTGATTATTAACTACATGTATAACCCTCACTATTTCCCGGCATCACTTTCTGCTCTCTCAGTCCACGTGGCCGGCCGGTCTTGTCTCTGTCACACATTGTCCAACAGCACAGTCACGGCCAGTCAGATGAATTCGATTCAGCTTTACAAGTACATGTGCCGTGTGAGCCGCTGACACAACTAGTGTCGGGTCAAATGTAATGAGAAATTACTGTAGTTAAGTCTAGCTGTGTCGGCCCTGGCCCTCACTTTTACCGGCCGCTTCTGTCACCAGTTACACTTCTACACTTTTAACTGACACTGTGAGTGTGACGCAAATCACGTCAGTGAGTACAGAGAGAGAGAGAGAGAGAGAGAGATACATGAGCGGTTTGATCACGTGACAAGACAAGTGACCTAATGAAGTTGTTACAGGAACTACAGTGGACACCAGCAGGTCGCGTCACGTCACGTCACGGTACGAGCAGTAATTAAGGAACACCGGTCTATCCACTGACAATCCGTTACACAGCAACTTGAAGTGCAATCTGTACCGCCCTACACACCAGTCAGCCAGCTACATGTACACTGTATCGTGTAGCACTAGTTGTACACCAACACTCACCCTGGTTAACCGAACGTGATACACGTCTTAAACCTGACACTTAGTTCTAAATTCACACTACATTCAATTCACTAACAAGTCACGTGTCACTCAACGCCAGTGGGGCAGCACCAAGTGTCGGTATCTATACTGTATCACAATTAATGTCGGTGTCTGTCTTTGTCTTGTCTGTATCCCCGCTCTACGCTACATCCACTGTTGAAAGTGTTGCCGGTCCAGAGACTGACCTGTCGCGTTCTAGAACTGTCTTGGTCGTGTGGCTGACTAAGACTACACAGGCAGGACGGCAGGTCTACTACATGTACCAGCAGCACGACACTACATGTACCAGCAGCACGACACTACATGTACCAGCAGCACGACACTACATGTACCAGCAGCACGACACTACATGTACCAGCAGCACGACAACGTGAAAGGTCCGGTGCAGCACCGCACATCCCTCACTGTGCCTCAGTGTCATCTGTCTGGTCACGGCCCGGTCCGTTCCACGTCTACCACCAGATCAGCGAGCGAGCGTCACGCAGGCAGCCCGACCTACCGCATTGTCTGAATAGTCTGAAGGGAAAAATTATGAACAGAAGAAGACGACCATTTCAGTTTGCTGCGTTTTCCAATTGTCCAGCAAATAGCGGACGATCAGCAGCGTCATCACTAGGCGGACATTCCGAGCGGCACGTGCAAACTTGGCCACCTCCCCCAGACACGCCGGCAAACACCCACACCACACCGTCTACAGACCCCCCCCCCCCCCACTCCGCCTCCTGTCTGGCGACTGGGTCAGTCTAGCTTGTCCTAAGAGCTTCCTCTACCAGACAGGACACTAAAACTGTAAAAGTTCCACCAGTCGGAGAAGTCCCGCTAATCCACTCTTTCATAGTGTACTGATCGCCATCCTACATCTTGTTACCATGAAGCTTCGGGCATTTCAGTGTGTGTGTGTGTGTGTGTGTGTGTGTGTGTGTGTGTGTGTGTGTGTGTGTGTGTGTGTGTGTGTGTGTGTGTGTGTGTGTGAGTGCCATACCATCGTTCCTGCCTCTGATTATAGATGTTTAAACGTGTCCCGTTCCCATTATGCACACATAGCCACACACACTACACATCACATCCGCACTATGGTCACAAAACATCACACGCATATCGACCGTGCTGATGACGTTCACAGTACCCCCCCCCCCCCTCCCACACACACACAGAGCTTTGAGCTTTGGAAGTTTACTGATGTTCAAGACAAGACAGGAGGATAGAGCCTAACGTTGGTTCGATACTACCACGCTGACTGACTGCAGGCCGCTAAACTGTAACTATCGGCACAACACAACTCGTACAGTACAGCGGGGGAAAGTGCTGACTCGGCAAGTTGAAGGTTTGCTGTAAGGCCGACTAGCGACAATCCCAAGGTCTACGTCTAGTGACCGAGGTGGCCAGGTGACGTTACATACTGTACAATAGTATACTATACAACAAAAGCCCTTGTCACCTGGCTACCTGTCGATACTCTACCGTCACCTGTACTTACACGTGTCTTATTTTTACTGACTTACGCCGCACTGACAACCTACTCGTGCAGGCCGCAATCTGGCCCGCCTGTCGTGCGGCAAGGAATGTGCTGAGTCATGCTGCACCGGCTGAGCCGCCAGGCAGGCAGTCAGTAACACGTAGTGTGCTGCACCTGTACGTGAATGTAGAGGTCGGTATGTCGTGTAGACAGGCTGTGTGCTGTGCTGTGCTGGCTACACTCCTACACTGTAACACACACACACTAACACAAAGCGTCCAGGAAAAGCAGCCGGATACTACACAGTGCCGGCAGCGGGGCGAGATAGTGAGGATCGACTGTAAAACGTGTACACACTGGTCATTGAATCAGACTAGGAGGGTTGACAGTAGAGTGCAGTACAAGCCGACACTGTATAATGTATGGGAGTGGCCGGGCGGCACTGTACTAGACTGTCGCTCATACCGACACCCGGCTACAAGAATAACATACATACACTGCATGCCATACCAGCCATCTTCAACCTTTATACAAGCACGCCAGATCGTTGTGAGCCGTCTAAAAATACTGACAGCTCGCTCTACATGTCAGTCTAGCTAGAGCCGGTCGGTATGAGACAGTCGTGTACATGAAGCCACACCATCCCAAACATCAGCCTGCTGATCAGTGAATGCCGCCGCCTTGTCGGTCACATCGCTAGTAGCCTGGTATTATACGCTGTGGCCGGCGGAATGCGGTTGGACAGGCAGTGTGTGGTACTAGTCGTATCCACACCCTCTACATACACCAGCCGACAATACCAGTAAGCAGGTTCCGGTACAAACGGGAAGCACGCAGTTTAATAATTATGTGGGTTGTCTCGTCTTGACAAAGTAACGACTGAAAGTGTAGCGGCAAAAGCCGCAATACTAAGTTACATATACATGTACAATATTGGTGGCGCTGGTCAAGCTTGGTTATCACTATTACAGTCATGTTCTTGGTACTGCTCGTACTCAACCAATCTACCAAACACACACAACTTCAGTGTCTGCCGGCGATGGACGATGATCAGCGATCGGCACTGTACTGTACCAGCCTGGCGGCTCACAAGCCGGAGAGATGCTGGGAGAGTAGAGCGATGGAGTGGGGTGATCACAATGTAAGACATGTACCTTCCAGTTAAACGCTACACACACCGACCTTCAGGCGCAGCCTGTACCAGACATTCCACCCAGACCCCCCCCCCCCCCCCCACACATGTAAAATAGCGATGTGACAAGTTAAAGTAGCTCACCTGACCGTGAACTGACATTGCCCACACACGTGATGCCGGGCGATGGTGAAATTCCGTGCGTAGCGCACGACCAGTATTCATCCTAACGCCACACAGGCCGATCTGTCTAGCACGATGTTGGCACACGGGCAATGGCCAAGTGATTCCACTTGAACAGTTCCCACTTCATCGTCAACCTGGCACTGGCCACCATACACTGACGCGCCACACACACACACACACCGACTGACTGACAAAGTCGGGAGTGGTGCGTTGCCTCTCCACTAGCGCAATGTAAAGTGTGTGTGTGTGTGTGTGTGGGAATGCACTGACTATACGGCGGGCGTACAGCTGGTCACATTCCACTCCGTCTGTCTCTTCCCAATTCACGTCTCTCTCTATAATCTACATCTCACACAGCCACTGTGCCGGGCCTGTGTATCACAGTGTGGCCGGTGTATCACAGAGTGTGGCCAATTCATACCGACGAGTGGCGGCCGGACGGCGGTGTGGCAAAAGACGGTGGGTGCTCCCACTGTGCACGTCTCCTGCCTGACCCCCGGTCACGTGTCTGGCCGTTGACCCTGCCCCGAACTAACCCTGGCAACGCTGGGCGCTAGCACGTGATGGTGACGCCAGGCGATCCCTCCCCCTCCCCTTCCTCCCCGCTTGCTGCATGCAGTGCCGGTGTAGCATCCGGTCCGGTCCCCCCTCTGAAGTAGTCCCCCGGGGGACCAATTCGTGGCAAAAACTGCTCTATAATGGTCCCCCCCTTAGACATCCAGCCTCGTTTTCGACTGGTCCCCCTGGGCGATTTTGGTCCCCCCTCGCATCCAAAGTAGGCCCCCTCTCGAACTGGTCCCCCTCTTTTCTAACCAATGTAGAGCTATGTCAGTATTTATTTTTAACTTTATTGTTACAAAACTTTATTGTCCCCAAAAGCACAGGGCCATAGGAACATTTTTTTTTCTTTTTTTTTCCCGATTTATGTGCTTGTTGTTATTTTTGTGTGTGTGAGATATATTTGTTTGGTTGTTGGTTCTTGTTTCTTTCAGTTGTTTTTTTGCATTGGTTCTTTTTTTTTTGTTTTTGTTTATGAGATGGTTGTACCGAATACTAAACATTATTACTAGAATTTCAAACAATAAATAAATAAGTCAATCAATATTCTCTCTCTCTCTCTCTCTCTCTCTCCCCCCCCCCCCCACTCTCTATCTCTCTCTCTCTAGCAAAACCTGAAATAGACATTTACGTTCTTTGACAAGAAAAACTTTATTTCAAAAGGTATGTCCAGTCAAACTGTGTCAAAGAAACAAGAAATGAAACAAGAAACAGTTAATGAATAGCAAAGAGTTGCAACAGAAATTGTTAACCAGAGCGCTGTGCACTTTATAACGCAACATAAATGTAAATTAATAAATTGTTAATCGCACATCTTGTCCTGAAATGAGCAAAATAATAACAATAGCAAAGTACAAAACAAACTTCTACCGTACTGTCTTTGCATGAAACGTCATCGAATGCATGAAAGTCCACATTTCCTGTCAATTTTTTTAAACTGGAAATAGCATTTAGAGAATAACATCAAAGACCAAGTATCTAATATTTTCTATACAACGCCATAGAAAAATATTTCTTCAAAATTAAGTAAGTGTCCATGACATGAAAACTAGTTGCCACCTTTGGCTTTCAGCGTACTTCAAGTAGACAGTCAAGACTGAGTACCAGTGTCTCAAATCATGACGCTTGAAACAACAAAAACAGCAGAAGACTAACAGTTCTGGTCTAAGGAGTGACACAAAAAACAGGAGCAAAGTGATGTCCAAGATTCATTATATAAATTGCTCTGTCTGTTTTCAATGGGGCCGATTGCCAAACTGGCCCGTATTTCAGCCACCTAGGTTGTCGGCCTGGAGCCTCTCTTGTGAACACATACACGGGCGTGTCCAAGAGGGTGGCTGCAGCAAATATCTCAACCTCGGTGGCCCAAGTACGGTCGTTTCTCATGTTTGATGTCGCGACGTAATTTTCACGTGCGCTCGTTCCGTAGAAGCGTTTGTCATTCTTTTCAATCCAATCGCAAATGATATTTCGGAATTCCTTATATTTCGACTCAGTCCCCAAAACAACAAAGCTCACAGACCGGAAAAAACAATTCCCATCTCCTTTTACGCTAACGCTATCGAGAGGTGTAGCCGTAATGTCAACTTCAACACTTTCCCTTGAGGGGTGCCGCCTGAAAAGTCTGGGGAAATTCAAACTGGAGGCCCGATCCTTTTGCCAGGCACCATCAACGGGGTGGAACTTCATTCTCAATGGCGGCTGGCAAGAGGGGTCAGCCTGTGGATGATAGGAGGGGTCAGCCTGTGGAGCATGGGAGGGGTCAGCCTGTGGATGATAGGAGGGGTCAGCCTGTGGATGATAGGAGGGGTCAGCCTGTGGAGCATGGGAGGGGTCAGCCTGTGGAGTATGGGAGGGGTCAGCCTGTGGATGATAGGAGGGGTCAGCCTGTGGAGCATGGGAGGGGTCAGCCTGTGGATGATAGGAGGGGTCAGCCTGTGGAGCATGGGAGGGGTCAGCCTGTGGATGATAGGAGGGGTCAGCCTGTGGAGCATGGGAGGGGTCAGCGTTGTCCTGTGTACGATCATGGAACAATTTGACGTTGCTGATATTGTAGAGATTCTTCAGTATTTTCCCACTTTTAGTGTTCTTCAGTTGAAGTCGACCCTTCGGCAACACACTTATGACCTCATATGGCCCGACGAATCTTGGTGCCATCTTGCCTCCCATTCTGTGTACTCGTGCAGCATTGATGATTAAGACTTTGTCTCCGATGCGGAACCCGTGGTCATATGCACGCCTGCTGTCATAGTACTCTTTCTGCTTCTTCTGCGCCCTTGAAATGTTTTCACCAATTTTGTTCTTGACTTCCTCGTGAATCCCCTTCATAGTGTCCATGATTTCTTCGTTCAGATCTTGCTCGTTGGCATCACCAGTGACGTCAAATGGTAGTTTTGCCTGCTCACCATACAATGCCAAAAAGGGTGAAAACTGTGTAGACTTGTGAACGGATGTTCGGTAGGCGAACAGGGCTGCTGGCAAGAGTTCATCCCAATCATCATTGTCTGTGATCTTTACCAAAGTGTCTTTGAGTGTCCTATTGTCCCTCTCCCGTTGGCCGTTCGTCTCAGGGTGGTAGGCCGAAGAAATGCGATGGTTGATATTGAAACGGTCGGTGAGAATATCAAGCGCAAAGTTAATGAACTCACGGCCTTGGTCAGTTATGAGGGAATCAAACGCGCCAAAGATGCAGATGGTTTCGTACATGAATCTGGCAACTTCCTCTGAACTCTTGCACGGGATGGCCTTGGCAACGGGAAACTTTGTAAAGTGGTCTGTGAGGGCAACAATGTACTGGTTACCTCTGTCAGTGACCTGCAAAGGTCCTATGATGTCCATTCCAACGAGGCTCCACTTCTTTTTGGGCACTGGGATGGGGTGAAGCGGTGCTGCTGGCTTCTTTCTGCAAGCGTTCATGTTCTGGCACACACAGCATGATCTGCAGTAGTCTTCAACCTCCTGTTTCATTCCATGCCAGAAGTAACGCTCCAAGACCTAGAGAGAAAAAAGAGTAATGAAATATTTATAAATACTATGTCTTAAAGATAACTGGTAGATAACAGTGTGTGTGTGTGTGGGGGGGGGGGGGGTGTGAGTGAGAGAGAGAGAGAGAGAGAGAGAGCCAGCAAAGGAAATGTCTTCAATCCGGAAAATGTCCGTTATATACCGAAGACATCGGCTATACCGGAAAATTTACGTTATATACGGAGTCATCGGATATAACGTCCACCAGGACAAAAGTGGCCGCTATATCCGATGTGTTGGTTATACCAGACATACCAGAAACACACAAAACCTCGTTCCCATTCTAAAGCCTGTTAAAACTGGGAGTACAAAAACGGGTGCTCACCTTCTTATAAGTCTTGTTCATCCCCAAATGTCCTCCGCTCACATAGTTGTCATGAAACTCTTGCAATATCTCTGGAACCTGGTTCCTCTTTGCCACGAGGATTCCGTCGTGGTAGAGCACATCCTCTCGAATTGTGTATTTTGCAGCAGTCTTTCTCAACTGTCTCTTTTTAACTTTAGTCACATCACGGTTTTCCCCTTTCGCGGTCAGAGGGTAAGTGCCATTTTTCAAATAGTTCAACACGTTGTCATACAGAGTGTCGTCCATGATGATAGTCAATGAAAAACGAAGACTGGTTGACGGAATGAATTGTCGTGTACTTATAATTATAGGCATGTTTGACACGAGTCACGTGACGTGTCAAGAAGCGTGGCGATGTTTGACACGAGTCACGTGACGTGTCAAGAAGCGTGGCGACCGTTTTCTCATCCCACAAAAAAAAAAAAAAAGAGAAAACAAATCTAAACTTTTAAAAGTGATTTAACTTCGTAGATTTGCCGTTCTATGTAGCCTATACTTTTGTTTTTTAGTGGCGACCGTTTTCTCATCCCACAAAAAAAAGAGAAAATAAAAAACAAAAGTATAGGCTACATAGAACGGCAAATCTACGAAGTTAAATCACTTTTAAAAGTTTAGATTTGACACTGTAACCTTGACCCAGTTCAAGATCATCTTGAATAACATCTCTGTACAAAAATGAAAATAATTATACATATAACGAAAGAGGGGTGTGTGTGTGTGTGTGTGTGTGTGTGTGTGTGTGTGTGTGTGTGTGTGTGTGTGTGTGTGTGTGTGTGTTTGCGTGCGTGCGTGCGTGAGTGAGTGTGCACGCGTGCGTGAGTGCGTGCATAATGTGTGTGTGTGTGTGTGTTTGAGAGATGGGGGGAGGAGAGAAAGTGTGGGGGGCGAGAGAGAGAGAGAGAGAGAGAGAGAGAGAGTGAGAGAGATCCAGAGTCACGTTTTCTACTGAGTTGACACACACTATAACAATAAAGTTAAAAATAAATACTGACTACATTGGTTAGAAAAGAGGGGGACCACTTCGAGAGGGGGCCTATTTTGGATGCGAGGGGGGACCAAAATCGCCCAGGGGGACCAGTCGAAAACGAGGCTGGATGTCTAAGGGGGGACCATTATAGAGCAGTTTTTGCCACGAATTGGTCCCCCGGGGGACTACTTCAGAGGGGGGACCGGACCGGATCCTACACCGGCTGCCGGCTGACGCCCACCTCCAGACACACATTGAAGCGAAGACGACAGTTCTAGAGAGAGCGGGAGGGTTTAGCTTGCGCCTGATAGTGGGCAGGAGGTGGGACTCGATCCGCTAGCAGACACAGCATTGATCAGTCATCTGCCCACGGACTGGCGGCCGGCCGATAACGGGCACAGGGCGCGGTCACAGTGAACCTACCCTACTCCGCCATACAGTCAGTCTTGCACAGTCTTGTAAGTCATACAGACGGCAGTCACTCATACAGGCGCCGGTAGTTACTCTATCAGCAGTCAGTGGCTCCTGACTTCAGCTGTATTGACCACAAAGACCGTATTCGGCTAGTTTCGAGACAGCAAGGGTTCAAATCCTTAGCACGTTGCCATGGCGGCCTGTTTCCTCTACACGGCGTCCAGTGAAGCCGGAAGCATGACGTCAAATGAGAAACGAACTGATCAGTGACTCGGACTCGGTTTTACCGACCGTTCCCGTGACAGTCAGTGGACACTCGAGTGGTCTAGGCGCCGACCGCTGGCTCTATCTGTCCGCACAGTTATTGTCTACACACACTGTGACCAGCCGTCCGTCATTGTCTACACACACTGACCAGCCGTCCGTCATTGTCTACACACACCAGCCGTCCGTCATTGGGTCAGGAAAAACATCTCACGCGGTGTCACACTGACCTGGTGCACCCACACACGCATCTCGGGAAAACGCCAAGTAGCCAGTTTGTGGGCAGAAAGAGCCGGCTAACGGCGTACGCCGGCCGGACGGTGTGAATGTGCCGGGCGCCCGGTGTGCACGCTGGCGGTGACATAGCCCGTGACTGCATACACCGCAGCGCGTTTCGGTGAAGTATCAATAATCAGGGAACTCCAACAGCGTGGGTGGCTACGGTGGTTTGTGGTTTGATGCGAGCGAGTGATGGCCGGATGCCAATGATGAACTTACAGCCCAGCACTGGCACACAGCTAGTGTAATGTTCCCTCTCCAATGTGATGTGCTCTTCTCTTCTGCCGGCACAGCGCTCAAGCCGCTCGGCAACTGATGGCTAAATACAGTAGAATGTGTGGAACAGCTTGGAAACGTGTCAAACTCTACAGTCTTCTACCCGCTAAGGAATCCACCTTGATTCCGCTCCGCCAGCCTGCTTCCGTCTACAAACACTGATGGCGTCTAAAACCACGGACTTTCTGACAAGAGTGCAACTGATTGTCAGTGCAGCATTGGTACAGAATCTACAAGTCGGCGTCAAGTTCAGTCATTGTGTGTGTGATGTGTGTAACGCTCGACATCAGTCCAGTCATATACTGGCACTTAGCGTCTGCAGTACTGGAAGCCGCCATCAGTCCAGTCATATACTGGCACTTAGCGTCTGCAGTACTGGAAGCCGCCATCAGTCCAGTCATATACTGGCACTTAGCGTCTGCAGTACTGGAAGCCGCCATCAGTCCATTCATATACTGGCACTTAGCGTCTGCAGTACTGGAAGCCGCCATCAGTCCAGTCATATACTGGCACTTAGCGTCTGCAGTACTGGAAGCCGCCATCAGTCCAGTCATATACTGGCACTTAGCGTCTGCAGTACTGGAAGCCGCCATCAGTCCAGTCCATATACTGGCACTTAGCGTCTGCAGTACTGGAAGCCGCCATCAGGTCCAGTCATATACTGGCACTTAGCGTCTGCAGTACTGGAAGCCGCCAGAAAGCCTGTAGTAGTGTGTGGGTGTTCCCGTGACCTACTAGTAGTCACCTGCTCGCCACTCGGTCTTCAATGGAATACCGATCCTGTCACACGCACAGTCAGCGAGGCCGGCATTACCAGCCACACAACACGTTCACTATACGTGATAATCCACAGTCTTAGTGCCGCATGGCAGCACAACCAGCTTCTACACGCCCAAAATCCCAAAACCTACAACCACCACCTCCAGTCTAACAAACTTGTGGAGCTGAGGTCCTGAGAGAGAGAGAGAGAGAGAGAGAGCGCGAGCACTAAGAGAAAGTAGCACGTGGTCGGGATGTGTGGGTTAGTACAGGCCGGCCTTGTTTGTGGGGTGTGGCGCCGCGTGGACTGAGATCGATGACGCAATGTGGCGCTGCATTTGCATATTGCTGACGTTAGCGGTTTTGTCTTGGACATGAACCACACAACCGGACACCACTATAGTATGCTATACTACACATAGCTCTTGTCTGGACCACACACTGGACCGGAGACCACTATACTATACTATACTAGGCTATACTATACTACACATAGCTCTTGTCTGGACCACACACTGGACCGGAGACCACTATACTATACTATACTATACTACACATAGCTCTCTTGTCTGGACCACACAACTACAGACCACTATACTATGCTATACGACATTATATATATAGCTCTGTTGTCTTGACCACGCACACCGGCACGAGGAGAGATCTGTGGCAACAATCACAGAGCTATAAATACACACCCAGGTCCATGGAGGGTGAGTGAGATTTTAGGGCTTCAAGCCGCGCAAGCCACAAAGACTAATTCGCGGCTGAGTGTGCCTGCACTACATGAAAAAAAAAAATGCAACTTTGGACAAAAGATGCAAACTGGTCTTCTGGTAAACCCAGGACATGCAGGAGACGCTACACATGCAGGAGACGCTACACATGCAGGAGACGCTACACCTTCATGCTAATTTCTCCAACTCCCCATTACAAAAAAAGTAGAAAACAAATAACAATGACAACTAGGTAAAACAAAGATAAATACTAAGAGCATATACAGCAAATACCGGTATTGCAACTTATATCGCAGCTTTACTTATTTGCACGTGCTCCCGCTGGCGTAGCTCTCTGGGTCATTGAGGTACACAAGCCACTACCCCACGAGAAGGGTTGGACCATGTAGGGTTTACTTATTCCTAGCTATTGGTAGTGCAGACGTGAGTAAGGGGCTTGAGAAGAAGAAATATATACAGTCCATTGGGCCCCACTATCCAAAGGACGAAAAGTGTGTCACATTTAGCGTCAAAGCCATGAGCATTTCATCTACGAAGCAGGTGCGTTATGCTAGGAGTGTCCGGGGACATGCTCCCCCGAAAAGGAGAAAAATAGGACTAAAATCTGTGCACTTTCGTTCATGTTGGCAAGATTTTAAGTACTTGTACTTCTGAGAAGGAAACGTTTTTGTGTGGAGGATACTTCTTTCGTTAGACTAAAATCTGCTCAGTTTGGTGTGTTCCAGCTCTGGCATGATTTTAAGTGCTTCAGTGGAAACAGGAAAAGTTTTCGCCAAAGGTGGAAATCCGCCAAAAGGTGCAAGACTAATAATTATGATACATACATATATATGCTTGGATTGAGGAGACCCCACGTGCAGGCGATTCTTTTATGAAGGTCACAACATTAGAGCTACAACTAGCACGTGGTTCACACCAAGGGCTACAACTCATCACATGTGACACACACCAAGGGCTACAACTCATGTGACACACACCAAGGGCTACAACTGACCAGTGGCTCACAGCAAGCAGCAGACGGCTTTCTTAACACCGATCAACAGAGCTGGCACGGTGCACTCCACCACGGATACTGAAGGTGGCCTTTTTGGTCAGTGCACCATGACATGACATGACATGAACACCGTCTGCATGGAAACACTGTGAGTGGGAGTGCACCGTGACAAGAACACCGTCTGCATGGAAACACTGTGAGTGGGCAGTGCACCGTGACATGAACACCGTCTGCATGGAAACACTGTGAGTGGGCAGTGCACCATCATCCATGACATGAACACCGTCTGCATGGAAACACTGTGAGTGGGCAGTGCACCGTGACATGAACACCGTCTGCATGGAAACACTGTGAGTGGGGAGTGCACCGTGACATGAACACCGTCTGCATGGAAACACTGTGAGTGGGCAGTGCACCATCATCCATGACATGAACACCGTCTGCATGGAAACACTGTGAGTGGGCAGTGCACCGTGACATGAACACCGTCTGCATGGAAACACTGTGAGTGGGCAGTGCACCATCATCCATGACATGAACACCGTCTGCATGGAAACACTGTGAGTGGGCAGTGCACCATGACAAGAGTGAGTGAGTGAGTTTTTAGGGCTGAAAGCCGCGCAAGCCACAAAGACTAATTCGCGGCTGAGTGTGCCTGCACTACATGAAAAAAACAAAAATGTAACGTTGGACAAAGGATGCAGACTGGTCTACGGGGCAGTATAAACCTAGGACATGCAGGAGACGCTGCACCTTCATGCTAATTTATCGAACTCCCGGTTACAAAAAAGCGTAGAAAACAAACGACAATTACAACTAGGAAAACAAAGATAATTACTAAGCGCATATAGAGCAAATTTTGCAACTTATCTCCTAGGCGCAATAAACCAGTTCGCAGCATATGCCCAACATCAATTATTCCTAGCCACTGGTAGTGCAGACGTGAGTGAGGAGTTAAAAAGAAGAAATGTAGATGAAAGGGCCGAACTTGGAAATCAGCTGAGAGAAGAGAGGAAGGACAGGGTGGCTAAATTCGGGAGGTTTGAAAGAGAAAGAGACAGGCGAATGGGCTGGTGAGGGATAGACAGAGAGGTAGGAAGGAAAATTCCTTAGTTGCCAATGAAGACAACATGCCTGGGAGGCAGTTGGAGAACAGACCGCTCCAACACGGAACCTCCCCGCCGTGAGGCGGTTTGGGAAAAAACAACGCACCAGAGAGGGGTGCGTTGTGAAGGTCTTCAACATGACAGGTGTTCAGCAGCACCAGCAGGGCGCTGCGAACAAAGCCCGCCAGGCTGAAGACCAGGTGGGGGGAATCCAGTGAAGTCGGCCTTCAGAAACGACCCTCAGATGTCTCACTGGACCAAGGGTCAGCAGACACCCGCTTACTGACCTCCCCCCGGAGGAGATTTTAAGAGAACAAAAGACAGGTGAATGGACCGAGGGAGGCAGAAATAAGAGTGAAAAGGGCAAAATAAGAGCAAAAGGGGTGGGCAAGCTTGGCGAAATCAGCCCCGCCGCGTGAAGGCGAGCCCATGGGGCCCACCATGACAAGAACACCGTCTGCATGGAAACACTGAGTGGGGAGTGCACCGTGACATGAACACCGTCTGCATGGAAACACCGAGTGGGCAGTGCACCGTGACATGAACACCGTCTGCATGGAAACACTGAGTGGGGAGTGCACCGTGACATGAACACCGTCTGCATGGAAACACTGTGAGTGGGGAGTGCACCGTGACATGAACACCGTCTGCATGGAAACACCGAGTGGGCAGTGCACCGTGACATGAACACCGTCTGCATGGAAACACTGTGAGTGGGGAGTGCACCGTGACATGAACACCGTCTGCATGGAAACACTGTGAGTGGGGAGTGCACCGTGACATGAACACCGTCTGCATGGAAACACTGTGAGTGGGCAGTGCACCATGACATGAACACCGTCTGCATGGAAACACTGTGAGTGGTCAGTGCACCGTGACATGAACACCGTCTGCATGGAAACACTGTGAGTGGGGAGTGCACCATGACATGAACACCGTCTGCATGGAAACACTGTGAGTGGTCAGTGCACCGTGACATGAACACCGTCTGCATGGAAACACCATGGTCGGAACGTGGAGTGTCGCAAACTGACCGTGTGACAGACTGGCTGGGGGTGGAGGGTGAGTGTCTCAAGATACCATCCTGACTGGTGGTGGTGGTGGTGGGACACACTGACACTGAAGAGTGGGGTGGGGAGGGGAGGGGCTGGCCGGTAGTGCCGTGCATGATGTGGCGAGACGCAGCAAGTTTAGTGGCCAGACACAAAGTTGGGGAAGAGCATCACTCATCGACTGTGGTCCGATTAAACATTGGGTAAACTTGGCACGGCTCTTCAGACGGCGAGTGATGGGATAATGTTGTTCCGCCCGTCTGCTCCCCCCCCCCCCCCCACCCCAATGATCCACACCCGACCCGGCCCGCGACACAATCGAAATCGTCATGCGGCAGACATCGTCTGATCCACAGACACTCCCACGGCCGCCCCCCCCCCTCCCCACCAGCGGCTTCTACTCATCCCACAAACAGCCAGCCCCCCCCCCCCCCTCAATCCTGTCCCCTTTATTCGTTTCCCTTTTTCTTTCCTGATGGGAGCGGTATGTAAATGATTGACGACGACGGTGGAAGGCTGGCCGCTAACACGTTTCAATGAGACGAGCAAATATGGTGCCGAACGGACAGAGAGAGAGAAAGAGAGAGAGAGGATGCCGGCGGGAGGTGGGGGAGGGGGGCAATGGCAGGGAAAGTCTGACCGAAGTTTAGCAGCACACAAAATCAATGATGGAGGAAGGGAGTGCGGGAGGAGATGGCAAGCAATGCGGCACAGTGCGCTACCCCCCTGTCTGATGTCTGGGTTAGGGAGACCTGTTGCCGGCTGTACTCCAGACTCCGTCACTCGCTCTATGTATAATGTAATGCCCCTCACACGGACGCCGCCTGTGGGTGGGGACACGACGGACTAGGGGTGGGGGACAGGGAAGAGCAGAAGAACCCGGACAAAAAGATAGGGGGAACTGGTGGGGATGGGGGAAAAAACATGGTCGCAATGCCGCAGTCTTCTTACGCGCGCGCACACACACACAGAGTTAAAGCTAGTCCGTGACGTACACGAGAGACAGAAGAAGCGCGGAACATCACTGTCCAATTGCGTCACTGGTCACGCTTCACAACGGTCTCATACAAAGGACACATACTGATTCTCAGTGCGGAAATGTGGCGGCGTTACAAGAACGGATTTTGTATCTTTCCCAGTGGTACCATCACACATAACAAATAATAACTGCATAAAGAAATGACCACGCGCGCCGGTGGCGGAAGAACCTGAGTAGCCATAGATTCTTGCCGTGCGGCATCGGTATTTAACTCAGCAGTTCTTTCCCTTGAATATTGTGATCGATGCGACCAACAGCTGACTGTAATGAAATATTTCCGTGTAAAAGTGTTTGCTTGCCTGTATTTCATTAAAATAATGATGGCTACGACATACATACGGAAAAAAATTCGTCTGTGACGTAGAAAATAATAATATATGTAGAAGCACGGCAAAGAGCTACACTGATGCGGCGCTCTCTTCGTCTGTCATCTTGGAAATGCGCAAGTCTGTTTACTCTTCACCGACACCTGTTTTGCGCCCGCTATGGGTTCATCTGAGGACTCTGATAGGGACATGTGCTATGGGTTCATCTGAGGACTCTGATAGGGACATGTGCTATGGGTTCATCTGAGGACTCTGACAGGGACATGTGCTATGGGTTTATCTGAGGACTCTGATAGGGACATGTGCTATGGGTTCATCTGAGGACTCTGATAGGGACATGTGCTATGGGTTCATCTGAGGACTCTGATAGGGACATGTGCTATGGGTTCATCTGAGGTCTGATAGGGTGTGCTAGGAGGACTCTGATAGGGACATGTGCTATGGGTTCATCTGAGGACTCTGATAGGGACATGTGCTATGGGTTCATCTGAGGACTCTGATAGGGACATGTGCTATGGGTTCATCTGAGGACTCTGATAGGGACATGTGCTATGGGTTCATCTGAGGACTCTGATAGGGACATGTGCTATGGGTTCATCTGAGGACTCTGATAGGGACATGTGCTATGGGTTCATCTGAGGACTCTGATAGGGACATGTGCTATGGGTTCATCTGAGGACTCTGATAGGGACATGTGCTATGGGTTCATCTGAGGACTCTGATAGGGACATGTGCTATGGGTTCATCTGAGGACTCTGATAGGGACATGTGCTATGGGTTCATCTGAGGACTCTGACAGGGACATGTGCTATGGGTTTATCTGAGGACTCTGATAGGGACATGTGCTATGGGTTCATCTGAGGACTCTGATAGGGACATGTGCTATGGGTTCATCTGAGGACTCTGATAGGGACATGTGCTATGGGTTCATCTGAGGACTCTGATAGGGACATGTGCTATGGGTTCATCTGAGGACTCTGATAGGGACATGTGCTATGGGTTCATCTGAGGACTCTGATAGGGACATGTGCTATGGGTTCATCTGAGGACTCTGATAGGGACATGTGCTATGGGTTCATCTGAGGACTCTGATAGGGACATGTGCTATGGGTTCATCTGAGGACTCTGACAGGGACATGTGACACATACTTGATAGGGACATGTGACACATACTTGATAGGGACATGTGACACATACTTGCGTTTTCAGGAAAACAGCAACCGTCTTCCTGGATTAAGTGATCCTGTTTTGGGCATTGGTGACAGGTCAGGTGTCAATTACTCTGTTGCAACACACACACACACGTATGTGTGTGTGTGTGTGTGTGTGTGTGTGTGTGTGTGTGTGTGTGTGTGTGTCTGCGCGCGCCCAAATTTGGATATGTGCTGCAAAACATCTATTGTATTTTAATTAGAAACTTACAGTTTAGCATGCACAACTTCGTATCATGGAATTTTTGTTCTCCGAGTCTGAGTTTTTGCACTGTTTGTGTTTTGGCTTGAAAAAGGTGGACACGCTTACCTCAAGCAGAAGTATGCAAAAAATTAAGTATATCAAAGTGCAATCATTTCTGAGCTGATCGATATATGCAACATGACCGATTTGGTAAATAATACAAGCAGGGTCCATACAAGTTCACAGTCTCAAAAGTCCATGACTCTTCCATGCCAACTCTCCTGTTTTCCATGAAACCTTCCTCGCCCTCTTTCACACTGACACACGCGAGGGTAGAAACTATGAGCTTATCCAAGTTATCGCAGTCAGCAAGACCAATGTTCAGAGTTAGTCATTAGCCTTATGGGAAGGCAGTTTGTTGGTGTTTTTGGCAATCAGTCCAGCGAGTAATCACCAAGCTGACCGTTTCACTGTCAGGTTCAAAATGGCTTCCATAAAATTCCGAAATTCCATGACTTTTCATGACTTGAGATAATTTCATGACTTTCCAGGCCTGGAAAAGCTATTTCCAAATTATATGTCTTTTCCAGGATTCCATGACCTGTATGGACCCTGTTCAAGGAAAACATCCGAAAAACAGTAAAAAGTACCGTGGAAGGCAAGAACTGTTGAGAGTTAATGGGAGGGAAGGAATTGGGACACGCGTAGATCGACCCCCAATCACGTCACCCATGCAAGCAGTACAGTACTGGCCGAGGTCACCTTTGCTGAACTTCTGTATAGAGTACCGACCACTGACAGATATGCTATAGGGGTAAGAAAGGACTAGCTGCGGACGGCTCTAGCGATTCATCAGGTTCTGCTGTTACCTCGCTTCAAACGTTTCCACGATGACTGAATGGTGTTCATTGGTTCACCCGTTCTTGCGGAAATATTTAGCAGATTTGCCGACACACCAAAGACGCGGCTGACCGCAAAACGCCGCCTTTCGCCCACTTCGTGGTCCAGGAATAAAAAATAAAAACCCCTCCAAACCTGGCGTGCATAGACCCACTAACACCAGCAAGTTCCAGCAGCCAGCACGCCGTCAGTGTAGCCCAGCTGGTGGCTACAGTGTATGGATCAGCGGTGTTATGCCTATAGTATACGACAGTGTACGGACTATAGCGGTGTTATGCCTATTGTACACTACAGTGTACGGAGTATAGCGGTGTTATGCCTTTCTATCGCTGACGTGTGCGTGCACAACGATCAAAGAGAAAGTACATGTTATGCCCTTACCACCGGACACAAGAGAAAGTACATGTTACGCCCTTACCACCGGACACAAGGGACAGTACATGTTACGCCCTTACCACCGGACACAAGAGAAAGTACATGTTACGCCCTTACCACCGGACACAAGAGAAAGTACATGTTACGCCCTTACCACCGGACACAAGAGAAAGTACATGTTACGCCCTTACCACCGGACACAAGAGAAAGTACATGTTACGCCCTTACCACCGGACACAAGAGAAAGTACATGTTACGCCCTTACCACCGGACACAAGAGAAAGTACATGTTACGCCCTTACCACCGGACACAAGAGAAAGTACATGTTACGCCCTTACCACCGGACACAAGAGAAAGTACATGTTATGCCCTTACCAGCGGACACGTGACCCCAGCCAGCATCTTCATTTTCACTTTTGTCGTCATAAACTAAATACCCCAACAAAACCAAACTTCACGCCGTCACGCGGAATCTTCAGTAATGAAGTCGGCCGCTATACGCTGAAGACTAAAAGACTGTACGTACAACTGAGGCCACTGTCCTGATGAGAAACTAAGCCGTCACTCAGCGGTACACTTCTCTCTCTCTCATTCATGTAAGCCGTCACTCAGCGGTACACTTATCTCTCTCATTCATGTAAGCCGCGCCTTCAGACCGTGACCAAAATGTGTCGGTATAACGGTGTCTAGTTCTACACGCGACAGCTGACCACTTGGAACTGACTTGTCGCCGTGAGGCAGCCCGCCGTACTGACACTGAACTGACTTGTCGCCGTGAGGCAGCCCGCCGTACTGTGACACTGAACTGACTTGTCGCCGTGAGGCAGCCCGCCGTACTGTGACACTGAACTGACTTGTCGCCGTGAGGCAGCCCGCCGTACTGTGACACTGAACTGATGACCATTGTCAATGGGCAGGTTAGCCGGCCGGCCACCTTGGTGTTTAGTTGCCAGCATTAGCAAGAGACTGACGTCACACCGCATTCAGCCGCCACCTATACAGCAATCTGTACACTAAGCAGCTTTTGGTTTTGTTTCTTCAACGTCCTTTTCTGGGTCCACTGCGTAAACTTGAGGTACAACGAAATCACCTGCCAGTACAAACACCTGGCCCCGTCAGCCGGCACTGGAAACTCCTGACTAGAGCATTCCAAGTCCACCACTGTACCGACTGGGTTATCATCCCGGCTTCTGTGAGAAAAGTCCGGGCACAATCAATTGGCGGCCATTGGCCGATTTGGGCCTGTGAGTGTTGGTGGCGTTAACCCCATCATTCTATGTAGCGACTGGCGTACAGAGCGGCATGCTAGGAATGCGGGGGTATTTGGCATGCTTCACCCACTGCAATGCGGCAGTTTCCATGTACATGTAGTGTGTTGGCTGTATAGTGTATACTGCCGGTAGATGTAGTGTGATAGTTCTTGTGCAACCATCCGGTCAACAAGGACATGTCAGTTGTCAACACTCTGCATGTAGTCCGCAGCGGCTGACGGAGGCAGAGGTTACGAATGCGCCTCTCAGCACCCACAAAACACCATGGGCCCAGTACACGCATCAAAAACATTGATGGCCATTCGAATTTTTCGGATTGTTGGGGGAAATAACAGAATTGGAAAAGCTTCGAAACATTCCCAACAAACGACCATGTTTAATATTGAAAAGTCCGAAAACATGAAACTGACGGCAGAACAACTTTCACTGACAAGCGATTCAGGTGAATTTTTTGGTGTGGGGGTGGGGTAGGGTGGGTGTTTGGGAATGTAACGTCCACCACGTAAGGGTGGTATCAAAGACGCGGCAACGACGATGAAAAAGGCAGCACAAATATTTGGCCCCAGCCGGGATTCGAACTCACGACCCGAGCATTGGAAGTCCAACGCTCTTCCATTCGGCCACCCCGGCTCCCCAGGTGGGGGGTAGGGGAGAAGGAACTTTACCTCTGGATAAACACACCAGCCACTGTTCCAACATGAAAGATATTATATATACTTCTACAGATCTATACATTTTACAATGAATTTGTGTAATCAGGGATTTCATGAGGGTGGGTGGGTGTTTGGGGGTTTAACGTCCTTTTCCACCACATAGGGTGATATCAAAGACGGGGCAACGATGAAAAAGCCAGCACAAATATTTGGCCCCAGCCGGATCGAACTCACGACCCGAGCATTAGAAGTCCAACGCTCTACCATTCGACCACCCCGGCTCCCCAGGGATTTCATGAAATCCCTGAAACTTTCAGTAAGTTTATGTAAATACTGTTTCACTGGGGGATTTCATGAAATCCCTAAAATTGCCAGCCAGGATTTCATGAAATCAGATTTCAAGGACCAGGGATTTCAGGAAATCACTGACCCATAATTTTCTGAAGCCGAACACAGGAGTGCATCTCGTTCAACGTATTTTTTGTGCTTTTTGTAAGGACACACTTGGTAAAGAAAGTAAACACAGAGGTACGTCTCGAACAACTAAAAATTTGAGATAATCACAGTGAAAATAATGTGTATCTGACGCAACTCTACATATACAAGATAGCCACAGTATAAAACAAAACATACAAGTTCTCACAGTGAAAGATAAAAAATAAATTAAAAAATTCAAGTACATTTCGCGCAAACAATATGTATGTACGTTAGGTACACTAAGTAAAAAGAAAATGTGCAAGTTCATTTCCACCTCTCTCTCTCACACACACACCATCCGCACACACACACACACACAGCCTCAAGCTTCTGCTCGTCTTGATAAGCCTGACAGACTGATCCTACCATCTTCTAAAACTATGCACTGGCGTAGGAGTGGGGGGGGGGGGGGGGGGGCGAGACTATCCGTTTGCCCCCTCCGATTCTTGGTCCTGAAAATGTTGTCACAGTCAGTCTTGTCACAGTATGTGCACCTCAAATACTGGAATTGATGGAAGATCTCTTCCAGGTGAAAGGTATTTACCGACTGAAATGGAGTAGTGAAAATCCCTCCACTCCCCCCGTTGTTTCAATTTTCGAGCCTCTGCACTATCCCCCCCCCCCCCCTTCCGTTGTTGGATTTTTTTGAGTCCTTGCCCAGCAAACAAAAGCAGCAAACTAGAACTAAGCACGCCTAACATGAGCAGTGCAATAATAACCAGGACAGTGAAGCAAACTTGCTTGGTCTGGAGATAATAGTCTTTCTCTGACCACCAGCATGTTTCACACTCTCCACGAGTTTGTAGTAGTCTTCTGTTGGGATCAGATATTTGTTGTGTGTTTGGTAGCGTGCAAATAACCCCGCTTGAAAATCTCTTCCATGCTGGATTGAGACATGATTGACACCCATATGCATGAACTTTCAGGGTCTAGCAGTTCTGCACTTATCTGATCTATGAGGGAAATTTCACGGTCTAGGCACCGGTTGTCTGATCTTACACAAATTCACTAAACTCAGCCAGTAAGATAGTGTAAAAACCATGACAAAAACTTAGGGATTTCATGAAATCCCTGGGGAATTTTAAGGATTTCATGAAATTCCCGAGTGAAACAGTAGTTACACGAACTTACTGAAAATTTCAGGGATTTCATGAAATTCCTGATTACACAAATTCACTGTAACATACACACGGTCCTGATGTCTGACTGTGCCACTCGCATAGTTTTGTGAGCCGCCATAGTGCTGGACGAACATTACAATCATACGCCTGTCTGCAGAATTGTGACCGAGATGACGGATTCTCTAGCTGGTGCGTCTGACAGCATTGCTGATTGGAAACACGCGTTGATATGTAGTGATAATGAACATCACAATGACTGACACTCGCTTCCTGTAGCGGACCCATACATCCCATTGTTTAATGTAAGGTGACAAGCATTTCGTGGCTATCATCACAGTCAGTACAAAGCGATAGACGTGCCTCGGCAGTGTGTCTTAGACCGACTCAAATACACATTATATATTAATGTACATGTATGTATGGCCCTACGGCACACGCTCTCAGTCTGAGTCTGACGGCAGACTGTTGAATCACATTTTTCAACTGTCTAAAAGTTACATTTTGTTTTACCAGTGTGCGAATGCGCTTCTCTCGAAAACACCCGACATTTAGCAGTGCGAGTCACAGGCTGTTCTCTTGATTTCTGATATCACCTTGGAAAACTTTAATCAGATATGAGTACACAAGTTGTGTGAATCAATGATTTATCGTTCAGATAGGAGTACACAAGTTGTTGTGTGAAGCAATGATTTATCACTCAATTTTTGCCATGAGCATACGTGCACTGAACAAACAAACATCTGACAACTTTTGTGAATTTGGAAAGAGCAGGACTGATGTAGCTGCAAGAACCATGAAGAAAGTACATGCATCAGTTAACAGAATGTGGAAAATTAAACACACGCAAACTTTTATAAATGTCAAACACAGACTTCTGAATATGCTCACAAGTTTTCGTCTGTCTGATGGTTCTCATTTGTGCGAGTGCAGAGAGGGCCGTCAATGTTTGGGACAAGTGTAAATGTAGCAATATGGAAATGCACAGTAGAAAGTTTGCCTCAATAAGATTACACTGGTAGGCAAGAAGACTGTAAGGTAAGTCTCAATACATCTGTCAGGCATACTGTTACTGTTACACCACCACTGTGCAAACGTTTTTCATTCATGCATCAGAATCAGAATCAGCCACTTGGGACACAATACACTATCTGAATCCATTGTGGTGACTGGTTGGCAAATATTCTGTTCTACGAACATGGAACTTGAAAGCATAGCGCGTAGTGAGCAGGCCATGTTATTTGGTTGTGGACAGAAGACCAACTGAACAGCGCCGAGTGGTTGCTAGTTTCATCCACTTGGTCAATTGGTGTGTAGCACAGGTATGGAAGCGTTAGGCCAATCCAAGTCCAAGTCCCATTTCTCTGCTAATACATTGTACAAGCAGCAAAGTCAGGAACATGGCCACAAGCAACATCTATTTCATCAGGACAATGGTCACAATCAACATCTATTCATTTGGCAAACAACCTTAGCGGTTGTAAGCGACAGAACTCATTATGAACATGGAGACTTTAGAAGCACTGTAGACAATGTGCCTCAATCATTAATGAGGCCTGTTGGTACATTGGTACTAATGGTAGGCAATAGCTAGACATGCTGTAGACACTTTGCCTTCATTATCAATGAGATCTGTTGGTAGGCAATAGCTAGACATACTGTAGACACTTTGCCTTCATTATCAATGAGATCTGTTGGTAGGCAATAGCTAGACATACTGTAGACACTTTGCCTCATTATCAATGAGATCTGTTGGTAGGCAATAGCTAGACATACTGTAGACACTTTGCCTTCATTATCAATGAGATCTGTTGGTAGGCAATAGCTAGACATACTGTAGACACTTTGCCTTCATTATCATGAGATCTGTTGGTAGGCAATAGCTAGACATACTGTAGACACTGATTTATGAGATCTGTTAGTAGGCAATGCAATACATGACATACTGTAGACACTTTGCCTTCATTATCAATGAGATCTGTTGGTAGGCAATAGCTAGACATACTGTAGACACTTTGCCTTCATTATCAATGAGATCTGTTGGTAGGCAATAGCTAGACATACTGTAGACACTTTGCCTTCATTATCAATGAGATCTGTTGGTAGGCAATAGCTAGACATACTGTAGACACTTTGCCTTCATTATCAATGAGATCTGTTGGTAGGCAATAGCTAGACATACTGTAGACACTTTGCCTTCATTATCAATGAGATCTGTTGGTAGGCAATAGCTAGACATACTGTAGACACTTTGCCTTCATTATCAATGAGATCTGTTGGTAGGCAATAGCTAGACATACTGTAGACACTGATTTATGAGATCTGTTAGTAGGCAATTGCAATACCATGACATACTGCAGACACTTGATTTACGAGATCTGTTGGTATGCATTTGCAATACACGTACCTTGACATACTGTAGACACTTTGCCTTCATTATCTTTAAGATCTGTTGGTAGGCGATAGCTAGACATACTGTAGACACTTTGCCTTCATTATCTTTAATCAAATCAAATCATCTTTATTGTCCAGTTTAGAACATCCAGAAAATGTTCTTCTGGTGCCCGCACTGCACAGTATAAAATAGATCTGTTGGTAGGCAATAGCGAGACATACTGTAGACACTTTGCCTTCATTATCTTTAAGATCTGTTGGTAGGCAATAGCTAGACATACTGTAGACACTTTGCCTTCATTATCTTTAAGATCTGTTGGTAGGCAATAGCGAGACATACTGTAGACACTTTGCCTTCATTATCTTTAATCAAATCAAATCATATTTGTTCAGTTTAGACCAACCAGAAAATTTTCTTCTGGTGTCCGCACTGCACAGTATAAAACAGGCAATAGCTAGACATACTGTAGACACTTTGCCTTCATTATCTTTAAGATCTGTTGGTAGGCAATAGCTAGACATACTGTAGACACTGCCTTCATTATCTTTAAGATCTGTTGGATCAATTGATGGCTTTGTCAATAAGGGTATTGGGGAAAATCTCACCACAAAATTGTGCAATTTTGTTTATGAACGAGAAAGAAATAAACATACATAAATATATCAACAGATTATGATCTGTGTGACCAAATGAATGTCACCATTGAATGAAAATGCGCATAATATGATATAATTAGCAGGCTGCTACAGTCGTGGCAAAGTAAGTGAACAATATTCTGACTTTTTACTTGTAACGCCTTTGCCAAGTCTGTGTAAACAGGCCTACAGAGATCATCACATTAGGGTGTGTGTAAGCAAATTTACCTATGTGGCTCCTACTCTGAAAGTATCGGTGGTTTTGCACCTATAGTGTATGGCGTGCAAGGTCCCTTCTTTAAAAGCATGGGTGGTTTTGCACCCACAACGTATGGCGCACAAGTTTTCTTCTGTGAAAGCATGGATGTGTTTGCACACATGATGTATGGCGAAGGATAAGGCCACGTGTGTTTTTGCACCACTGATGTACAACACACAAGTTTTCTTCATGAAAGCATGAGTAGTTTTGCACCCACGATGTCTAGTGTGCAAGTTTTTAGGTGACATATGGCGAAGGTTAAATGGTAGGCACTGAACTGCAGTCACTTTGCCTCGATCATTTATGTGATCTGATGGTACCATAGGTGATACCTAGACATACTGTAGACACTTTGCCTTGATCACTGATAAAATATAAAGTTAGGCTGTAAGTGTACATGAATACACTGTAGATACTTTGCCTCAGTCATCATGATCTGGTGGTTGGCAATACAGAAAGACATTTGGTCTTTGCCTCAACCATACATGAGGTCGGCTGGCAGGCGCAACAAGGATGAACTGTAGCTGTTATGTCTTCACAGGACCTGTTGGTAATTAATGCAAAAACAACCTCCTCTATGGTCTCTCAATGGCCAACAGTTCGTTTTCATGGGCCAGGTCATGTATAAATTATAATGATCAATGCTGCTCTCCATCTGCAGTCAAGTAAACAAAATCTTCCTGATACCGCATAGAAACAAAGAACATTGATCACAACTCAACAATGTAAATTGTAATGCACAAGATTTTATTCACAACAAAACAACTAAAGGATAACATGAAATCTTTGATTGATCCTAAATACCCCCCCCCCCCCCCCCCCCCAGTCAAGTGTTCAGCATGCTGGGTTCAACATGAGGTAGATGTTGGTGTGCTGACTAAAACAATGCAACATAATTCTAGTAATACTAATAGTACTGTAGTCCCACTACCAACACAAGCATTTAGTTCAGTCCAAGTGTACGCGGTAAAACAATAATTGTGGATGTGGATGGGATAAAGCAAGCACTCAGAATGTGAGTGGGGTCAACTGTAGCTTGCATCAACTGAACAATACTGCAGACTTTGGGGGCAATGAAGACAGCTGTCTACTGCACACTGCCAAAAGCAGCCTACAGTAATAGTAATACTAGTAATAGTACTTAATACAGCACAAAGTTTCAAGGTGAATCACTGAATGGTGGAGGCTTGTCACTGTGGATGAACTGCTGCATATGTGGTGATGTGCAAGTTCACTACACACTATGTACAGAGCCACTAGGGTACCGGTCTCCTGCTACACACTAAGTACAGAGCCACTAGGGTACCGGTCTCCTGCTACACACTATGTACAGAGCCACTAGGGTACCGGTCTCCTGCTACACACTATGTACAGAGCCACTAGGGTACCGGTCTCCTGCTACACACTATGTACAGAGCCACTAGGGTACCGGTCTCCTGCTACACACTATGTACAGAGCCACTAGGGTACCGGTCTCCTGCCACACACTATGTACAGAGCCACTAGGGTACCGGTCTCCTGCCCACCTCTGTCCGTGTCAGTGTGTGTGTATGCAAAACCAACGCATCTTACAAGTTTGTGATCCATTTGTTTTGATTTTGAATGCAAGTAATACAAAGCAGTAGCAGCTGCTGTATTTGAAGCGCGTGAGTTTTTGGTCACCACCTACCAGTTAATGAAGGAGCTTTTGCCGGCCGAGTGATTGCCGATTAGGAGGACAGTGATCTTCTTGCGTGGTGCCAGCAGTGACAGACCCAGACTCTCGGCGATCTTCACCAACCCTGAAACACCAAGCATAATGCAAAATGTGCAGAACTGTACAGATCTCCGTTTCACTACTGGAGGTAGCAACCTCTCCATCAGCCACTAACTCCATCAGTAACTCCATCAGCCACTAACTCCATCAGCCACTAACTCCATCAGCCACTAACTCCATCTGTCTCCATCAGCCACTAACTCCATCAGCCACTAACTCCATCAGCCACTAACTCCATCTGTCTTATATCTCCTGCTTTTATAAGAGTTCACCTGGACAGTATCATCTTTTATTCTCCCAAATATCCCATGTCTGAAGGATGCATGCAAGCAAACCTACGACAGACTGAAGTGACTTGTGGACTTCTGTTCATCACGAGGGTCCAGAATAACTTTGGCTAGACACATGAAGAAATGTTACGTTTCTTCATCTCCTTTCGTAGCAACAATGGACATAACCAGTGTACCGATCAGGGACAGAGGGGGCATTTTCTAACATTATTGCAGTACCACTATTACTATTTCAAGCAGGTAGCTGTAAACACCAATCAATTCAATGTCCATGAAAGGCAAGAAGTGTAACATCACATGACCACCACAGACATACATGTACAAGTACAGTACATGCACTAGTCTAGCCCGTGCTTGTTCATCATAAGCTAATTATATGCCTTCTACCATTTTCCAGTTAGCAGTAAACAGAGCTGATGCCAATCAAGGTTATCAGCAGCTACTGCACTTCCTCTTAAAAAAAGAGGAAAACAAAAACAGAAGATCAGATTAACTTTAACACAAAGATCTCACTGCAGTGCAGACAATAATACATTGAATAAGAATACTGAACTGCACAGAAATGTCCAGTTTTATCCAGCCATAAAAACTTCCATCACTTTTTCGAACGAGTTCTAAAGTTCATGGTACATGTACAAGAATAAGAGCATTAACTGCAGCAAACTGGACCTGCTACTAAAAGGGTGTAAATCAATATCACAGAACACCACCTGCACATTGTACTTATTACAGGGCAAGCTGTCTACTCTAACACTAAGATCCTTCCACCAACACTTCACACTTCATGTGGGCAGTGAGTCATCGGGTGTCAGCAAGGCAGGTACACGTACAATGATGCAATCACAGCATCACTATAAAGGCAGTTCATCCGATCGCTATCTTCTATCAAACTGCAGTGTGTCTTTGGTAGTTAAAAAGCCCCCCCTCCCACCCCACCCCCCAAAAAAACCTCTGGTGAATATGCCACATATACCACTCACATAAAATTCAATCACAATTTTAATCTTCCGTTGTCTTGTCACTAACCTGTGTAATAACTGGACGTCCATACACACCTTTTTCCTGAGAAGCTCTACATATTCATGGTACGGTGTGACTAAGAAATCTTAGCACAAATTTATATAATCCATATCTTCTCTGACACTCAAACTAAAGAACCATCCATCATTGACTAAGTAAAACTTTGCATCAGATTAAGAGGCAAACATTAACCTATACTATAATTTTTGCGTGCTGCGTGTCTAGGCTGGTGTGATAAGTTACAGTTGATGACCATGAAATAACAGGCTGTATTAAATTTTATACAGAGAACAAGTCTGATACATGCATTATGATCACTAGACATAGGGTCTATCTCAAGTCCCATCGACTCCATTTAAGCAAAGTCAGTTAAAAGACCGGTGTATATTCTGCAACTTAAAATGTTGCAACTGACAAGCACATCAAGATTATACAAAACAAATGAACAGTACAAACACAACAAAAAATCATTCACTGTACTATACAAATGAAATCACAATCCAAGGCTGACTTGGCTATGACACAGGAGTACCATTTGCCAAGCCGGCCATACCGTGCAGATCTATGCAACCTCGGTGCATAAAAAATACATGCCACACTGGCATTAATTTGAAAAGATTTCTATGGTCAGTAGCTCTCTCGTGAAAAACGGAAAATGTTTTAAAGCGACGACCACCCTTTGTGACTCATCGACATGGTATGACCTTTGATCAGTTGAGGACGGTAACCTCTCTCCCAGGTTTTGCACTTTCCCAGACGAAGTTATGTGGCGACCGGCGCAGCAGACAATATACATCACAAAAAAGCAGAAAGCTTCCGATGGTTCGTAAAATAAAATTACGTTTTGAAAGAAGTGCCTATCGTTTGTCCTTTTCAACCATGACAGACAAAGAAAATGGCTCCAGACCGGTGCAAGATCTCTTCCTTCTCACTGCAAAATAGCAGAGTCAGCCGTCTGCCGAGTCATCATCGTCTGCAATCGGTTTGTTACATACCGACTTCAACATAGCAGGATTACGAGTAAAACAAATCATAAACCGCCAGATAAATCGTATACCGTTTTCTGGGTCGATGTAGAGCAAATGACATTCTTTTAAGATTCTTTCGTTCAATGACTGCGTGGCAGTGTCCGACGGATTTGCAGAGGACCTCGGCACCTTCACCTTCCCCGACATCTTCCAGCGCTCGCTGTCAGAGTGGACAGACGAACTGCAACCGACAGGATACATTTGTAAACGAAAAATGTCTGGATGGAATTTGACTTCCTTTCAAAAGAACAGTGGTGATGAGGCATTATTGTTACAGCAAGACAGTGATTTATTGATTTATGTACAAGAAAATGAACACACCCATTCGAAAAACTTGCAATGAAGGAAAATTCTGTTCGAGATTTTGTTTCAAATCCAACATTATCCTTTCGGTTAAATCATTCTGCACTAGTGACATCTACATCCGTCAGCTGATCGAAGAGTGATCATGGCAATGACAAAGAAGGCGTGATTAATTCCATGATTTTTTTGCTGTTTTTGTATTATCTTACCCTAAAACAACCATACGTACTGGTTTATACCACTGACAACACTTTTTTCATTGTATTTCACCAAAGACCGTGAGGGCCACGTTCAGCGAGGTGCCGGTATAATCAACCAATTGCAAAATTTCAGCTCTTCGCTGCGGCCCTGTTGTGAGTGTAAAGATGGCTTCCCTCGTAGCAGACTACGGCGAAAGCAGTGGTGAATCAGATGAAAATGACGAACCTGAGCCCAAAATCAGCGAAATAACAGGGTATTTCGGGTAAAATCACTTTAAGATACAATATAGAATACGTTTTCTATTTTGCGACAGCTTCTTTTGATATTAAAGGTCATGATCATGGTCCTCGGGCCTCCATACCTCACTGGCCACATAAGAAAACATCATAGGAAGTGACAGAACAGAATAAAAATTCTGAAGCTCGTAGGCCGGGAGGCCTATATCTGATTTTTTTTTTATCAGTGCCTGATGGCTGCCTTACTTTAAGAGCTTACACAATCTTTTGATCGTGGCATACAATTAACCCTTTGTGGACTGACTGTACCGTCAGCTGTGTCAGTGGCACCAAAGGCCGGGTCTTACCATGGCAGTAAATGTAACGAAGAACTATCATCGCTCTCAGGAAATGAACCGTAGCTCCTTTGTTTGAAGATCATGGAGCAATGCGAAAATATGTTAGACTGCACTTTCAGAAATTTGTGTGATTCTGTGGTTACGTGGTGGCTGCCCTATTGGAAAGGGAGGTAATATGTAAACAAATGCACTCTTTCACAGAATAACCCTACTCCAGGCTGACAAATGCAAATGCAATATATACAAACAAGTGACAGATTTATAATTCATAACTGCATAATTTCACTCTTCAGTTTTTCACGGTCCTCAAAAACACAGGCTGCTTCTGACTCTGGCTATGGCAGCTCTCCGCCTTCTGGATCTACAATTTTTACTTCATGAAAACGCCGCTCAATCTGATTTTAAAAAGTACATAGTTGTAGATATAACCTAGTTGTAGACGTAACCAATCCCGATTAGTACACTGCAAAATCGACTCTAAACCCTTTTTCAGTAACTGCCAGGATGTTTCGTTTGTGCCATCTGTCAGTTCTATGCCTTTTTGGCCCATCCTCTTTCCGTACATTTTTTGAAGGGCATCTGTTTTGTGTGTGTGTGTGTGTGTGTGTGTGTGTGTGTGTGTGTGTGTGTGTTTTCTTTTGTGTTTATTTTACAATTTTCTTCATTTATCTCAAAGAGCTGTTTTCAACATGTGTTCCAGAGTCGGCGTTTCAGTCGCATCAACTATAACATTAACCCTGGTTTTCCTGAATTGATTGCTCTTGTGCCGAAAAAAAAAAACGTAGACTAGAGATAACTCAGAATCTTCCGGACTCAGCTCTAACAGGGTTAATTTCAAGAACAAAGCGATTGGAAGACAGACGATTACGTCAGTATAAAAAGTGATGTAGCGCATCTTCCAGTTCCACAGTCAATCTTCTTCCTTTTTTTATATTTTATTTTTGCCCAAATTTGATGTAAAGTGAATGTAAGTCATGGCAGATGTTATCAGCATGGGAAGTACATGTACAATGTAACTAGATCTGGTTCATGTAGACTGGGCCGTGGATTCAGACCAATTTGTAGACCCACTGCTCATTCTGACAATGGTCGTAACTTGGCTAAAACGGTCAGCTATCTTGTGCCAACTATAGTTGCAATGCATCCACAATGAGCTAATTTCACTTTGACTTTGATTGTGGTGGCAATGAGGCTCACCGCTCAGTGAACAAGGCTCACCGCTCAGTGAACAAGGCGGCATATAGCGGTTGGCCACTGAGGCACAGGAGGTGAAGTCTTTACATTTTGAATCTAATCTGTGCTTAAAACAGATCACAGTTGGCACATCTACTGTCTCTTTGTCAAATGCATCCCATGCATTGATCACTCTGCGGACTGGTTCTGAGGTAGTTTTTCTTTGACTTGTATCAGTTGTCTAGTCTGACCTTCAGCAATCAGTTGTCTAGTCTGACCTTCAGCAATCAGTTGTCTAGTCTGACCTTCAGCAATCAGTTGTCTAGTCTGACCTTCAGCAATCAGTTCCAAGAGAGCCCCTACATTTGTAGTCCATGTATGAATTTGTACGGTGTGAATCAGGTCCCCTCTGATTCGTCTATAGCCAGGGTTAGGGTTAGGGTTAGGCTGTGCATACTCTAGCCGTCTCTAACCATAGTCATGCTGGGGATTTTCAAGGTCTTCAGGCGTGCTTTAGATTCAGGTTTTTTAGGCCCGTACAGATCTGTACGTGTACTACTTTCTGAAAATGTTATTCAGGCAAGGTATGTCAATTGTAACTTTAAAAAAACATTTAAAAAAATTCTCCATAAAAAGTCCATTGCATGTGATCAAATGTCTGTAAGTTTTTTGTTTAAATTTTCAATAAATTCCATATAGGAGGTTGTAGTTTGCAGGCAGAGGAGGGACTAAGTGGTTGCAAGTCCTCAAGCAAAATGCTTTAGACTATGTTGGGAATTCCAAGCCAATAAACTGAAGTGTGTCACTGCTCAAGAAATGTCAGGAGCATCTAGTGCAGGTACATGTATCAGTAAGATTATGTGCAATTTGCAAGGACCTTTTTCCCCCAATATTTTATTCTACGAACTGAGAGCAAGAAATTGAGATAGAGCAGTTTTGGTAAAGATGCATGTGCTGATTGTATACATATTGAACACCATTACAACTACATGTACAACCCGCTTGATTCGCTTTCGCTCTCACTTTCAGCTCAGCTCCGCAGCACCAGAAGGAACAACATGAACAAGTGAGTTTCTTCGGAGAGACCGTTGATGGTGGCAGTAATGACTTGGACAGTGATGTGGAGGATCAAGATGACACAGACCGACCACCAAGTGACACCGGCACCGGCACCGGCACACAGCAGACGGAGAAGCTGCCCAACCCATTCATGCCAGACAGTCGCACATTGCCGTCTCCGTGTCTGAGTGCAGCGAGTAGTGAGAAGTCAGTCAACTCGCTCACGTCACCATCAGCGAGTTCCTTCGTGTTCGTCAATCCCTTTGAACAAGCGGAGCAGGCCAAGCTGGGCATACTTGAGAAACATGTGCGTTTGACGGAGGCCGCTCCGCAGAAACCAGCGTCCAAACAGCTGTGTTGGAAGTTTAAGAAAGGCCGTTGTCACCTTGGGGGCAAGTGTCGGTTTTTTCACGATATGAGCAATATTGTGTTGGGTGCTGGCTCTAACACTGACAGAGACGACTCTGGTTTTGGGTCGGACATTGCTGCCGGTGACTGTAATGCCGGGCCAGGGTTTGGGCGTGGTGACAAAACCTTCCAGTTCAGCGGGCAGCATCAGGGTGGTGGTGGTGGTGGTGAACGACAAATCTACCATCCGGCAGCACGGTTCAGTTCTGGCCAGCCGCTTGATCCACGTGTAATGGATGAAGATCATTACATGGCGGGTGTGAAAGGCAAGAAGAGATACGGAATGAATGATACCCTTGTTCCACCCAAGAAAGCTTTGACAGCTCTGGGAGAACTCCGGCAAAAAGAGCGACCGTGGACTGCGAAGAGAAAGTAGCATTTACCAACAATTTGCAGCACACATTGACCAGCAATTTGCAGGTTCATCCATTATGCAGACTTACTGTGCGTGTTTCTCAACAGTTCATGTATTTCTGAAACATGAAATAAATGTCTTCATGAGTTGCAGTGTAGTTTGTAGGATCCTGTTGCCTTCCAAGGTCTTGTAGTTGTAGGACATGAAATACATGATGTACTGTCAGGTTGTTGCCTTAATTCCAGGGTCTTGTAGGACACATGATACAAGATGTGTGTATTAACATTTTGTGTTGGCAGCATTTCCTAAACCATTGTACGAGTTGATCGTTTGAATCCAGTTGTCGGTGGTGATACTGATACTGGGAGCACCATGAAGGAAACAGTTGACCGTTCAAAACCTTTTCTGTTTATTCATGGAATACCTCATGGATTTTCTGACTTGAGCGGCTCATTCAGGAGCTGGTCGTGCACGAGAGTTATCATTATGACAAGGCTAAGGAGTCATACTTGTGTGTGACTGCCACATCTCTGAAACCTTTCTCTCTTTAGGTTTTCTGGTCAAAACAGTTAAAGCCGTTGATGAAAGGTAGTGAAGTGAAGCAGTTGGTATCATCAAGGACAAGGTGAAGGTGTGATAACAGTAATGATAATGATAGCGATGATGGTTTCACTAGCAGCATTCTCTTGACCTGGTGGTATTGTATGTGTGTCCTTGTTTGTGGATAGTTTTAAAATGAAGTTTTTAAAAAAAAAAAGATTTTAGCTTCAAACTTGTTGACAAACTCATTAGGAATATAACTGTTCATTATCATTTGCAACTTGCTGCTTTGTGCATATCAGCTGCCACAACCCATGAGACGCCTTCTTCTCTATATTTTAACCCTGCTCTATTGCCAGTGGTCTAAGTTTGCCCTCTGCAAGTGCAAGTATGAATAAACACATTTAAATGAATCAATACAAATCATAATGCAGGTTTTGTGTATTTATGTATTCATAACTTGTACTTGTATAATATGTTGTGCATTTTAAAGTTGAAGACAGTGAGGGTTAATTTAACCCATTCAGCTGATCCAGATCTTTTTAACTTTCACCCTGGTGGTTGTTGTCCTGCTCATCCCTTAGCGTTGGCATGCTCGTTCCATCATGGTCCAGGTCATGGGAAGCAACTGCTCCTTTGAGTTTTCAAACATTCTCCATTTTACTGTGGTTATATATATATACATGTTCCTTGAAATTCCACTAGTTTCAGTGTGGGTCTTTGTAACCATCATCTTTGCTGGTGTGTCTCATGGAAATACTTTCCATTTTTTTTTTTTTTTTTTTAAATGAGCTCTTATATTTTTAAGACAGCCATGGATTGAGAAAAGTGCTGCAAATGTATTACAGAGTGGACTTAAATGATTGGATACTTCCTCCGAGCCATAGGACGCTGTTTCAGGGGGGGGGGGGGGGGGGGGGGGGGGGGGGGGGGGGGGGGGGGGGGGGGGGGGGGGGGGGGGGGGGGGGGGGGGGGGGGGAAGTCAGTGCACCTATCACTCACTCACTCTCATTATACAATTAAGATTTTTTAATTTGTGAATTTTGTCTAAGAAGTTGAGAATTTTCTTAAATTTGTCTGAAAGGTAAACTAGATAAGGCAATTTGATTAATAAATGAGATTTTTGTTCCATCTTTATTACTTTAAAAAAAATACCCCAAAACAAACAAAACACGCCAAAAATGGTGTGTTGTCAATGAGTTAATGCCCCCCCCCCCCCCCCAAACACACACACACAAAAGAGATGGCCACCCACAGTGAAGGCACCACTGGTATTTACTGATATGACAATGTAGTGTTGACACTACACCACAACCACCCCCCCCCCCCCCCCCAAACACACACACACACACACACAAAAGAGATGGCCACCCACAGTGAAGGCACCACTGGTATTTACTGATATGACAATGTAGTGTTGACACTACACCACACACACCACCCCCCCCTCCCCCCCAAACACACACACACACACACACACACACAACACACACACAAAAGAGATGGCCACCCACAGTGAAGGCACCACTGGTATTTACTGATATGACAATGTAGTGTTGACACTACACCACACCCACCCACCCCCCCCCCCAAACACACACACACACACACACACACACAACAAAGATGGCCACCCACAGTGAAGGCACCACTGGTATTTACTGATATGACAATGTAGTGTTGACACTACACCACACCCACCCCCCCCCCCCCCCCAAACACACACACACACACACACACACACACACAAAGAGATGGCCACCCACAGTGAAGGCACCACTGGTATTTACTGATATGACAATGTAGTGTTGACACTACACCACACCCACAACCACCCCCCCCTCCCCCCCCAAACACACACACACACACACACACACACACACAAAGAGATGGCCACCCACAGTGAAGGCACCACTGGTATTTACTGATATGACAATGTAGTGTTGACACTACACCACACCCACAACCACCCACCCCCCCCCCCCCCAACACACACACACACACACACACACACACACACACACACACACACACAAAAGAGATGGCCACCCACAGTGAAGGCACCACTGGTATTTACTGATATGACAATGTAGTGTTGACACTACACCACACCCACAACCACCCACCCCCCCCCCCCCCCCCAAACACACACACACACACACACACACACACACGAGATGGCCACCCACAGTGAAGGCACCACTGGTATTTACTGATATGACAATGTAGTGCTGACACTACACCAACACCCACAACCACCCCACCCCCTTCCCCCCACCAAACACACACACACACACACACACACACACACACACACACACACACACACACAAAAGAGATGGCCACCCACAGTGAAGGCACCACTGGTATTTACTGATATGACAATGTCAGTGTTGACACTACACCACACCCACAACCACCCACCCCCCTCCCCCCCCAAACACACACACACACACACACAAAAGCGATGGCCACCCCACAGTGAAGCACCACTGGTATTTACTGATATGGACAATGTAGTGTGACACTACACACAACCCACAACCACCTGGTCTACATCATCATGTAGTAAGAAGAAAAACACTCCATTCCAAGAAAAGTGTACAATGATAAATCCATCTATAAGTACGTGTATAAGGAAAGCATCAGAAAACAACAATCAGACAGTAAAACATTCTCCGGTCTTTCCTCAGGAGGTTTGGTCACTCCCTTGTTTCTAAGATCTTTAGAACATCAATGATCACAAACCATTACAATCATCAGTTACTATTACACAGGAGGTTTGGTCACTCCCTTGTGTTTAGATCTTTAGAACAGCAATGATCACAAACCATTACAATCATCAGTTACTATTACACAGGAGGTTTGGTCACTCCCTTGTTGTTTAGATCTTTAGAACATCAATGATCACAAACCATTACAATTCATCAGTTACTATACACAGGAGGGTTTGGTCACTCCCTTGTTGTTTAGATCTTTAGAACAGCAATGATCACAAACCATTACAATCATCAGATACTATTACACAGGAGGTTTGGTCACTCCCTTGTTGTTTAGATCTTTAGAACAGCAATGATCACAAACCATTACAATCATCAGTTACTATTACACAGGAGGTTTGGTCACTCCCTTGTTGTTTAGATCTTTAGAACATCAATGATCACAAACCATTACAATCATCAGTTACTATTACACAGGAGGTTTGGTCACTCCCTTGTTTAGATCTTTTAGAACAGCAATGATCACAAACCATTACAATCATCAGTTACTATTACACAGGAGGTTTGGTCACTCCCTTGTTTAGATCTTTAGAACAACAATGATCACAAACCCATCAGTTACTATTAAGGCAACTCGGGATTCATCAACAACTGGAATGTGAGATTCAAGAACTGATACTCTATGTATAGATAATATTCATCTTGACACATAGCATGTTATAGTTTATGCATAGCAGCTTATATTTTATATGCATAGTGGGTATCAAGGTAAGACTGCCACCCAGGGTACAAAAGTCATCATGTGAGTACACAACACAACTCAAAACAATCCGCCCTGTACAATAATACACCAGGTGGCAGTCCCTCACAAACAGTGATGGCAGAAACAGTACTAGTGTGTGATGTTCTTCCCCCTGTCTACATTAGTAGTGAGGACTAGAAACAGTACAGTGTGTGATGTCTTCCCCCTGTCTACATAGTAGTGAGGACTAGAAACAGTACAGTGTGTGATGTTCTTTCCCCCTGTCTACATTAGTAGTGAGGACTAGAAACAGTACAGTGTGTGATGTTCTTCCCCCTGTCTACATTAGTAGTGAGGACTAGAACCAGTACAGTGTGTGATGTTCTTCACCCTGTCTACATTAGTAGTGAGGACTAGAAACAGTACAGTGTGTGATGTTCTTCCCCCTGTTACATTAGTTGTGAGGACTAGAAACAGTACAGTGTGTGATGTTCTTCCTGTCTACATTAGTAGTGAGGACTAGAAAACAGTACAGTGTGTGATGTTCTTCCCCCTGTCTACATTAGTTGTGAGGACTAGAAACAGTACAGTGTGTGATGTTCTTCCTGTCTACATTAGTAGTGAGGGACTAGAAAACAGTACAGTGTTGTGATGTTCTTCCCCCTGTCTACATTAGTTGTGAGGACTAGAAACAGTACAGTTTGTGTGATGTTTTTTCCTGTCTACATTAGTTGTGAGGACTAGAAACAGTACAGTGTGTGATGTTCTTCCCCCCTGTCTACATTAGTTGTGAGGACTAGAAACAGTACAGTGTGTGATGTTCTTCCCCCTGTCTACATTAGTTGTGAGGACTAGAAACAGTACAGTGTGTGATGTTTTCCTGTCTACATTAGTAGTGAGGACTAGAAACAGTACAGTGTGTGATGTTCTTCCCCCTGTCTACATTAGTAGTGAGGACTAGAAACAGTACAGTGTGTGATGTTCTTCCTGTCTACATTAGTTGTGAGGACTAGAAACAGTACAGTGTGTGATGTTCTTCCCCCCTGTCTACCTTAGTAGTGAGGACTAGAAACAGTACAGTGTGTGATGTTCTTCCCCCTGTCTACATTAGTTGTGAGGACTAGAAACAGTACAGTGTGTGATGTTCTTCCCCCTGTCTACATTAGTTGTGAGGACTAGAAAACAGTACAGTGTGTGATGTTCTTCCCCCTGTCTACATTAGTAGTGAGGACTAGAAACAGTACAGTGTGTGATGTTTCTTCCCCCTGTCTACATTAGTAGCGAGGACTAGAAACAGTACAGTGTGTGATGTTCTTCCTGTCCTACATTAGTAGTGAGGACTAGAAACAGTACTAGTGTGTGATGTTCTTCCCCCTGTCTACATTAGTAGTGAGGACTAGAAACAGTACAGTGTGTGATGTTCTTCCCCCTGTCTACATTAGTTGTGAGGACTAGAAACAGTACAGTGTGTGATGTTCTTCCCCCTGTCTACATTAGTAGTGAGGACTAGAAACAGTACAGTGTGTGATGTTCTTCCTGTCTACATTAGTTTGTGAGGACTAGAAACAGTACAGTGTGTGATGTTCTTCCCCCTGTCTACATTAGTTGTGAGGACTAGAAACAGTACAGTGGTGTGATGTTCTTCCCCCTGTCTACATTAGTAGTGAGGACTAGAAACAGTACAGTTGTGTGATGTTCTTCCTGTCTACATTAGTTGTGAGGACTAGAAACAGTAGCAGTGTGTGATGTTCTTCCTGTCTACATTAGTAGTGAGGACTAGAAACAGTACAGTGTGTGATGTTCTTTCCTGTCTACATTAGTTGTGAGGACTAGAAACAGTACAGTGTGTGATGTTCTTCCCCCTTTCTACATTAGTAGTGAGGACTAGAAACAGTACAGTGTGTGATGTTCTTCCTGTCTACATTAGTTGTGAGACTAAGAACAGTACAGTGTGTGATGTTCTTCCCCCTGTCTACATTAGTTGTTGAGGACTAGAAAACAGTACAGTGTGTGATGTTTCTTCCCCCTGTCTACATTAGTAGTGAGGACTAGAAACAGTACAGTGTGTGATGTTCTTCCTGTCTACATTAGTTGTGAGGACTAGAAACAGTACAGTGTGTGATGTTCTTCTGTCTACATTAGTAGTGAGGACTAGAAACAGTACAGTGTGTGATGTTCTTCCTGTCTACATTAGTTGTGAGGACTAGAAACAGTACAGTGTGTGATGTTCTTCCTGTCTTACATTAGTAGTGAGGACTAGAAACAGTACAGTGTGTGATGTTCTTCCTGTCTACATTAGTAGTGAGGACTAGAAACAGTACAGTGTGTGATGTTCTTCCTGTCTACATTAGTTGTGAGGACTAGAAACAGTACAGTGTGTGATGTTCTTCCCCCTGTCTACATTAGTAGTGAGGACTAGAAACAGTACAGTGTGTGATGTTCTTCCTGTCTACATTAGTAGTGAGGACTAGAAACAGTACAGTGTGTGATGTTCTTCCTGTCTACATTAGTTGTGAGGACTAGAAACAGTACAGTAATGTGATGTTCTTCCTGTCTACATTAGTAGTGAGGACTAGAAACAGTACCGTGTGTGATGTTCTGTCCCCCTGTCTACATTAGTAGTGAGGACTAGAAACAGTACAGTGTGTGATGTTCTTTCCTGTCTACATTAGTAGTGAGGACTAGAAACAGTACAGTGTGTGATGTTCTTCCCCCTGTCTACATTAGTAGTGAGGACTAGAAACAGTACAGTGTGTGATGTTCTTCCTGTCTACATTAGTAGTGAGGACTAGAAACAGTACAGTGTGTGATGTTCTTCCTGTCTACATTCGTTGTCAGGACTAGAAAGAGACCAGAAACTAGGTCCGAGTCAGACACCTGACTACGCTGATTTCATTTTGAAGAACATGCAGGTAGCAGGTGGTCGTTTTCAGTGCTGACTAGATGCACACGACTTGTAGTCGGAGCAAAAGCAAGACCTGATGAAACAGGATAGACTAGAATAGGACGTTTTACGCAGAGTATCATGAAAGAACGGGAAGAGATTGCAAGTACTGGGCATGTCACATTTATCGCGGTCACTTCACTGTACACCGAGCTGCCAAAAGGGCCAAGCATATATAGCATTATACACCGTGTTATGTATGATTCAAAGACACCTGTCAACACATGGAGAATAGGAAGGTGTGTCAGAATGACTAAAGACGATCCATTAGATTCACAATAATGCTCTGATTACAGAATCACAGAAACAAGCAAGTTCAGGAATGTTGAAAAGTTGGACTGTGATTGTCAGCAAATTGAAACTATGAAACAACACTAAATAATAATAATATACTATATGAGTGATTGCAAATGACCTGCCAATACATTTAAAAAGTGTATGCAACCCAACAGTTTTCACAAAAGTACATTACACATACTCCTTAATCAATTTGATTAAATCCTGATTCAGTCTGATATCTGTTTGCCTCGTCGACACATTAGAAAACCCCACAAAATGTCCATCTTCACCACAAAATGTCCATCTTCACCTATTAAAACGTTACCAGCGATTCCACTAACACAATGTACAAATGGGAACATGTTGTGAAAAACACAAATCATCGATCTCAAAACCTGTCAGCCACAATGTATTAAAATTAATAACCACTTAAATCTTCAACAGCAGTGTTCTTAACATAGTGATAAAAGCATATATATATATATATATAAGGATCTGGTGTAAAGAGTAATTGGACAAGCCAGCCTGATGTTACACACCACCTGAACATCAACAGTTTAAAACACGTACATCAAGGTGCATAGATCACTGACAAGAGTCTAGTCTACACCATATGAAAACTATCACAAGAGCCTAGTCTACACCATATGAAAACTATCACAACAGCCCCAAAACAAGTCCCAGTCCACCTGTGTCAAATTTTCAACTAAGGCACAGGCATAAGTACATCAGTAAAATCATGTACATATTTCTATAAAACAATGGCACACTTTCCAGACTGCCTGACTGTAAACTACTCATCACATAACACAGAAAGTAGTTGGCATAGAAAGTCTTGAGAACAGCGGCAGTAAAACTTGTACAAAACCATTGTAACCTTGACAATGCAGTTTGTGTTCAGACAGAACCAAAAAACAAAAAAAAAGGTTTCAAATTTTTGGATTGAAATATCTCTGGTAGAGGGTGGCTGGGAGCTGGGTAAAGTACTGTATGTATTGACAAGAACTACTGTGTCAGTGAAGCTGAATTTCATATGCATGAACAGAATATCTGTATAATACTGTTGTAAAAAAACACTCACAGACAAATGCTATGCCCTGAAGTGCTGACTGACAGTGTTTAGCGTTGCATTTGTAGGGAAAACTGGAGTGTGAAAATATCACCAGGAAATAGACCATCTCAGTGCACAGTCTGAGACAGTACAAGCAGACACTGAGTACACTGTCAGTTCAAAAACATCATGCTCTTTGGTTTTACGCACGTACCACGCAACTCTAAATCACAACGATTCGTTACAAACAAACCATGCAACTGTTTCAAACTGCTTTAGCTGAAATCAGACTAACATCAATCAAATTACATTGTAACAATCACTGAAAAAAGTTAGATCAGACTGCTGGACAAAGTCCTAACATCAATAACAGGGATAGAAACTACAAAGTGTCCTGCATCATGCGACTGTGAGATGACCCATTCACTACATTCCAACGATTTCTTTCGGCCAGTCGATATACAACACGTAGGTCCTGGAAGCATGGGTGTAGCAACGTCATGAAGGCGTTGTCGGGCGCCGTGTCCACCGAGGCATTACAGGTTGCCACGATCTGCTTGGTCAAGTTCAATGGCTTCAAACAGTGACTTGAAGTTGCCAGCCCCAAAACCCTGTACACAGTGAAAGGGGCAGTGTTACACTCCACGATCACTCACACACAGCAAGTCGCTTGTAGTTGTGTGTTTTTTCCAAACCTCTAACAACAACAGGAACATTTCTATCCAAAGATGGAAATCCACCAACAGTTGGAGATTTTAAGCCCAGGCATGTGTGTGTGTGTGTGTGTGTGTGTGTGTGTGTATATGTGTGTGTGTGGACAGAAGACTCACACTGTGGTTGCGGCGTTGGATGACCTCCAGGAACAGTGTAGGACGATCCTGCATGTTCTTGGTGAAGATCTGCAGCAGGTAGCCATTGTCATCGTAGTCAATCAGGATCTTCAGGCGCTGCAACTGTAGAATGGAGAAGACACAGGTCAAGGTCAGGTCAACATGCTGTTCACGTTTTGTTAGGTCAACAGAATGCAGGTCAGTGTCTTTGTAAAGAACACATGTCATTCTATAAAGATACTGAAACCTTTACCTTCAATCTTCATTTCTCTCAGTGGCAGCAAAAAGTGATGTTACAATAACATGTACTATGGCAGCAAGACGTGAATTATGTTACTATAGCATCAGTAAATGTAACTGTGGCAGCGACAAGTGATGTTACTATGGCAGCGACAAGTGATGGTACTATAGCATCAGTAAATGTAACTGTGGCAGCGACAAATGATGTTACTATGGCAGCGACAAGTGATGGTACTATAGCATCAGTAAATGTAACTGTGGCAGCGACAAATGATGTTACTATGGCAGCGACAAGTGATGGTACTATAGCATCAGTAAATGTAACTGTGGCAGCAACAAATGATGTTACTATGGCAGCGACAAGTGATGGTACTATAGCATCAGTAAATGTAACTGTGGCAGCGACAAATGATGTTACTATGGCAGCGACAAGTGATGTTACTATAGTATCAGTAAATGTAACTATGGCAGCGACAAGTGATGTTACTGTGGCAGCGACAAGTGATGGTACTATAGCATCAGTAAATGTAACTATGGCAGCAACAAGTGATGTTACTATGGCAGCAACAATTGGTGCATGGTCTTCCTACATTTACATAATTATTCTTACCTCATCCATGTCCTCCACAATTTTGACCTTGGATGACTTGAGTTTCTCCCGAAGCTGCTTGTAGTAAGTGTCAGGCACCTCTAGGAAATATTGTCCACGCTCCTTCAACACCTTGATCTGGATTGAAATTGTCACACACGTATCAACACAGATATCTGGGGACACACACACATTATCGTTATCTGCCCCATCCTACCGTTCTGAACTGATCCAACTCTACACTCCGCCACGCTCCCTCAGGTCTTCAACTGACACCCCTACCCTCAAAATGCACCGCACTAGACTTTCTACCACTGGCACTCGAGCATTCTCCTATGCTGGTCCTTTAGCCTGGAATTCTCTCCCTCTTTCTCTCCCCAGCCACCTTCCCTTGAAACTTTAAAAAAAACAACAACCACCACCTCAAAACCCACCTGTTATACACCAATTAACTGTTCTGGTTTGCATCATGTGTGTGTATATGTGTGTGTGTGGTTGTGTCTAGGCTTGTGACTGTATGGCTTTGTATACTTGTGTATATATAGTTTATATGTGTGTGTGTGTGTGTGTGGTTGTGTCTAGGCTTGTGACTGTATGGCTTTGTATACTTGTGTATATATGCGTGGTGTGTGTGTGTGGTTGTGTCTAGGCTTGTGACTGTATGGCTTTGTATACTTGTGTATATATGCGTGTGTGTGTGTGGTTGTGTCTAGGCTTGTGACTGTATGGCTTTGTATACTTGTGTATATATGCGTGTGTGTGTGTGTGGTTGTGTCTAGGCTTGTGACTGTATGGCTTTGTATACTTGTGTATATATGCGTGTGTGTGTGTGGTTGTGTCTAGGCTTGTGACTGTATGGCTTTGTATACTTGTGTATATATGCGTGTGTGTGTGTGTGGTTGTGTCTAGGCTTGTGACTGTATGGCTTTGTATACTTGTGTATATATGCGTGTGTGTGTGTGTGTGGTTGTGTCTAGGCTTGTGACTGTATGGCTTTGTATACTTGTGTATATATGCGTGTGTGTGTGTGTGGTTGTGTCTAGGCTTGTGACTGTATGGCTTTGTATACTTGTGTATATATGCGTGTGTGTGTGTGTGGTTGTGTCTAGGCTTGTGACTGTATGGCTTTGTATACTTGTGTATATATGCGTGTGTGTGTGTGTGGTTGTGTCTAGGCTTGTGACTGTATGGCTTTGTATACTTGTGTATATATGTGTGTGTGTGTGTGTGTGGTTGTGTCTAGGCTTGTGACTGTATGGCTTTGTATACTTGTGTATATATGTGTGTGTGTGTGTGTGTGGTTGTGTCTAGGCTTGTGACTGTATGGCTTTGTATACTTGTGTATATATGTGTGTGTGTGTGTGTGTGGTTGTGTCTAGGCTTGTGACTGTATGGCTTTGTATACTTGTGTATATATGTGTGTGTGTGTGTGTGTGGTTGTGTCTAGGCTTGTGACTGTATGGCTTTGTATACTTGTGTATATATGTGTGTGTGTGTGTGTGTGGTTGTGTCTAGGCTTGTGACTGTATGGCTTTGTATACTTGTGTATATATGTGTGTGTGTGTGTGTGTGGTTGTGTCTAGGCTTGTGACTGTATGGCTTTGTATACTTGTGTATATGTGTGTGTGTGTGTGTGGTTGTGTCTAGGCTTGTGACTGTATGGCTTTGTATACTTGTGTATAAATATTTCTTCCTTTTCACTTCTTATTTTTGTAAAGCAATTAGAATTGTTATTTTGTAACAGGTTACAGCACTATATCAGTACAATTAGAATTGTTATTTTGTAACAGGTTACAGCACTATATCAGTACAATTAGAATTGTTATTTTGTAACAGGTTACAGCACTATATCAGTACAATTAGAACTGTTATTTTGTAACAGGTTACAGCACTATATCAGTACAATTAGAATTGTTATTTTGTAACAGGTTACAGCACTATATCAGTACAATTAGAACTGTTATTTTGTAACAGGTTACAGCACTATATCAGTACAATTAGAATTGTTATTTTGTAACAGGTTACAGCACTATATCAGTACAATTAGAACTGTTATTTTGTAACAGGTTACAGCACTATATCAGTACAATTAGAACTGTTATTTTGTAACAGGTTACAGCACTATATCAGTACAATTAGAACTGTTATTTTGTAACAGGTTACAGCACTATATCAGTACAATTAGAACTGTTATTTTGTAACAGGTTACAGCACTATATCAGTACAATTAGAACTGTTATTTTGTAACAGGTTACAGCACTATATCAGTACAATTAGAACTGTTATTTTGTAACAGGTTACAGCACTATATCAGTACAATTAGAACTGTTATTTTGTAACAGGTTACAGCACTATATCAGTACAATTAGAACTGTTATTTTGTAACAGGTTACAGCACTATATCAGTACAATTAGAACTGTTATTTTGTAACAGTTTACAGCACTATATCAGTACAATTAGAACTGTTATTTTGTAACAGGTTACAGCACTATATCAGTACTAAGATTATTTCTATTATTTCAACACAGAGACCTTAACAGACACTGAACAGTGTGATTATTTTGAGACAGGTCTAAACAGACACATAACAGCATTGTTATTTTCTTTAAACGTACTGTGCGAATGATGTCATCAGTTTTCATGGCGATGTGCTGCACACCTGCACCTCCATTGTAGTCAACATATTCCTGAGTCGGACAGAAAATTATAAATTCAGTCCTGTATTGTATACAATGTCATCAACATATTCCTGAGTCGGACAGAAAATTATAAATTCAGTCTTGTATTATATACAATGTCATCAACATATTCCTGAGTCGGACAGAAAATTATAAATTCAGTCCTGTATTGTATACAATGTCATCAACATATTCCTGAGTCGGACAGAAAATTATAAATTCAGTCCTGTATTGTATACAATGTCATCAACATATTCCTGGAACAGGCAGAAAATTATACACACATATATATATATATTATTATATACTTATCAACATTCCCCAAAGCAGAGAAACAGAAGTTATTTGGCGGGAATCTGACAGTTTTAAATCTGGGGTGAGAGAATGAACAAACAACAAAAGCAAAAACTTGTTCATTTAAAAATAAGGGTGATTTGAAATACAGTACACTGTACATGTATTGTCAATTTTCAATCAGCTATAGCAATGAAAATAAACATCTCACAATAAAATGATGGGCAGAGAGAGAGAGAGAGAGAGAGAGAGCGAGAGAGAGCGAGAGAGAGATAACGATAACGATAACGATCCTTTATTTTACAACGGAAGAAGTTATAGGCACACAAAGACCATTTTCAAACTTGCCGTTGCTACACTACCATAAAAAAAGAAAATTCAAAAAAGACTAAGAAGAGAAGGAGACAAAAGTTACCTAAGAAAAGGAAATCACACACACACACACACACACACACACACACACACACACACACACACACACACTTATATATATATATATATATATGCGCACTCGCGCGGCAAGCATAGTTATACACAAAATCATGGTATCACTTATGATGTACATACTCATGGGACTAGCGCAGGTGTATCACTGTTTATGTAAATTGCGTGACAGGTTTTGTTGGTAAGAAGTGAACTTTGGTGAATGGGCAAGACGGATGGGTTGTAAATAATTTATGCAGTTTCTGATGCCAGGTGGTTGAAGAGACTTTTCCTGAATGATGACTGCGATCCATTGTTAGTAATGCTTAGAGGGAGTTTGTTCCAAAGAGAGGCACCGGAGAAGCAGAGACTTGATTTAAAAATATCTATTCTCGGACGTGGCGGTATAAAGCGCTGCGTTGATGAGGGATAGCGTGGATCAGACGAGGTAAAGAGGCTGCTGATGTACTCTGGCAGGACGCCTTTGCGGATTTTGAACATAAACATACCTTTATTTAAGATCAGATGTTTCGGAAGAGAGAGCATTTCTAGCTTTTGGAGTTTCTGGTCAGTTGTTAGTGTGGGGTCGGGAAGGATCAATTTTGCTGCTCTCCTGTGTAAGGAGTTAAGTCTCTTCAAATGGACATCACTGCATCCGTCCCAGAGTGTGGACGAATAGTCAATGTGGGGTTTAATATTGGCGTTATAAAGAGAGAGAGAGAGAGAGAGAGCGAGAGAGAGAGAGAGAGAGCGAGAGAGAGAGAGAGCGAGAGAGAGAGAGAGAGAGAGAGAGAGCGAGAGCGAGAGAGAGAGAGAGAGCGAGAGAGAGAGAGTGAGAGAGAGAGACCTGGATTTGACTTTTGCGCTTGCCGGGTGCGGGTTCATTGATCGGCATCTTGATCGTCTCCTCGTAATTAGTCACGACAATGGAGCGCAAGGCAGAGTACTCTGTGTGAATCTGCTTGTCATCAATGGACCAGAAGCGGTGAAACATGAGCGTCTTCTCGTACCTGACAGCAGACAAATCAACTGGGTCACTATAAATACTAATTCCCAAGAAATCACGACAACAACAAAAACGCAAAGCTATACTTGCAAAGAAAAGATAACGACTGCCAAGTTTACCTCCCACTGAAAGTCAAATATTAATGAAATAAATAAATAGGTCTATAGTCTATACATATGGTCATGAAATAAATAAATAGGTCTATAGTCTATACATATGGTCATGAAATAAATAGGTCTATAGTCCATACATATGGTCATGAAATAAATAAATAGGTCTATAGTTTATACATGTATATGGTCACCAAACATATACTGAGACGAGTGAGAGGCTAAAGAAAATAACCACCACATTCAAAATTGAATTACTCAAAGACATTTACAGATCCTGAAAATGTCCTTGATCTTTTGTAGAGAATTCATTTGGAAACCAGTAGCATTCTGTTGCATTTGCGCGCTAAAAATATTCCAAAACTGAGAACAGAGTGAACACATGGGGTGCGGACCCAAAAGTTACATCTGCCATTTGACATTCTTTGCACAGGTCTGCCTCAAAAACACTGATGAGCACGTGCTAAGAGCAGTTTAGCAAACCAAAATGAATCCCCAGGATCATGAATGGGACAACCATCGTGTAGAATACTAGAAAGCCATGAGGACGCCTGGGACAAATGAATGGGACAACCATCCTGTAGAAAGCCATGAGGACGCCTGGTACAAATGAATGGGACAACCACCCTGTAGAAAGCCATGAGGACGCCTGGGACGAATGAATGGGACAACCATCCTGTAGAAAGCCATGAGGACGCCTGGGACGAATGAATGGGACAACCATCCTGTAGAAAGCCATGAGGACGCCTGGGACAAATGAATGGGACAACCATCCTGTAGAAAGCCGTGAGGACGCCTGGGACAAATGAATGGGACAACCATCCTGTAGAAAGCCATGAGGACGCCTGGGACAACCATCCTGTAGAAAGCCATGAGGACGCCTGGGACGAATGAATGGGACAACCATCCTGTAGAAAGCCGTGAGGACGCCTGGGACAAATGAATGGGACAACCACCCTGTAGAAAGCCATGAGGACGCCTGGGACATCCATCCTGTAGAAAGCCATGAGGACGCCTGGGACGAATGAATGGGACAACCATCCTGTAGAAAGCCATGAGGACGCCTGGGACGAATGAATGGGACAACCATCCTGTAGAAAGCCATGAGGACGCCTGGGACGAATGAATGGGACAACCATCCTGTAGAAAGCCATGAGGACGCCTGGGACGAATGAATGGGACAACCATCCTGTAGAAAGCCATGAGGACGCCTGGGACGAATGAATGGGACAGCCATCCTGTAGAAAGCCATGAGGACGCCTGGGACGAATGAATGGGACAACCATCCTGTAGAAAGCCATGAGGACGCCTGGTACAAATGAATGGGACAACCATCCTGTAGAAAGCCATGAGGACGCCTGGGACGAATGAATGGGACAACCATCCTGTAGAAAGCCATGAGGACGCCTGGGACAACCATCCTGTAGAAAGCCATGAGGACGCCTGGGACGAATGAATGGGACAACCATCCTGTAGAAAGCCATGAGGACGCCTGGGACGAATGAATGGGACAACCATCCTGTAGAAAGCCGTGAGGACGCCTGGGACGAATGAATGGGACAACCATCCTGTAGAAAGCCATGAGGATGCCTGGGACGAATGAATGGGACAACCATCCTGTAGAAAGCCATGAGGACGCCTGGGACAACCATCCTGTAGAAAGCCATGAGGACGCCTGGGACGAATGAATGGGACAACCATCCTGTAGAAAGCCATGAGGACGCCTGGGACGAATGAATGGGACAACCATCCTGTAGAAAGCCATGAGGACGCCTGGGACGAATGAATGGGACAACCATCCTGTAGAAAGCCATGAGGACGCCTGGGACGAATGAATGGGACAGCCATCCTGTAGAAAGCCATGAGGACGCCTGGGACGAATGAATGGGACAACCATCCTGTAGAAAGCCATGAGGACGCCTGGTACAAATGAATGGGACAACCATCCTGTAGAAAGCCATGAGGACGCCTGGGACAAATGAATGGGACAACCATCCTGTAGAAAGCCATGAGGACGCCTGGGACAACCATCCTGTAGAAAGCCATGAGGACGCCTGGGACGAATGAATGGGACAACCATCCTGTAGAAAGCCATGAGGACGCCTGGGACGAATGAATGGGACAACCATCCTGTAGAAAGCCGTGAGGACGCCTGGGACGAATGAATGGGACAACCATCCTGTAGAAAGCCATGAGGATGCCTGGGACGAATGAATGGGACAACCATCCTGTAGAAAGCCATGAGGACGCCTGGGACAACCATCCTGTAGAAAGCCATGAGGACGCCTGGGACGAATGAATGGGACAACCATCCTGTAGAAAGCCATGAGGACGCCTGGGACGAATGAATGGGACAACCATCCTGTAGAAAGCCATGAGGACGCCTGGGACGAATGAATGGGACAACCATCCTGTAGAAAGCCATGAGGACGCCTGGGACAACCATCCTGTAGAAAGCCGTGAGGACGCCTGGGACGAATGAATGGGACAACCATCCTGTAGAAAGCCATGAGGACGCCTGGGACAACCATCCTGTAGAAAGCCGTGAGGACGCCTGGGACGAATGAATGGGACAACCATCCTGTAGAAAGCCGTGAGGACGCCTGGGACAAATGAATGGGACAACCATCCTGTAGAAAGCCATGAGGACGCCTGGGACAAATGAATGGGACAACCATCCTGTAGAAAGCCGTGAGGACGCCTGGGACGAATGAATGGGACAACCATCCTGTAGAAAGCCATGAGGACGCCTGGGACGAATGAATGGGACAACCATCCTGTAGAAAGCCGTGAGGACGCCTGGGACGAATGAATGGGACAACCATCCTGTAGAAAGCCATGAAGACGCCTGGGACGAATGAATGGGACAACCATCCTGTAGAAAGCCATGAGGACGCCTGGTACAAATGAATGGGACAACCATCCTGTAGAAAGCCATGAGGACGCCTGGGACGAATGAATGGGACAACCATCCTGTAGAAAGCCATGAGGACACCTGGGACGAATGAATGGGACAACCATCCTGTAGAAAGCCATGAGGACGCCTGGGACGAATGAATGGGACAACCATCCTGTAGAAAGCCATGAGGACGCCTGGGACGAATGAATGGGACAACCATCCTGTAGAAAGCCATGAGGACGCCTGGGACGAATGAATGGGACAACCATCGTGTAGTAAGCCGTGAGGACGCCTGGGACAAATGAATGGGACAACCATCCTGTAGAAAGCCATGAGGACGCCTGGGACGAATGAATGGGACAACCATCCTGTAGAAAGCCATGAGGACGCCTGGGACGAATGAATGGGACAACCATCCTGTAGAAAGCCGTGAGGACGCCTGGGACAACCATCCTGTAGAAAGCCGTGAGGACGCCTGGGACAAATGCCTGGATGAAATGATTTAGGTCGTGAATGTTGACGAGAGGTCCTCTAGGCATTCTGCATTCACGATCATCCCAGACATGTTGACTGGAGCCATGTTGGAAGATCAAGAGGGCCACGGCAGGGCGGCAACATCACCCTAAGCCAGAAAACACTTGTCCTTTTCTTCATTGTGTGCTCACTGCATGTCACAGACTTTCAAACTCTTAACCCCAGTTACATACAGTATGGGACAAGATGCCAAGAGTCTTGTCCTTTTCTTCATTGTGTGCTCACTGCATGTCACAGACTTTCAAACTGTTAACGCCAGTTACATACAGTATGGGACAAGATGCCAAGAGTCTGCTTCTCATCCTCACTGTCTGTATAACCTTCTGGATAACCTTCTGGATAACCTTCTGGATAACCTTCTGGATAACCTTCTGGATAACCTTCTGGATAACCTTCTGGATAACCCTCCGGAAGAACGCCTGGGTGCCGCTGTTCTATTTCACAAACGATGCTGAAGAGAGGGTTTTTGAGGCTTCTGAAGTAACTGTCATGTTCAGTTGAAAGCATTTTGAGCAACGTGAAAGACCAAGGCAGGGTGGAAATGTTATTTTGAGCAACGTGAAAGACCAAGGCAGCGGGGAAATGTTATTTTGAGCAACGTGAAAGACCAAGGCAGCGGGGAAATGTTTTTTGAATTCCATTGTCCAAGTTTTGTGTTTTCACGACTTACTGAATGCATCCCCCCGAAAGCCAAAATGCACGACTAGTGGAAACAAAGTTCATAGGGAACACCCAATCACAAAAATTTTGCGAGTCCATCAAAACTTGCGAGTTGCACGCGCAAAAACTACAGTCAGGACTTTCTTTATGCCTGTAGATTAAACGTTAGGAATTAGCTCACAAAACTGGGTGACAGCAAAAAGGGAACATTTCTCCAACATTAGCAACATGAATAAAACATCAGTTGATTGAGAATTACATGTACTATGATCTTTGCTCTTGTAAAGTGGATACTTTCCTTTGCCTCTCAATATATATATAAACTGACACTAAGACAAACTTACATGGATAAGATAAATGGACACACAGATGCATGTTCATCAAGCATGGAAGAAATCACAAGACACAAAATGATGTGAAAATGAGAAACATTTTGCCTATAGCAAAGAGAAACATTTTGCCTATAGCAATGAGAAACATTTTGCCTGTACTATAGCAATGGGACATTTTCCTTACACTGCCAACTGTCATACTAACAAAGACAATATCAATGGTAGATGCTATTTTAGTTCATTGTATTATATATTTCATGATATTAACACTTCACCAACTCACCAGTCAACAACATTGTTCATGGCCAGGTCCGGCTGATTGCCCACAATGTGATCAATTACTTGTAGTCCCACCTTAGGCCTGCACACACACACACACACACACACACACACACACACACACACACACACATACACACACACACACACACACATTTGTTATCACTTTTTGCACTGGTGAACACTGACTACTGACATAAGACGAAAGTTCACATGGGAATACCGTGGACAGATGTGAACACTGACTACTGACATATGACAAAAGTTCACATGGGAATACCGTGGACAGATGTGAACACTGACTACTGACATATGACAAAAGTTCACATGGGAATACCGTGGACAGATGTGAACACTGACTACTGACATAAGACGAAAGTTCACATGGGAATACCGTGGACAGATGTGAACACTGACTACTGACAATATGACAAAAGTTCACATGGGAATACCGTGGACAGATGTGAACACTGATTACTGGCAATATGACAAAAGTTCACATGGGAATACCGTGGACAGATGTGAACACTGATTACTGACATAAGACAAAAGTTCACATGGGAATACCGTGGACAGATGTGAACACTGATTACTTACATACTTTGCACCTTACACTTACAGGTTTGCGGCGAGTGGGTCCGCATATGGCGCAGGTTTGTATCCTGGCAGGAATGGCCCTGTGTACTTGGCACGGTCGATCAGCGTATGTGTTGTGTCCCCGTATGTCTGAACGCGAGCAAAGCGCACCGTACCATTGTCGTCACTCTCCTCCCAAGGTGGCGCCACCACCTGTGCTCCACGCTCCACCGCACGCTGTAATCAAAAAACACAACACATCAAATGTCTTGACTCATAAACCACATCATACGCAGCATCAAACATCTTCACTGACAAACTACATCACTCATAATCCAGACTGATAAACTACAAGATGACTCACAAACCACATCATACGCAGCATCAAACATCTTCACTGACAAACTACATCACTCATAATCCAGACTGATAAACTACAAGATGACTCACAAACCACATCATACGCAGCATCAAACATCTTCACTGACAAACTACATCACTCATAATCCAGACTGATAAACTACAAGATGACTCACAAACCACATCATACGCAGCATCAAACATCTTCACTGACAAACTACATCACTCATAATCCAGACTGATAAACTACAAGATGACTCACAAACCACATCATACGCAGCATCAAACATCTTCACTGACAAACTACATCACTCATAATCCAGACTGATAAACTACAAGATGACTCACAAACCACATCATACGCAGCATCAAACATCTTCACTGACAAACTACATCACTCATAATCCAGACTGATAAACTACAAGATGACTCACAAACCACATCATACGCAGCATCAAACATCTTCACTGACAAACTACATCACTCATAATCCAGACTGATAAACTACAAGATGACTCACAAACCACATGACTGACAGTGAGAACGTAGCTTATAAAAGACATGTGAAATATAACTGATGTCAGAAAGTGGAGACAGTCAACACAAAATCTACAAGTATTTTTGTAACCATCAAACAGTATTTGTCATACTCACAGTCTACATTGTTAACACCCTCACTATTGCAAAAGAAGGACAGTGTGAGATGTGTAACTACTGGAGGACAGTGTGAGATGTGTAACTACTGGAGGACAGTGTGAGACGTGTGACTACTGGAGGACAGTGTGAGATGTGTAACTACTGGAGGACAGTGTGAGATGTGTGACTACTGGAGGACAGTGTGAGATGTGTGACTACTGGAGGACAGTGTGAGATGTGTAACTACTGGAGGACAGTGTGAGATGTGTAACTACTGGAGGACAGTGTGAGACGTGTAACTACTGGAGGACAGTGTGAGACGTGTAACTACTGGAGGACAGTGTGAGATGTATAACTACTGGAGGACAGTGTGAGACGTGTAACTACTGGAGGACAGTGTGAGATGTATAACTACTGGAGGACAGTGTGAGATGTGTGACTACTGGAGGACAGTGTGAGATGTGCGACTACTGGAGGACAGTGTGAGATGTGTGACTACTGGAGGACAGTGTGAGATGTGTAACTACTGGAGGACAGTGTGAGACGTGTAACTACTGGAGGACAGTGTGAGATGTGTGACTACTGGAGGACAGTGTGAGATGTGTGACTACTGGAGGACAGTGTGAGATGTGTGACTACTGGAGGACAGTGTGAGATGTGTGACTACTGGAGGACAGTGTGAGACGTGTAACTACTGGAGGACAGTGTGAGATGTGTGACTACTGGAGGACAGTGTGAGATGTGTGACTACTGGAGGACAGTGTGAGACGTGTAACTACTGGAGGACAGTGTGAGATGTGTGACTACAGGAGGACAGTGTGAGATGTAGTGTGAGATGTGTGACTACTGGAGGACAGTGTGAGATGTAGTGTGAGATGTGTGACTACTGGAGGACAGTGTGAGATGTGTGACTACTGGAGGACAGTGTGAGACGTGTGACTACTGGAGGACAGTGTGAGATGTGTGACTACTGGAGGACAGTGTGAGATGTAGTGTGAGATGTGTGACTACTGGAGGACAGTGTGAGATGTTTGACTACTGGAGGACAGTGTGAGACGTGTGACTACTGGAGGACAGTGTGAGACGTGTGACTACTGGAGGACAGTGTGAGACGTGTAACTACTGGAGGACAGTGTGAGATGTGTAACTACTGGAGGACAGTGTGAGATGTGTAACTACTGGAGGACAGTGTGAGATGTATAACTACTGGAGGACAGTGTGAGATGTGTGACTACTGGAGGACAGTGTGAGACGTGTAACTACTGGAGGACAGTGCGAGATGTGTGACTACTCGAGGACAGTGTGAGATGTAGTGTGAGATGTGTAACTACTGGAGGACAGTGTGAGACGTGTAACTACTGGAGGACAGTGTGAGATGTATAACTACTGGAGGACAGTGTGAGATGTGTGACTACTGGAGGACAGTGTGAGATGTGTGACTACTGGAGGACAGTGTGAGATGTGTGACTACTGGAGGACAGTGTGAGATGTGTGACTACTGGAGGACAGTGTGAGATGTGTGACTACTGGAGGACAGTGTGAGATGTGTAACTACTGGAGGACAGTGTGAGATGTGTAACTACTGGAGGACAGTGTGAGATGTATAACTACTGGAGGACAGTGTGAGATGTGTAACTACTGGAGGACAGTGTGAGATGTATAACTACTGGAGGACAGTGTGAGATGTGTAACTACTGGAGGACAGTGTGAGATGTATAACTACTGGAGGACAGTGTGAGATGTGTAACTACTGGAGGACAGTGTGAGATGTATAACTACTGGAGGACAGTGTGAGATGTGTGACTACTGGAGGACAGTGTGAGATGTGTGACTACTGGAGGACAGTGTGAGATGTGTGACTACTGGAGGACAGTGTGAGATGTGTGACTACTGGAGGACAGTGTGAGATGTGTGACTACTGGAGGACAGTGTGAGATGTGTGACTACTGGAGGACAGTGTGAGATGTGTGACTACTGGAGGACAGTGTGAGATGTGTGACTACTGGAGGACAGTGTGAGATGTGTGACTACTGGAGGACAGTGTGAGATGTGTGACTACTGGAGGACAGTGTGAGATGTGTGACTACTGGAGGACAGTGTGAGATGTGTAACTACTGGAGGACAGTGTGAGATGTGTAACTACTGGAGGACAGTGTGAGATGTATAACTACTGGAGGACAGTGTGAGATGTGTGACTACTGGAGGACAGCGTGAGACGTGTGACTAGTGGAGGACAGCATGAGACGTGTGACTACTGGAGGACAGCGTGAGACGTGTAACTACTGGAGGACAGTGTGAGACGTGTAACTACTGGAGGACAGTGTAAGACGCGTGACTACTGGAGGACAGTGTGAGACGTGTAACTACTGGAGGACAGTGTGAGATGTGTAACTACTGGAGGACAGTGTGAGATGTGTGACTACTGGAGGACAGTGTGAGATGTGTAACTACTGGAGGACAGCGTGAGATGTATAACTACTGGAGGACAGTGTGAGATGTGTGACTACTGGAGGACAGTGTGAGATGTGTGACTACTGGAGGACAGTGTGAGATGTATAACTACTGGAGGACAGCGTGAGATGTGTGACTACTGGAGGACAGTGTGAGATGTGTAACTACTGGAGGACAGTGTGAGATGTGTAACTACTGGAGGACAGTGTGAGATGTGTGACTACTGGAGGACAGTGTGAGATGTGTGACTACTGGAGGACAGTGTGAGATGTGTGACTACTGGAGGACAGTGTGAGATGTGTGACTACTGGAGGACAGTGTGAGACGTGTAACTACTGGAGGACAGTGTGAGATGTGTGACTACTGGAGGACAGTGTGAGATGTGTAACTACTGGAGGACAGTGTGAGATGTGTGACTACTGGAGGACAGTGTGAGATGTGTAACTACTGGAGGACAGCGTGAGATGTATAACTACTGGAGGACAGTGTGAGATGTGTGACTACTGGAGGACAGTGTGAGATGTGTGACTACTGGAGGACAGTGTGAGATGTATAACTACTGGAGGACAGCGTGAGATGTGTGACTACTGGAGGACAGTGTGAGATGTGTAACTACTGGAGGACAGTGTGAGATGTGTAACTACTGGAGGACAGTGTGAGATGTGTGACTACTGGAGGACAGTGTGAGATGTGTGACTACTGGAGGACAGTGTGAGATGTGTGACTACTGGAGGACAGTGTGAGATGTGTGACTACTGGAGGACAGTGTGAGACGTGTAACTACTGGAGGACAGTGTGAGATGTGTGACTACTGGAGGACAGTGTGAGACGTGTAACTACTGGAGGACAGCGTGAGATGTATAACTACTGGAGGACAGTGTGAGATGTGTGACTACTGGAGGACAGTGTGAGATGTGTGACTACTGGAGGACAGTGTGAGATGTATAACTACTGGAGGACAGCGTGAGATGTGTGACTACTGGAGGACAGTGTGAGATGTGTAACTACTGGAGGACAGTGTGAGATGTGTAACTACTGGAGGACAGTGTGAGATGTGTGACTACTGGAGGACAGTGTGAGATGTGTGACTACTGGAGGACAGTGTGAGATGTGTGACTACTGGAGGACAGTGTGAGATGTGTGACTACTGGAGGACAGTGTGAGACGTGTAACTACTGGAGGACAGTGTGAGATGTGTGACTACTGGAGGACAGTGTGAGATGTGTAACTACTGGAGGACAGTGTGAGATGTGTGACTACTGGAGGACAGTGTGAGATGTGTAACTACTGGAGGACAGTGTGAGATGTGTGACTACTGGAGGACAGTGTGAGATGTGTGACTACTGGAGGACAGTGTGAGATGTATAACTACTGGAGGACAGCGTGAGATGTGTGACTACTGGAGGACAGTGTGAGATGTGTAACTACTGGAGGACAGTGTGAGATGTGTGACTACTGGAGGACAGTGTGAGATGTGTGACTACTGGAGGACAGTGTGAGATGTGTGACTACTGGAGGACAGTGTGAGATGTGTGACTACTGGAGGACAGTGTGAGATGTGTGACTACTGGAGGACAGTGTGAGACGTGTAACTACTGGAGGACAGTGTGAGATGTGTGACTACTGGAGGACAGTGTGAGATGTGTAACTACTGGAGGACAGTGTGAGATGTGTAACTACTGGAGGACAGTGTGAGATGTGTGACTACTGGAGGACAGTGTGAGATGTGTAACTACTGGAGGACAGTGTGAGATGTGAACTCTGGAGGACAGTGTGAGATGTGTAACTACTGGAGGACAGTGTGAGATGTGTAACTACTGGAGGACAGTGTGAGATGTGTAACTACTGGAGGACAGTGTGAGATGTGTAACTACTGGAGGACAGTGTGAGATGTGTAACTACTGGAGGACAGTGTGAGACGTGTGACTACTGGAGGACAGTGTGAGATGTGTAACTACTGGAGGACAGTGTGAGATGTGTAACTACTGGAGGACAGTGTGAGATGTGTGACTACTGGAGGACAGTGTGAGATGTGTGACTACTGGAGGACAGTGTGAGACGTGTGACTACTGGAGGACAGTGTGAGACGTGTGACTACTGGAGGACAGTGTGAGACGTGTGACTACTGGAGGACAGTGTGAGACGTGTGACTACTGGAGGACAGTGTGAGACGTGTGACTACTGGAGGACAGTGTGAGATGTGTGACTACTGGAGGACAGTGTGAGACGTGTGACTACTGGAGGACAGTGTGGAAAGCAATAACAATTGTCCAGACCTTGAAAATGGCGTCCAGATCTTCCACTTCAAATGCCACATCCTTCACAGCGTCACCGTGCTTCACCAGATGCGACCCAATCTCTGGAGGACAATCCATCACATGGTTTTAACGCACAAAGTGACTTCCATTTCAATGATAGCAAAAACTCTATTGTAACAAACCACTACCTAATGCACGTAACTGATGAATAATGAGGACCTATGATAGCAAAAACTCTATTGTAACAAACCACTACCTAATGCACGTAACTGATGAATAATGAGGACCTATGACAGCAAAAACTCTATTGTAACAAACCACTACCTAATGCACGTAACTGATGAATAATGAGGACCTATGACAGCAAAAACTCTATTGTAACAAACCACTACCTAATGCACGTAACTGATGAATAATGAGGACCTATGACAGCAAAAACTCTATTGTAACAAACCACTACCTAATGCACGTAACTGATGAATAATGAGGACCTATGATAGCAAAAACTCTATTGTAACAAACCACTACCTAATGCACGTAACTGATGAATAATGAGGACCTATGATAGCAAAAACTCTATTGTAACAAACCACTACCTAATGCACGTAACTGATGAATAATGAGGACCTATGACAGCAAAAACTCTATTGTAACAAACCACTACCTAATGCACGTAACTGATGAATAATGAGGACCTATGACAGCAAAAACTCTATTGTAACAAACCACTACCTAATGCACGTAACTGATGAATAATGAGGACCTATGATTGCAAAAACTCTATTGTAACAAACCACTACCTAATGCACGTAACTGATGAATAATGAGGACCTATGACAGCAAAAACTCTATTGTAACAAACCACTACCTAATGCACGTAACTGATGAATAATGAGGACCTATGATTGCAAAAACTCTATTGTAACAAACCACTACCTAATGCACGTAACTGATCAATAATGAGGACCTATGACAGCAAAAACTCTATTGTAACAAACCACTACCTAATGCACGTAACTGATGAATAATGAGGACCTATGACAGCAAAAACTCTATTGTAACAAACAACTACTATATGCACCTAGCTGACAAATAATGAGGGCCCATCAGTGAACATGGTACTAGATAGTGGCAACGGAAAAGAATGGGAACGATTAAAGTCACGCACTGATCATGTAATGTAAAGGTGCGTTTGTGAAAATTTGCCAAAACACTAACTCATCAAGTCTGTCACATATGACTGTTTATGGGGAGTTATAGGTTAAGTTCAGTTTCACTGCTGGACATTTCACATTCACAACTGACAAACCACACATGGGCATAATTAATCTGGCCAACCGACTATAACCAGCAAACAATGGGAACAGATACAGAATGTGAAACCTGGAAAGTTTTCTACTAAGTATTTCTGTTTTCCCATGGTGTAGTTGCTATGTCCGCCAACCTGCTGTGTTACCTACCTTCAGGCACTGATGGCTCAAGCATGGATTGGAACACAAAGATGATCTGAAATTGGAAACAAAATGAATATATACACAGAAGTATAGAGTGTAGGCAAGGTGTGTGTGTGTGTGTGTGTGTGTGTGTGTGTGTGTGTGTGTGTGTGTGTGTGTGTGTGTGTGTGTGTGAAATCAGGTACAACCCACACTATAAAAAAAACAAAAACCAACAACAGATGGTCTGACCAGCCCAGTATGTTGTTTCCATTCAGCCAGGTGTTGCGGGGGTCGTTGTTGCGTGCCATGTATCGGGGAGGGAAAAACGCTTTGTACAATGTACATAGACAACAGCTGCTGACCGAATGGAAACAACTTGCAGGACGGTCATTCCATCTTGTTTTCAAATGGTTGGGATTGAGAGATCTGACTACTTCTTTATGATGTCATTCATAAAGGGCAAAAACTCCAAAATCATTTAAGCAATCAAAAATTGGTTTGAGGCTCTCCATAAAAATCTTGGTAAACAGTATTGGGAAACGCCAAGTTTTAGCTCACACTGTAAAGAATTTTCGGAGATGCACACACACGGCATTCTGTAGCACCATACGCGTCATAATGATGATGTAAGTTTCCCTACGTCATTGTCAGAGTTAGACTTGCATCACTGTCTCTACAGCGAAAGGCAGCGACGTTCTTTTGTACCACAAAAAACTTTCGACGTGAAAAAAATCAGCACCCCTCCCCCATGTCATACAATATCTAGCTTTCAGTGCAACTTACCAATATTTACCCAAAATACCAGCACATAAATGTTAACATGAGGATTCACCTGCAATGAGTGGTTTTGTCGACATGTACCACTTCTAGACTTTGTAGCTTCAGTACCACTGGTTACCTACCTTGTCCTGCCTGACCGCATGTGCTGCCACCTGTCTGCTGCCGGTTTCCAGGCCCTTGTACATGAAAGGTTCAAATCCCATCCGCACACAGTAGTGTGATGCTGCCTAGATAACAAAACACACACAGTAGTGTCATGCTGCCTAGATAACACACACAATAGTGTCATGCTGCCTAGATAACACACGCAGTAGTGTCATGCTGCCTAGATAACAAAACACACACAGTAGTGTCATGCTGCCTAGATAACACACACAATAGTGTCATGCTGCCTAGATAACACACGCAGTAGTGTCATGCTGCCTAGATAACACACACAATAGTGTCATGCTGCCTAGATAACACACACAATAGTGTCATGCTGCCTAGATAACACACACAATAGTGTCATGCTGCCTAGATAACACACACAATAGTGTCATGCTGCCTAGATAACACACACAGTAGTGTCATGCTGCCTAGATAACACACACAATAGTGTCATGCTGCCTAGATAACACACACAATAGTGTCATGCTGCCTAGATAACACACACAATAGTGTCATGCTGCCTAGATAACACACACAGTAGTGTCATGCTGCCTAGATAACACACACAGTAGTGTCATGCTGCCTAGATAACACACACAATAGTGTCATGCTGCCTAGATAACACACACAATAGTGTCATGCTGCCTAGATAACACACACAGTAGTGTCATGCTGCCTAGATAACACACACAGTAGTGTCATGCTGCCTAGATAACACACACAGTAGTGTCATGCTGCCTAGATAACACACACAATAGTGTCATGCTGCCTAGATAACACACACAATAGTGTCATGCTGCCTAGATAACACACACAGTAGTGTCATGCTGCCTAGATAACACACACAGTAGTGTCATGCTGCCTAGATAACACACACAATAGTGTCATGCTGCCTAGATAACAAAACACACAGTAGTGTCATGCTGCCTAGATAACAAAATACACACACACAGTAGTGTCATGCTGCCTAGACAACACACACAATAGTGTCATGCTGCCTAGATAACACACACAGCAGTGTCATGCTGCCTAGATAACAAAACACACACAGTAGTGTGATGCTGCCTAGATAACAAAACACACACAGTAGTGTGATGCTGCCTAGATAACAAAACACACACAGTAGTGTGATGCTGCCTAGATAACACACACAATAGTGTCATGCTGCCTAGATAACAAAACACACACACACAGTAGTGTCATGCTGCCTAGATAACACACACAATAGTGTCATGCTGCCTAGATAACAAAACACACACACACAATAGTGTCATGCTGCCTAGATAACACACACAATAGTGTCATGCTGCCTAGATAACACACACAGCAGTGTCATGCTGCCTAGATAACAAAACACACACAGTAGTGTGATGCTGCCTAGATTAGTAGATAACAAAACACACACACACAGTAGTGTCATGCTGCCTAGATAACACACACAATAGTGTCATGCTGCCTAGATAACACACACAATAGTGTCATGCTGCCTAGATAACACACACAGTAGTGTCATGCTGCCTAGATAACACACACAATAGTGTCATGCTGCCTAGATAACACACACAATAGTGTCATGCTGCCTAGATAACACACACAATAGTGTCATGCTGCCTAGATAACACACACAGTAGTGTCATGCTGCCTAGATAACACACACAATAGTGTCATGCTGCCTAGATAACACACACAATAGTGTCATGCTGCCTAGATAACACACACAGTAGTGTCATGCTGCCTAGATAACAAAACACACACACAGTAGTGTCATGCTGCCTAGATAACAAAACACGCACACACAGTAGTGTCATGCTGCCTAGATAACACACACAATAGTGTCATGCTGCCTAGATAACAAAACACACAGTAGTGTCATGCTGCCTAGATAACACACTCTCATAAAGCCAAGTATGGTGTCTCTGCTGTTTTTAATTCCTGGCAATATTAGTTTCCTCATGACAGTTTGTAAGGCCTTGACCTTGGGTCAATGCCAACATTAATGTTTCCCCAAAATAGCTTGCATGGCCTTGACCTTGACTAAAAGTTTTTGAATACAGATATGTCAATTAAGGTGTTGCCAATATCTATCATACTGCAGAGTTTGAAGCTTCTGGTTTTTCTAGATCCTGAGAAAATGCAAAGGTAAAATTTCCAAACTGACTGCTTTAATGACCTTGACCTACAGTAAGCTCCAAGTCTAACTGCAGATGTAAAAAGTGTACGATCGACATGTATATCTTAATTTCATTGTTGTGTTTTGTTTTGGAGAGAGAGAGAGACAGAGAGAGAGAATCCATGTACTAGAATGCCTGCTAGTGAGGCTGTCAGGCAAGTGAAAAAGTTATTCTGGTCATAACATGGTGTAAGTTTTGTAGTGGTGATGTCACATCCGCTTGTCATCCTGTCACAAGGTCAGTGGGCTGTGGAATTCTGCGTGCTGGCTTTTCCTCTGTACTGTTTTACATAATACATGATCTATGGAGGGGTGATGTCACATCAGCTTGTCATCCTGTCACACGGTCAGTGGGCTGTGGAATTCTGCGTGCTGGCTTTTCCTCTGTACTGTTTTACATAATACATGATCTATGGAGGGGTGATGTCACATCAGCTTGTCATCCTGTCACACGGTCAGTGGGCTGTGGAATTCTGCGTGCTGGCTTTTCCTCTGTACTGTTTTACATAATACATGCGTGCTGGCTTTTCCTCTGTACTGTTTTACATAATACATGATCACAAGGTCAGTGGGCTGTGGAATTCTGCGTGCTGGCTTTTCCTCTGTACTGTTTTACATAATACATGATCTATGGAGGGGTGATGTCACATCAGCTTGTCATCCTGTCACACGGTCAGTGGGCTGTGGAATTCTGCGTGCTGGCTTTTCCTCTGTACTGTTTTACATAATACATGATCTATGGAGGGGGTTGGAGAGTGCACCCAAATGTCACCTGCCAAGTGATTTATTTATTCACAACTCTTCACGTCCTCACCACTACATCAGTACATGCAGTCTGGTGGTTATGAAGCTAGCAGCTGCTGGTAAGCAAACTATCATGCAAAGGGTTTCCACAGTTGGACATTCAGAAATGTTTTTCTTATTTAGTGAACACACACACTCACAATCCACACACACTTTAACTAGTACAACCATGAGATTGTACTGTCCCAGTAATTCCAAGTGAGAAATGTTGAATGAACTGAGCAATCGTGTAGCAGCCATTTTGTTTGTAATTTGTTATTATCATTCATCTCATTTCCAATTACTACCAAGCAAGGTGTCAATAGCAATGCACACCACAATGGTTTGTTGTTAACTATAGATAGACTGTGTCTGAACTACAGTCTGTCTGTGTCTTGTTAATTGTTTTTTGGCAGCTGGTATGTGCATGGGACTGCCAAATTAGGCACAGGTTTGAAATTCTTAAAAGGAGGGGTTGAGCTACTCCATCCAAAAGCCCCTGATCTCGGGATAAATGGAGTCATGTGGGACGACGTGGCGTTATGTCATCACTGCACGATTTTTTAGCGAGGGAATTCCACATTTATGAACTGTAAATTAATTCTGTGAGTTTGTAGCTGTGTAGGGGCGTTCGCTCTCCATTCTTCCCCTTCCCCTGACGGTCGGGCAAACAGAACATCGCACAATTCCAACTTTAAAGTAATGTCACAATAACAACGTGGTTAGTAAAATTACCTGCTTCGCATTTCCAACCCAGAAAGTGACATGATCGAAGCAGACGAAGCGTCCGGATTCGGGCTGCAAACACACAGCGCAAAAACACGTAAGGTCACTGATAACGTACATTAAAATGGGTCACATAAAACAAACATGTTCGCCAGCTTATCTCCAGCTTCAAGGACAAACACACGCGACATTGGCTTGACAAAAACATGTTGACGGCATACGTACGGAATCCGTGTTTGAACAAATTACAAAGAATCTTACCTTCGGCCCTTTGTCTGTGTATGTCGTCTGCAAAGAAAAAGATACACATTCGTCATTGCTACCAACATGGATGAAACATGGTTTTGAAATCGGTAAATTTGATGAATTTTGTAAAACAAGCGCTCAGCTCACCATCTTCTTTTCGGCACGACGTAGCACACGCTGGACAGAAACCTGCCCGTACGGAGGGTTACTATTGGTAGGAGGTTCAACAATATTATCCAATCAGATGATGGCATTTGGTCACACCTCCCAAATCAAGCCAATGAGACGTAACTTCTCAATTGACCGTAGGGACTGGCAGTGGAAGGGAAATAACCTTTGTTCCTATTTGGCCAAAAAACAGTCTGTGTTATGTCCCATGGTTGTGGACTGACGTACATGAATTGTAATGTCTAAGTTCGGGGAACACTCCGGATTCAACATTCAGTTACTGAGTTGGGCCGAATACTCGGTCATGAAAACGGCTGTGGTGAAATTTTGGCACAATGATTTTTTTGGTTTTTTTCCTTATTCTTTTCACCGGAAAGCCACCGGACAATTTAAAACAGAAGTTTATACTTTTTACATTTTTGTTCGGTATTAGCAACCACGGAAAATACAGGATACATGTATCACTGAGTCCAGAAGCTACAGACATCGTTTTTGTGTAGTGACTTTAACCGGATTATCTAATGTGGTGTCCGTTCCTTGTTTCGGCTCTGAGCCTGAGCCTGTAGGCCCGCTGGCGTTGTCCCGCGTTGTCCGGTGTTCGTTATCACTTTCCCACTAACTAACCTCGGTATTCTGTAAACAACAACAACAACAACAACAACTTGTGACAAACCGCCCTAGCTATTTCAAGTGGAAGCTTAATGAGGTGCTGTACTAGTGTGTTGGTCTCAGTAGTGTCCGGCTCGAGACAAGACTGACGGGATGAAAGGCTCCACTGGTACACTCTGTCTCACTCACCGACGGCTGCTGAGTTGACATGGACACGTAATGAAAATCCAAATATTTGGCTGGTTTACACTGAGTAATCGACAAGCGGCAACCCGGCCGTTGGTCAAAACCAAACCGGCCAACAAATGCAACTCAGTGACTGACACCGGCCTGATCAGTCAGAACCGGCCAACCAATCAACAATACCTACTGAACTGGACAAGCACGGCGCCAGAATGACCCTGAACCCTGAACCTAGCCGCCGTCACTCAACCTGCCTAGTTATTCCCCGACGGAAACTTACTACGGATGTGTGAGGGTCGGAACTTGCTGACACAGTCCGTTTTACGCTGGAGGTGGCATGTATGTAACTGGTCAGTAGTGCCTTGAAGTTTGACCGGGACCGTGACCAGTGATGTAGCTTTCACAACCACGACTCATTGTCGCGCGACCCCGGTCACAGGTTTTCTGTCTTCAGTTGTAATGACGAGATGCACACTGACATTCGACGCTCTAGTACTGACCAGTTCACTTACACTCAGTCATTAGTTACTGATCCAGGGTAATCTTAAAGAATAGTATACGAAATTCTGGGAGCTATTTGCACGCACGTTAGATGTGTGTCTCTGCTCTGTGTCAGTGTACACGATGAATCAACGGCGAAGCACATTCATTCATTCACAGGCCCTTTAATAATAATAATAATAATAAATTGCTTTTATATAGCGCAGTATCCCAGCAGATGCTGGCTCAGAGCGCTCTACAATTACAATTACACACACACACACAGAGGAAAAGACACACACACACACACACACACACACACACACACACACACACACACATCACTTTCATAAAATACAGCTGGGATCACGGTAAGATGAGCTGACCCTTTCCGTGTCGCCTGCTTACCGGAGAAACGACACTCGGATCAGAAATCAAAATGGCGGGGAAATGACTGCTCGGCTGCGGTCGGCAGTCATTTCAGGATATTTTGTGCATGTTTGTGGGGAAGGAGAGGCCAAAGTAAACAGGTCAGAGTGTCTAACATCTCTTTGCATCGAGCAGAACTGAAAGCACCCGAAAAAGTGCATGCAAATAGCCCCCAGAATTTCGTATACTATTCTTCAAGATTACCCTGATCCAGTTACTCTCGGTATGACTGGATGGTCAGTTTCATGAAGTGTGTGTGTGTGTGTGTGTGTGCTGGGTTGGGATGGGAAGAAGGGTAGTGAGGCCAAAGAGCAAGCCAGTTTAAGGGAGACAACCAGAACACCAACCGCAAGTAGAGTGCGCACACAGTTGTGCAGTTGTGTCCCTTCACCTGTGTTTGGTTTGAGTGTAACTGTTCATGTAGCGAGCGATTGTTTGATTGACTGATATGGCCAATTGAATACACACCCAGCCAATCACCATTCTGATCTGTGGCCGACCATCTTGTTGTTGTGTCTGGGAAACGCAATGTCGCCTTCATCACGTGACTAGTTGCCCACTCAGTGTCAGTACACTCGTCCCGGACTCAGTGAAAAGCCACCTTTTACAGCAGCGGACCGAGGGTATGCGTACACACGTAACAGGACCAACTGGGAGCCAAGTTAGAAACGCCCCGGGTAGGACAGACAAACCGTGACAACTGAGAAGCCTGGTTTCATCATGTTCCAATGCCCGTTTTTATCAAGTCGTGATACAAGGCTGGGTGCCGTCTCACGGTTTCTACTGTTCCGATCAATGCAAACGTGTAACACTGATCAGTAAAGTATATTTTATCAGCAACGGTGTTAGCTGGAACTAACAACAGTTTGGCGAGAGTTAACTGGTATTTATGAGTGAGGGTGTTTACTGGTACATATACGTGTATTACATACGTACATCATGTGAGCACGAGCCTGGGTTTCAAACTCCGCGTACAGTCACTGACCAGTCAGGTATCGCTGGCGACACTGTACGCAGCCGGTCTACGGGATTTGAGTATATCGCCAAAACTGTATGGTGTCCAGCGATCCGTCATTTTGGCACCAGTGTAGCGCCTGACAATGAGGAGTCTGAGTTTATGAAAACAACAACCACCACAACAACAACTACAACAATCAGAATCACAATCCATACTGATATCAACGCCAAAAGTGATATCTGCCAGACTCGGTTCAGTATAATTATGAGAAATCAGTCATCATGTAGGGGGAAGTACGTGTCGACAGTCCTACGTGTCGATAGTCCTACGTGTCGACAGTCCTACGTGTCGATAGTCCTACGTGTCGATAGCCCTACGTGTCGATAGTCCTACGTGTCGATCTGGGACAGGCTACCTCCAATCCGGTAGTGGGGCGACCATCCCCAACCCAGCGGGTCCCCGGGTGGCGGATAGGGGGATGGCCCTTAGATATAAGGGTTAACTGCGAAATAAGTCAGGCTTGCCCGGTCGAATAAGCAGTCCTGGACCAACTGGCTCTAGCCTCAGGGTGGGACCCCTGGTTAAACAATCCCCCCTGTGCTCCCAGGGTAGGACGTATGGGCCAAGAGATAAAGGTGGGGTAACCCTGAAAGAAACCCAGGAGGCTGAAGTCGGCAGCACTGAGCGAAAAGCGCCTCCTAACAGATCACGGTGCTACGCAACACGCTACATGATCACACTGGCAAACCGAGAAGACCGATGTGGCGCTCGCCCTGTGAAGTCCCGCCAGGCAGGTGCTATTTTTTTTTATCCCAGCGACCGCAAAGAAGAAAAGAAGACGTGTCGATAGCCCTACGTGTCAACAGTCCCACGTGTCACTAGTCCTACGTGTCGAATCCTGGCTGGGGCCAAATATTTGTGCTGGCTTTTTCATCGTTGCCCAGTCTATGATATCACCCGTATGTGGTGGAAAAGTTCGTTAAACCCCCAAACACCCACCCCACGTGTCGCTAGTCCTACGTGTCAACAGTCCTACGTGTCGATAGTTCTACGTGTCGCTGGTTCTACGTGTCGATAGTTCTATGTGTCGATAGTTCTACGTGTCGATACTTCTACGTGTCGCTAGTCGTACATGTCGCCAGTCCTACGTGTCGCTAGTCCTACGTGTCGCTAGTTCTATGTGTCGATAGTTCTACGTGTCGATAGTCCTACGTGTCGATACTTCAACGTGTCGCTGGTCCTACGTGTCGATAGTCCTACGTGTCGACAGTCCTACGTGTCCATAGTCCCACTTGTTCAAAGTCCTACGTGTCGCTAGTCCTACGTGTCGCTAGTCCTACGTGTCGCTAGTTCTAAGTGTCGCTGGTCGTACGTGTCGATAGTCCTACGTCTCCACAGTCCTACGTGTCCATAGTCCCACTTGTTCAAAGTCCTACGTGTCGTTAGTCCTACGTGTCGCTAGTCCTACATGTCGCTAGTCCTACGTGTCACTAGTCCTACGTGTCGCTGGTCCTACGTGTCGCTAGTTCTACGTGTCGCTAGTTCTAAGTGTCGATAGTCCTACGTGTCGATACTTCTACGAGCGCAGGCCGGACTATTAAAAAATCACGGATCAGTCAGTCGTCGGATTCAGTATCGACACGTGACAGTAGGACTTTTTACAGAGACTTGTCTATAGAGACGCCCCCGGGGAAGTTTAGGAAAACTGATAACCTCAGTCACGTGACCTACGTAAATATCATCTCTGTGTCGTCTTTAGAATTGTTTTGACAGGCAACAGGTAATGCCTCAGACAGTAACAGCCGACGGAGGCGACAGGTAATAAGGAAAAGGTAGCAGGAAACAGGTAAATCGTGACCGGCACTCGGAGCCGTGATCAAAAGTGTTTCCGTAAGGGAAATAAACATCTACATAACTCCACATACGCCATTCTCTTGACCTAAGTTCACTTTCGGTGCAGCTTCGCGGGGAATTCCCCTCCAACCCCCATCCCCCTCTTAGCCCCAAACCCCTCACTCCGGCTTTTAGTTTTAACCTTCTCTCTGCCTCGTCTTGGTTTTTCGCTGACACATGTCCATCATTATTTGGAAAGTCCCGATGACTGTCATCGTTCAGATCTGCTCACGCGTGCATTGAGTGTGAAATACAGTGGCACGCCTACACACCGGCAGCGTGGGCTGAATGTATGTAAACAGTGACAGGCGCTCGACTCGCAAGTATGCGGACAAAGTGTCAATAGCCTGAGTGAGGGAGGGCGGGGTCAGGAAGGTGCAAGGTCAATGGAAACTACCGATTTGTGCCACGCAACTGTCACAGTCCTGTCCACGTGTACACACTATAGGTGGCTGTTCCATGTACTGGGTGGGTGGGTGGGGGTTTAACGTCCTTTTCCACCACATAGAGTGATATCAAAGACGGGGCAACGATGAAAAAGCCAGCACAAATATTTGGCCCCAGCCGGGATCGAACTCACGACCCGAGCATTAGAAGTCCAACGCTCTACCATTCGACCACCCCGGCTCCCCTGTTCCATCTACTGACTGCACTCCCCGGCGACACTTGTCGACTAGCAACCTTACGATGCAGTCTCAGAAGTATTCGCGCCCCGTGCAAATGGAGAGCACCGGTGTCGTAATAATCACAAATGTTGTTGTTCAGACGTGACTGTTTAAAGTAGTGTGCAAATAACGACTTTTTTTTTTTTTTGATAATCACAGTTAAAACGAAATAATTGTCGCGTTTGTCTGTTTGTTTTTTACGGACCATGGTAGGTGTAGTTATAGTTAGCTACTATTCTACAAGTACCAGGTGTCCCCGTCTGTCAGTGAGAGTGCTGACACGTTCATCTTGACGCTCACCGAGTCACGAGCCGAGGACCGGCGACAATAACTAATGATTATTCAATATCCAATATCATATTCCTGAACGCACGATACAACATGTTATATTACATTCTCTACAGCTTTCGTAATAATCGTTTCCTTTTGCATTCAGAACAGCGTGACAGTGACATACATTCAATATCCCGCCGGTCATACAAACAGTATTGTTATCAGTCAGGGTGACGTCAGTACTAACTGGGTCACTGACAAGCGGGGGTGTCGGGTATTTCTACATTGCTGCTGCCTGACAGACACACGAAATATGTGGCCATTACCTACCCGGAGTGGAAAGTGGGTCAAAACATTGTAATCTAATCCTATATAATCCCTTCAGTTCTATACGGCGCTTAGCGTGTGTTACCGCATACCGCACAGCGCCGCCACCCCGGCGTGACCGCCTCCTTTGTTAATGACAGTTCAAGTCACGGTGAATCTCCTTCACACACAATGGTGAAGGAAGTACGTTCTATAAATACGTTCTTATTCAGTCACGTCGGAGTTTCCCACCGCCGGCGGCAATAGTTGACTTCTATCACTATCTGTAGCGCCAATAGTTGTTTTTTTTTTATACACCTTTCGCCAGTGCAAACTTTCAGTGAGTTAAATGAGTGCTTTACCTCCGAAAATAGTAATGAAACAGTGAGCGAAAGTGTGAGTTATGCATTTCCATAACCCACGGTCAGTGGCCTGGAAATGGAGATTTCTGACCTTCTGCTAAAAACGCTGAAGATGGATGAAAAATGAGGTGATGTTGACTGCATTTGGAAAGACAAAGCACAGAACAGCAACAAAAAAAACAAAACAAAAAAAAAACACCTCCGCCTGGAAACGTATAAACAAGACATATAAACATCGCCACAAAACGCCGCCAAGGAGACGAGTCGAGCACACGCGAGACTGAACCTAGCGGACGTAAAGACCAACACAAATTTTACAAGGCAACACACGAGCAGACGAACTACTGTTTCTCTGCCTACCGTGAAGAAAATTGGAAGATATGGCCTTCACGATGTGTACCAAACGAAACTTGACAGACACTTCGCCGCAGTACATGTCGAATGTGTTTGAATCTGCCCACGCGTACACTTTTCGCCCCCTTTCGCTACGGAGGCTTACGCTAGCAGCCACTTCTACACCGAAACATGAATTTAGCGCAAGAATCAGGCCACGCAGATAGTAAACTTTGAAATTATTCTTTCATTGTTGAATTTACTGTGATGGCAATTTGTTGCAACAGTGTCATCTTCACATTTAACGTTGTTCGTCAAACTCGTAAAACAAGACAGCATACAGTGGTTTTGAATGGAACTACTTCTTTTCTCGGTCTCGGTGGAAATGGTCTATGTAAAAAGGTCTGTGAAAAATGAGCACTTGGATCACTAGATTGGATTTTCCAAGAGAAAAGAAAATGCCCGTGGTATAAACAGCTTACATGATTAGTTCTCGTGGTTTACGGCGAAAGACTAACCCCTCGATGGTTCGATTGTTTGAGTAGCTACCTCACCGGAGGCTCGATAGCTACACAAACAATCGAACCATCTCGGGGTTAGTCTTTCGCCGTAAACCACTCGAACTAATCATGTAAGCTCCATAGATCTATAGTGGCAAAGTATGGCAGCTTACTCAGCACGTACAGACAGATGAAGATCTGTGTCAAGTGGCCGATCACTGGGTTTCCCCAATCACGTGTCACCCTGACTTCCTTAAGCTAGTATAGACTACGTGTACAACATATCTACCCGACAATCACACACTCTCATCTTTATCACGCTGCACTCTGTCATGGTTGAGGAATTTGAGACCTCACTCAGTCAACAACCAGCATTAGTACGAGCAGTGATCAAATGAGGTCACCAGGGGACCAATGGCTGCTACTGACCTAGAAATCAGTGATAATAAAACAACACTGGGTCCTTGGATTCCGCTTGTGTAGGGGCCGGGTGGTCACTAATGTAGGGGCCGGGTGGTCACTAATGTAGGGGCCGGGTGGTCACTAATGTAGGGGCCGGGTGGTCACTAAGGTCTCAACTGTCTTGTCACGTATAGTCATCACTTGGTACATTGTCCTGGCTACATACAGACTGACCTGACTAACACACACACACACACACACACACACACACACACGCCAGCACCGACTGGAATCGGTCAGCGGCGGAAAGAAGTACATGTATTGAAACTTGCTACATGATGATATGTATTGGTATTTGCTACATGGTGATATGTATTGGTATTTGCTACATGGTGATATGTATTGGTATTTGCTACATGATGATATGTATTGGTATTTGCTACATGATGATATGTATTGAAACTTGCTACATGGTGATATGACACCCGTGCTGAGGGTTATATCGGAGATGACGCACCATGCCTTGACCAGTTACTGATGCTGGATAAACTACGACAAAACTTCCATGATAATGTTTATAATAATGCATGGTTCTGGATACTCCACTGCCCCAGTGACCTGGCCTGGAATGCTGGCTTCAACACGCCGAGAGTCACGCCATTCTGCCAACAGTCCCCAGCGTGGGAGGGACAGCAATGAGGAAACGGTGAGCGGGGCGTCTTGTGCCCCCCTCCCTTCCCCTGGGGAGAAGGCGGGGGGGGGGGGGGGGCGTTGATAACATTGACAGAGTGCAAAGTTATGTCCCCCGCCTACTGATGTCCTGGACAGGGTAAAACACAAACAGCTAGGGACTCGGGTAGACTACAGTGTTGCTAGTGTCCGTGTGTGGATATTTCCGTCTGTAGGTAGATGCCAATAAAACATGACAGTCAAGGCTGAGTCAGAGCAGATAAAGTGTTTTACAGCCGGTGTACGGATATTTCCGTCTGTAGGCAGACGTCATGAAAACTGTCACGACTAAAGCTTTATTTCATGAGTTGTAGTCCGTGTCTGGACATTTCCGTGTGATGCTGGATGCCATCTGTCCAGTGCGGCCATGTCGGAACGAAAGGTAGCGGAACTTGAAGAGATAATTTGTTCACACACACACACACACACACACACACACACACACACAGAGAGAGAGAGAGAGAGAGAGAGAGAGAGAGAGAGAGAGAGAGAGAGAGAGTCTGATAATTGTATTAAGGGTTTATTTCATTCAAAGAAGCGTCAGGCTATGAGACAGTATAATGATTCATGTTCAAACTTACAAAACAATGTAATACTGGGGTCAATGTGACCTACAACTATTAACTGAAGACATCAATATCTGCTGAGTTATTTTTAGCGGTACATGGTACCCACTTCACCATACGTCTTACCCTATGACGTCATTGGAGTAAGAGACGTGTTTCTTCACGGTTTCTTCACGTGGTGTGTGTTCAAGTTCAACTTGGACACGACATCATTATGCAGAGTGCACGGCACCTACAATCCTAGTTTCACATTTAAACACCCAACAACACAACAATACAACGAATCAGATAACAAAATTTTGCTGAAAACAGTTTGGCGACAACGTGACGTCACAGTGCTGACATAATTCCATTCGTACTATGACGTGATTCACTGTATCTACTGGGGTCCCATTCACTTGGTGTATTGTACAACAGTTCATGGGCTGTAAGAAGTTCACACACTGCAAATAACTAGTGGTGCAGTTTGAAGGACGGCACTCAGTACAATAATTTACATATGTGCGCAGTGACGTCACGTTTACAGCAGCTTCTGTTGTGGGCCTGAACAGAACATCACAGTGACGTCATGTTTAAAGCAGCTTCTGTTGTGGGCCTGAACAGAACGTCACAGTGACGTCATGTGTAGAGCAGCTTCTGCTGTGGGCCTGAACAGAACGTCACAGTGACGTCATGTTTAGAGCAGCTTCTGCTGTGGGCCTGAACAGACTCGTCATGGTACAGTGATTTTCATCACTGTGACCATGCCTGTGCTTCAACAAAATGTCACAGCGACGCTCATATCAATCCCTGGGCTTCAACAATTTTCCCTTAGTGACATTCACGACAATTGTTAGATTCAGCAAGACTTCTGGCACTTACTACAGTTCTTAGGCTTCGACAAGATTCCACAGTGACATTTACCACATTGACGTGTACCACAGTGACGTGACGTCAGTTGACTACAGTGGCTGGGCTTGAACAACATGTCCCGCCGCTGCACACACACAAGCCACCGCCACATGACGCTGTATCTGCTCGTAACGCTGCATCCCGTGAACACAGCCGGCAGGACGGAGAAGTGTGATGTTGGTCTTGACAGGCTGACAACCATAGGCAGAATGACCCCGACATTCAGGACACTTACACACAGCCTGTACAACACACACACACACACACACACACACACACACACACACACACACACACACACACACATCATCATCATCATCATCATCATCATCGTCATCATCATCATCATTGTCATCATCATCTCTGTAGATTCTTTGACTGACTCATCAAGGTGCATAATAGCACAGTTAATTACAGTAAACACTTTCTGTTACTACTACTACTACAACAACTATTATCACTATAACAACAACTCCTACTGCTAGAACAACAACTACTACAACAACTACTACAACTACAAAAACAGCTACTACTGCTAGAACAGCAACTACTACAACAACTACTACTACATGTACTACTTCAACTACTGCTACTGCTGCTGCTTCTACTACTATAAGCCAACCGATAAGCAGCTCCGTGTTGACGTCCATTTAAAAGTTATTGAGTGAACTAAATTATGTGGATGGAGTGTAATACTATGTATTATTTTTGTTAACTCGCTACTGACGTCAGACGGGGGTGAGGATCCAGGCGGAAACTGGCTGTACACTGACGTCACGTGCAAACTTGCCCTACTTTGAACACCACTACATCATTATCTATCTATCTCTCTATCTCTCTATCTATCTATCTCTCTATCTCTCTATCTATCTCTCTATCTCTCTATCTATCTCTCTATCTATCTATCTATCTATCTATCTATCTATCTATGTGTCTGCAATACACATTGTTATCATTATCATGCGTGCTTACCTCCCTGTAGGAGGAAGGGACGTAACCATGTGGGAGTTGTCTGACCACGGTGTAGAAGGGACAGAGCGAGTTATGACGTACATCTTGACGCCCGGCACTGCCACCCGTGCCCACTCTCAGCGGACCGGTAGGACACGCAGTGCTCTCCCCTTCCTCTAGGACGGGCAACGAGGGACGGTTGTCATGGTAACCGCTCGGTACCAAGATGGCGCTGCCGTCAGTTGCTGGACGGAGGAACGTACTGTCCTGTAATATAATATAATATAATATAATATAATATAATATAATATAATATAATATAATATACCCACGGACATGCAAACAAAAATATGAAGACAGACAGACATAACTATGCAGGCAGACAGCAGACATAGATGAGTGAGTGAGAGAGTGAGTATTAAGTGCTGAACACCACGCAAGCAACAAAGACTAAGTGGCAGTTAAGCAAGGTCTTCTCCGTCAGGTCATTAAACAAATAAACAGGTATTGCTTAAAACAAGATGTAACTAAAAATTAATAAATCTATCTGGTTTCAATGAGATGAGAGACTCATTTTAGCTCTTGAACTCCCAGAGTTATGAAAAAAACACCTCCCCCCAAAAACCAACACATAGAAGGTAAGTCAAAGAGAGCCCATACTGTTTATATCTATATACTGTTTATATCTATATACTGTTTATATCTATATACACGTGTCTATATAACATAAAATAAATTGAATTTTTAATTCGACTCCTTCAAGAAACTGATAGACAAAAATACACACATACAGACAGATAGACAGACATAAATACACACATACTGACAGAGATAAATACACACATTCACACATACAGACAGACATAAATACACACATGCAAACAGACAGACAAAGCAAGTAAGTAAGATGTTGTGCACGACAGACAATGAAGAGGAGGTCACGGCAGGCGAACTCTGCTAGAATCCTGCCACTTAGTTTATCTCTCGCGCTGCGGGCGGCCGGTGCCATGCCTTGCATTCCAAAGGGGCCAGCTGGTGCCAGCAGAAACTAGGCCTTCTTTATTCATACTGTGCTGGCGCTTGAATGTGGTCATTTTCTCCTTCTTTCTAATCCCTCTGGATGCGGTGTGGAAGTTTTGTTGTGTTTGAAATTTACATGAAGTGATAGGTGGTTGTTTCCTCTGTTGCCTCCACTTGTTTTTTTAGACAGGACGTGGGTGTGTGGATTTTCTATCGGCAGAAGTATGCGATAGGTGCATACAATATGGAAAGTACCAACGAACACACTGAGTCAACACATACAGCTAAACTGAACGCTTTGTGTCGTCTGTGTGGTGACAGAGTTACAGGAAAGAAAGTGAAGGATGTAAATGTTAAACTTTGTACCAGTTTTTCTGCAGACATTTTACACTTTTATGGACTAAACCTGGCAGAAGATATTGAAAACAAACATCATAGTTCCAAATCGTTATGTTTGAAGTGCTATGCAAGGCTTACCGCGCTCAAGAAGTCCCCTGAACCATCAGAAACAGTATTACAAAGCGCTGAAAGAAAACACTGAAGTAGAGGATGAACTGTGCAACTGAGGAACTAAACAGTGATAACAGTGCAGCACTGACCTGACCGTTCATCTTCCACCCACCCACCCACCCACCCACCCACCCACCCATCCTTTCTGCCACATTCCTGAGTTTGCTGCTGAAAATGTGTTTTTATTTCCTTTGTTGTCTATTGACTGACTGCTGCTTGTGGATAGTAACACTTTCCGAAACACTACAAGTGCATAAGCTAACATTTTTTGTGTTCAAACACTGACGTTTTGAAACGATACGTGGATACTGTTTGATACAAACTGGATTACCAGTGCTCCGAGCCAAGGGATATTAATACGCTTCTGGCAAGTGACAGGTTAGTCGTCCTGAATTTTGTGCTTGACTGTGTAAAACTACTCATATGCATCTTCCCGTATATATAAATTTGAAACTATAGAAAACTTCCTAAGACGCTGTAGCACAAGTTAAAAACAGTCAAATTTACGATGCATGTGTACTGTTTGTCAGTCTGCATGTTCTTTACTAACGAACAGCACTCTCCAGTCAGTTGCTGCATAGGGCATGTTTGGTATGAAAACAGAGCTTGATTTCTTCACTATTCAACTATGTCCATGAAAGCATGAAATTACACATGTGTGTTGCCGAACAAGGCACGGAAAAGAACAACTCAAAATGTACAAACTCTCTGTAGCTTTCTGCCGGTACTGCTGACAGGTGTAGCGACTGGCTTGATAACGCGGCAGAGTTCTACTCTCTCAGGGCCTATTCAGCGCTTTCAGGCATGCCGCACTGGGAAGGGCTGTTTATTTATGGCTGGCAGGCAGCGCTGCCCTCTTTTTGACCTAGGCCGCTGTTACACAATGACCTGTGTAACCTAGCCGGGTCGTGACCACTAAGCCGAGTCGTGACCGCCAGGGCTGGCATTTATGTTGATTTGACAGGCAAGGTAGGAATAGCAGGGCGTCACATGTATACCTAGATTAATCTCGCTTAGGCTATGTGGTCAGTCTAAATTGATGACCGGATTAAGTGATTACTTTGACCGATGGACGGATTGGCAGTTCGTGAGGGCTCGCGGACTGCCGAGACCTATATATGGGGGGACACCACAAGAGGAGAGAGAGAGCAGGGACACACTCAGAACGACTCGGAGTCCACACAGAGACCAGCAGAAACCTATGTCGGACTGAACCACCAAGACAAGACTCTTCGGCGAATAGCGCTGGGGAGTACTAGGCTGCTGTGTCATGTTGTTAGGACATTGTATTAACGAAAAATTCTAGACTATCACAATTAAAGGTGGATGCCACGGCCGGTTTTTAGGCCACCTCCAAAAAGATAGTGGCACCACTACGAAAAGAGTACCATTCTTGGTGTGTGATCATTTCTGTCGGTCGACTGCGTGCGTCTGTGTTGTACTGTAACACCGCTCCAACTAAAGAGTCGGCTTTGCACAGCCGTGAGGTGTGTGTGTGTGTGTGTGTGTGTGTGTGTGTGTTGGGGGGGGGGGGGGGGGGAGAAAAACTCAGAAAAAGACGCTGTTTGAGACTGACCGAGAGTTGAGTGGTGAGTGCATCCTGCATATCCTGTAGGTCGTGCGGGTCGGTGGGCACGAGGCAGGGGGTGGGTGGTGGGGGCGTCGCGCTTCGCTCTTCACGCTCTTGTCTCTCCTGTTCTTGGGCAGCTGACGTCATCATTCCTTGTATGACGTCAGACAGAGAGAGGGCGCTGGTTGTTGTTGGTAAACAGATGGCGATGTACATCACGGCGGCAAGCGAGACCATCAAACGACAGGGGAGAAAACTCTGTGTCATGACGTTCGTCTCTTCACAAAGGCAAGCTGAAACACGTGTACTGAATGGCACAAACACACGGCTCCGTTCACGTCGAAAGATTCCACACACAATGGCGTTGGTCAGGGCCGGTTGTGTTCGTTGCTGCTGTCTCTGGCAACAGTAGAGAAAGTACAGCAACTGTACTGAGCAGGATGTGTGTAAAGAGTTAATGAGGACGTTGTGTGATGAGGTGAACTTGTCTCTATCAGATGTCCGCGAGTAGAAGAATGGTGAATGCTATTTTCCCGGTGCAGCTGATGTGGTCTGTATCTCGTCCCTTGCTGGCTAGTGTTGCCTCGGTCTGCTGGTGGTCGTTTGTAGCCAGCATGTGGAGGTCCGGCCATATTTATGGACGACGACAACAGCAACACTCCGACTCTCCTTCCACCAACGCCATCTATTTTTAGCCCCCTACCGGTAAGTTGAAATGTTCGGAAATGCGGAAGGACCAGGAGCTGTTCCCAATGTCAGACAATCCCATTTAACAAATCAACCGTCACTTAAGGATGTGCCACCATTACAACACAACACAACAAAGTTTGACAAATGGAACCACCGTAAGCACTCTTCCTGTCAACGGAACTGATTAACGTATGCGACGTTGGGTGTTTTTGCATCATCATCATCAAAGCCCATGATGAATGACTCAAACTACGTGTTTCAAATGAGTGAATCGTTATAATTAGCGCGTGTTGTCAGCGTGCGGATGTTATTAGTCAGGTCACGTGACCACAGCGTCGTGCCATGGTGGGATCAGGCTCTGTCCCAGCTAGAGGAAATACTGTCAAAAACCACTTTGGTTCCGTGACGGATTCCCCCCCCCCCCCCCACACACACACAGAGTTTGATTCCGTGACGGATTCTCCCCCCCCCCCCACACACACACCCTGAGTTTGGTTCCGTGACGGATTCTCCCCACCCCCATCCCCCATCCCCCTCCTGCGCACACACACACACCTGCAACCCTCTTCTTCACAATCTGTCTGTCTGTCTGTCTGTCTCTATGTCTGTCTCTATGTCTGTCTCTATGTCTGTCTGTCTCTATGTCTGTCTGTCTGTCTGTCTGTCTGTCTGTCTGTCTCTATGTCTGTCTGTCTGTCTCTATGTCTGTCTGTCTGTCTGTCTGTCTGTCTGTCTGTCTGTCTGTCTCTCTGAATATATATGTATACAAATAATAAACGCACAACTGACAAAACCAAAAGCAAAAAAAAAAGAAAAAAGAAAAAAGAAGAATAAATAAAAGAGCAACTACAGACACTGTAATTTGTCAAAAACCACTTTGGTTCCGACATTTAAAAAAAAGGATTATACTAAACGCGTAATTGGCATCAATAGCAACAGCACACTTCATTCATCATTTGTATGACCATCAGAACATCAAGGGTCACTGTAGCTTGTTGGCATCTCCACCTCCGCACCAACCCCCTTCCCCCCAACCCCCCCCCCCCCCCCCCGGACCATGACAACAAGTGCATGTGATGTATGCAATGTATACCTTGTCTTCCGCCATTCTCACAGACTAACTTCCTGTCTCTCACAGACTAACTTCCTGTCTCTCACAGACTAACTTCCTGTCCGACACAGAATTCACTGCAACATTCTCACTTTTGGCTTACCGCCGCTTTGACAGCTCTCTCTCTCTCTCTCTCAGCACCCTCGCTTGGATTATTCAAGACCAAACTAATAAAACATCTGGTGGACAGCTCGTAATGGGCTTGACAATACATGTACTCTGTAGGATTTTGTATTTCGGGCAAAAAAAAAAAAAAAAAAAAAAATCCCAATACTTATTCACATCACGCGTTTTTTGTTGTTTTTTTTGGTTTTAAAACTGTAAAAACATCGCCTCAAGATTTGTTTGCATTGCTCACCTATCACATCCATTGTTCCCCCCCCCCTTTTTATTTTTTATTTTTTTTTCTTCTTAGTATTGCTTGATTTATGTATGTAGTAGCATGGTCGTGTGTGTGTGTGTGTGTGTGTATGTGTATGCTGTACCTAGTTAGAGCTTACTTTGCTTACTTTGTATATATATCAGTAGCCTAGCAAGGACAAGATGTAAGACAGGTCTGCGTACCTAATCTTTTATCCTTGTAAAATAAAGTTTCGTTCGTTCGTTCGTTCGTTCGTTCTCTCTCTCTCTCTCCTTATCTTTCTGCTCTCCTCGATATCTCCACCCCTTCTCGTCCCTGAGATCTTCTAATGACAAACTACCCCGGGTACCTAGGGTTAATACCGAGTCTTTTGGTCAGAGAGCATTTCAGTCTCAAGCCCGGCCCTTTCGTGTGGAATCCGTAACTCCCGGACTGTCAGTATCACGTTCTTTTGCAGGACGGCTGAAAACGTACGTGTGCTCCATAATTATTGTCTTCAATTAGTCAAAGTCTGTATCCTTGCAGCCCCCTAGCCCAGTTAGTCAAGTCTGTATCCTTGGAGCCCCCTAGCCCAATTAGTCAAGTCTGTATCCTTGCGGTCCCCTAGCCCAGTTAGTCAAGTCTGTATCCTTGGAGTCCCCTAGCCCAGTTAGTCAAGTCTGTATCCTTGGAGTCCCCTAGCCCAGTTAGTCAAGTCTGTATCCTTGGAGTCCCCTAGCCCAGTTAGTCAAGTCTGTATCCTTGGAGTCCCCTAGCCCAGTTAGTCAAGTCTGTATCCTTGCAGCCCCCTAGCCCAATTAGTCAAGTCTGTATCCTTGGAGTCCCCTAGCCCAATTAGTCAAGTCTGTATCCTTGCGGTCCCCTAGCCCAGTTAGTCAAGTCTGTATCCTTGGAGTCCCCTAGCCCAGTTAGTCAAGTCTGTATCCTTGCGGTCCCCTAGCCCAGTTAGTCAAGTCTGTATCCTTGGAGTCCCCTCGCCCAGTTAGTCAAGTCTGTATCCTTGCAGCCCCCTAGCCCAGTTAGTCAAGTCTGTATCCTTGCAGCCCCCTAGCCCAGTTAGTCAAGTCTGTATCCTTGGAGTCCCCTCGCCCAGTTAGTCAAGTCTGTATCCTTGCAGCCCCCTAGCCCAGTTAGTCAAATCTGTATCCTTGCAGCCCCCTAGCCCAGTTAGTCAAGTCTGTATCCTTGGAGTCCCCTCGCCCAGTTAGTCAAGTCTGTATCCTTGGAGTCCCCTAGCCCAGTTAGTCAAGTCTGTATCCTTGGAGCCCCCTAGTCCAGCCGGTTAGATTGCAGTGAGGCTTTAGTATTGCGCTCAGTGTTACCAGTGTGCGTGCGTGCGTGCGTGCGTGCGTGCGTGTGTGTGTGTGTGTGTGTGTGTGTGTGTGTGTGTGTGTGTGTGTGTGTGTGAGAGAGAGAGAGAGAGAGAGAGAGAGAGGAGATTCCGTGTTGCCTTCATACATCATGGGTAGGACGACCCGTCTTGCATCATAACCGACAACATCAACACACTCACTGATTTTATTTGTTCGTCCGCTTGTGATCCCGGAACAGGGCCGGCCAGGCAGTCCATGATCCAGTCTATTTCTAGCTCTGTCACAGGCACTGAGCCACTCAGTGTCCACACACTCACGCACTTTAAGCAGCGGAAAGCGGGAAGACAAGGGGACAGTCCGGCGGCTGTTTCCTCCATCAACAACACTGACTGAACATTTGCCGGCATTTCCCTAAACTGTGGCCTTGTGCAGCATGCGGATATTACGTGATGAACACCGGTGTACCAGGCCAGAATCTACCCCGTCCAGAATCTACCCCGCAGGAACTGGCCTAGGCCCAAATCTACCCGGGTAGAAACTGGACTAGGCCAGAAGTTACACCGGGTTTAAACTGGCCTGGGCCAGTTCCTATCCCCCCTGGCCCAGAATCTACCCCCTCCTGTTCTAGGCCAGTTTCTCTCCCCCTGGCCCCGAAATGAAATAACATCAGATTGACTATGCGTTTCTTTGTTTGAACAGTATATATGTCTTTGATTTCACTTTGAAATAATAGTATTGTCTCTAAAAATGGTTCATGTAAGTTTTGTTCTTGCTAGTACAAGAGCATATAAATGAATATTTACTTTGTCAAAATTATGTTTTAATGTACGCGTGCACACAGACACAGACACAGACACAGACACACACACACACACACACACACAAGACTGAGATAGATAGAGATGTTAATTAAAATTAATTTTAATGCAAACAGTATAACATCAAAGCAATCTGCATAAAAAAATTGAGTAACTTGAGTTGCAGATGAAAGCACATGTTAACTAATAATAATAATAATAATTTATTTCTATAGCGCTGTAATCTACTTATAAGGCAGTTCTAAGCGCTAAAAGTACAGGTAAAAGTACAGATAAGAGTCAAGGTTCAGGGCCAGGGCAACTGCATGTATGGTACTTTATAAGGAGATGGAGAAAGACGGAGGCAGGTTAGACGGTGCTTTGAGATGAAAACAGGTAGGTTTTTAGATTTGTTTTGAAGGTTTCGAGGGAGGTTGACTGGCGGAGCGAAAGAGGCAGCGAATTCCAGGCTTTTGGACCAGCGTAGGAGAAGGCTCGACAGTCAACAGAAGAAAGTTTAGTACGTGGGATTCTGAATATCTATACGATAAATATTGTGGTCTATAAAACAGACATACTAGCGATTTAAAACGAAACTTTATAACAAGGTTATGCAACGCTGAGAACGACGTTGAAGTGATCTGATCTGTTTTCCAGATAAATGGCAGTGTCAGTTTTCTGTCAGAGGGAAAAGCTTGCGGGGTAGCGCAACCAGCGCATTTCCTCAGTACAACCAGTTCGACTCAGTAGTATTCCAAGGTCTTTGGTAGTACATGTAGTCACTGTAGCAACTGGTGTAGTGAAATTGTGAATTTAGCTCAGTACAATGAATTCGAATTTAGCTCAGACCAGGGGGGTAGATTCGGGGCCAGGGGGGTAGAAACTGGCCTAGGCCAGAAACTACCCGGGTTTAAACTGGCCTAGTCCAGTTTCTACCCGGGTAGATTCGGGGCCAGGGGTAGATTCTGGCCTGTTACACCGGGTACATAAAGGTCAAGGTCAATGCAGACGTCATTCTAGACAACGGGTACAGCAGGTCAATAGGAAGATTTTTCACAATCTGATGAGGCGCCCCCTAGTGACAGAAAACACACCACGTACACAAACTGGATTTTGACCGCTAAACTCACTATGACAAACCAATTGTATGGGTTTAAAAAAAAGAAGAAGCTTAGAATCTTATATTTTCATTCCTATTTTGTTTGGAGCTTTAAGTCTAAAGACGATTTTCCACTTTATGTCTGTTATTTAATGGACAAAAACCGTATTTTTTAATTGAACATCTGCTATTTAATGAACAATAAAGTATTTTTTTAGAAATTGAATTTGAATTTGAGGATTGTTTACCCCGAAAGCCCCCAGGGTCACCAGTTGAACACTGATCAGAACAAAATAGGTCAACATTCAACACAAGTAATTTTCCTCCATGATCTTGCTTAGTTACCTCAAAGTTTGCTCCTTAGCAAAAGCTGAGATTTTTCTTGCAATGGAAACTGATGGTGGTCTTCTGAGGCAATTGAAAATGGTCACACACGGAATTGTCTCATCCAAGGGGGATAACCCTGAGAGTGATCGGCCCAGGAACGACAACAGCAACGAGCAATTTTTCGGTGGAAATCAACAACCAAATAAATGTGCTGTGTTTTACAGATCATAAGGTATTTGTTCGTATTGTTATTAGTATTAGTTATTAGACATTATATCCATTATGATCGATATTTTCCTATTACTGGGATAATTCATGCTGCCATGAGAGAGAGAGAGAGAGAGAGGTGATGATGATGATGATGATGATGAAACTTTATTTATCAACGGGAAAAGTTTTGACAGAAATTCGCCAGTTTGCAAACTTGCCGTTGCTAATACTACAGAGACTATCTACTAAGGGGAAAAAATGGAGCAAAGTATAAAAGAAAAAAATTCAACACAGAAAATTATGTACTAACCTACAAGAAACAAAACCATAGAGAAAATCGTCAATTAGATCCCAACGCATTCACACACACGTGCGACCTTTGTAAACACAAATCATATAATACTGAAGTGATGTAAAATAGAAAATCAAAATAACAGGTTGCCGCGTCAAGTACGTTACGTGCGATCCATCAGGTACTGTTTGAGTGCACGCTTAAACGTAGAGGTAGATATATTTTGTTTCAGGTGTGAAGGGAGAGCATTCCATTGTAACGCTCCAGCGAGGGAAATGCTTGTTTTGAATAAGTCAATACTGGGTAATGGTAAGCGCAGGATGCCATTCCTCGAGGTCCTCTCATGCCGCTGATTAAATTAAAAAGAGTTTCCAGATATGGTGGCATTGTCTCGTTGAAGATTTTATGTATGAAAATCTTATGAATACATAAAATCTTCAACGAGACAATGCCACCATATCTGGAAACTCTTTATGAATATCAGTTATGTGCCTTAGCTGAGAAAATAAATATACGTTTTTCGAAAGAGTTTTACACAATGCATTTATCCCATTTCAGCTGATCGTCAACAATAACACCTAAAAATCGACGGTTTGTAACTTGCTGAACTGGCTGGCCGTTCAAACAAAGGTTTAATGGGGACAGATGGCGCTGATGTTTTTGCCGCGTTGTGACTAGCATACTTTGTGTTTTATTGGGATGTAAGACCATGTGGTTGTCATGACACCATGTTACTACTTCATTTATGCTATCTTGCAAACACATGTTTATTTCTGATACGTGTTTGCCGGTAGCATGCAAACTAGTATCATCAGCAAACATATCGCAATTTACATTTGTGTTCGTGACATGCAGGGCTAGGTCGTTAATAAACAGGATAAATAGCAATGGGCCTAAGATGGACCCCTGCGGTACCCCATAACGAACATGCCCATCGGCGGAGTATTTACCGTTGATGTAGACACTTTGCTTTCTATCATCTAGATATGAGCGGAAGAACGAGAGTGCACTTGTGATCCACCAAGTCAAAGGCCCCACGTAGATCTAGTCAAAGGCCCCACGTAGATCTAGTCAAAGGCCCCACGTAGATCTAGTCAAAGGCCCCACGTAGATCTAGTCAAAGGCCCCACGTAGATATAGGAAAACAGTGCCAGACATTAGGTTTGTATTTACTGCCATTTGTCAATTCTACCTGTCAACGCAGTATGACATGAATGGTTTGGTCTGAACCTAGATTGGCTAATACTGAGAGAGAGAGAGAGAGAGAGAGAGAGAGAGAGAGAGAGAATAATCTTTATTTTCCAATGGTAAAGGTTTTGGCGGAAATACCGTGTTCGATCTTGCCGTTGATAAACTACGAAAATATGAGCAAAGGAAGGAAAATCTAAAAGCTACACCGAGAGAGAGAGAGAGAGAGAGAGAGAGAGAGAGAGAGATGCGTGTTACCTATTGCCGGATGCAGGACGGTACGTAAGTCCGACTGTTGTCACGTATTTAGACGTGTAGTGCACGGGGGAAGTCCCAGTGGACGGAGGGTATTGGGAGTATTTAGACTCCCTGTAGTGCGGCAACATGAAGGACTGTGACATATTTAGACCTGTAGGGGAAGTCCCACACCTTTCTCAGTACAACACAACAGACAAGCGCCGCACAGAGCGAGTGAATAAACACGGAGAGATGGAGTAATTATAAACAGTTGGCCCGGCCCGCACTGAGCCACGACACTACAGCCTACATACAGTGTACAGTGGGACCAGGCAGTGGGTTATATTGCGCTACTTCACACAACATCCGCACTCAATATAGCACTGTCAGCAGACAACACGGTAAAGACGAGACCCACACTGAGACACTTGATACATGAAGCACGCTGAAGGAGCCTTGATAAACACACTGACGTCACTAGTGTCTCCCTACCAGCCGTACTTCCGGGACAGAATGACGTCACGGGGCAATGACAGCAGTAAATACTGTTTGTTGTGTGACACGCTATCAGTATCAGAGTTACTGTACCCCTGTAGTCGTGAGTGTTAGTGATGAAGAAACTCGCTAACTACTTCAAACAATAAATGGAATGCACTCAGCGCCCACTGATTTCAACTCATCGGCCGGTTGTCGGCAGCTTGAGGCGGGTCACAGTGGCGTGTGTGTTTGAGGGGTTAACGTCCTTTTCCACCACATACGGGCGATCAGTTTCAAAGACGCGACAAAGAGAAAACCAGGAATAACAGCAACAACAACAACAACAACAACAACAAACAAGCCGACTACCAGCACAAATACCGATTTGACCTCAGCCGGGATGATTTTCCAAAGAAAACCCCGTACATGTATTATAGTCTAGCACGTGCATCAGGTGCGGTGAACGTTACACGTGCATTAGGTGCGGTGAACGCTACACGTACACACGTATTATAATCTCAGTAGCACGTGCATCAGGTGCGGTGAACGCTACACGTACACACGTATTATAGTATAGCACGTGCATCAGGTGCGGTGAACGCTACACGTATACACGTATTATAGTATAGCACGTGCATCAGGTGCGGTGAACGCTACACGTATACACGTATTATAGTATAGCACGTGCATCAGGTGCGGTGAACGCTACACGTATACACGTAGTACAGTATAGCACGTGCATCAGGTGCGGTGAACGCTACACGTATACACGTATTATAGTATAATTCAATTCAATTCAATTCAAAATACTTTATTGTCTGTTTAAGAGGGACTCTAAAAACAGAAAATCTTCTTTGGACTCACTTGATGCTCTGTCACAGATAAGATAAAATACAATCATTAAAGATCTTGGAATAAAACATGAAAACAATAAAATAGGGTTAAACGTTGAGGTCAAACAAAACTTCAGGACAATTTAAAACAAGTAATCATACATAACGTCAAACTTTAAAACTGTTTGACAAGAAAAACAGCTCTCTCTCTTTCTCTCTCTCTCTCTCTCTCTCTCCCCCCCCCCCCCCCATCCCAATTGCACAAGGTTACTAACGTAAACCGTTTAACACGGTGATGGCAGATGGGACAAAGGACTTCTTGTACATGTTTTTACGTGCTAGTGGGACTTTAAAACGTCTGCCGGACGGAAGCTTCTGAAAGGCTGGATTAAGAGGGTGATCACGGTCGTTGTTTATCTGATTTGCTTTCCTAACAAGGGCAGATTCATACAAAGATGACAGCTGTTTTTGATTTTGGCCTATCAGTTTACTAGCAGTGGTTACTACCCTACCAAGCTTTGTTTTCTGCTCCACGGACAAGAGACTAAACCAAGTTGTGATGTTAAAGGAAAGAATGCTTTCAATAAGGCTTCTGTAAACAAGTTGAAGGACATGTGGACTGACATCAAAAGTTTTGAGCTTTCTGAGTAGAAAAAGACGCTGTTGTGATTTTTTTTTTGTACAGACTCTCTGCATGATCAATGAAAGACAGTTTTTGATCAATACTGGTACCCAAGTACTTGAAACAATCAACCACATCTACTTCTTTCTGATCTATGATAATCGGTTTCAACGAGTCCCTTCCTTGTGTGTTTCCAAGAACAAGTTCTTTAGTCTTACCAACATTAAGTTCTAAAAACCGTGACTTCAACAAATCATTCAAGAGATCAACCTGTAGGAAATATTGTGACAGAGAGGACTCATCTTTCAAGCAACCCACAAGGGCCATGTCATCTGCATATTTCAGAAGAGTAAGAACTGGGTCTTTACATTGAATGTCATAGCACGTGCATCAGGTGCGGTGAACGCTACACATACATTAGTTGCGGTGAACGCTACACGTATACACGTATTATAGTATAGCACGTGCATCAGGTGCGGTGAACTCTACACGTATACACGTATTATAGTATAGCACGTGCATCAGGTGCGGTGAACGCTACACGTATACACGTATTATAGTATAGCACGTGCATCAGGTGCGGTGAACTCTACACGTATACACGTATTATAGTCTAGCACGTGCATCAGGTGCGGTGAACGCTACACGTATACACGTATTATAGTCTAGCACGTGCATCAGGTGCGGTGAACACTACACGTATACACGTATTATAGTCTAGCACGTGCATCAGGTGCGGTGAACGCTACACGTATACACGTATTATAGTCTAGCACGTGCATCAGGTGCGGTGAACGCTACACGTATACACGTAGTACAGTCTAGCACGTGCATCAGGTGCGGTGAACGCTACACGTATACACGTATTATAGTATAGCACGTGCATCAGGTGCGGTGAACGCTACACGTATACACGTATTATAGTATTGCACGTGCATCAGGTGCGGTGAACACTACACGTATACTCTTGTTCAGACTGTGGTGGATAAAAGGGACTTTGTTACATGTTGCGGTGTTGAAATTCCGAATGACACTCATGAACAGAGCCCACTATCTATCTGACAATGATGTATATGTTAGCTTTACAACTCACTGAGTGGAACAGTCGCCTGGTTAAACCAAAAATCTTCCATTATCTAGAATAATATTCCGAAACGCAATTTAGTAAATTATTATCAGTATTATTATAATCTCCGAAGCGCAATTCAGTGGCAGAATAAACCTTTTGAGTGTCGATCATGTTTTTGGAATTGGAATAACAACTCATAGCGAATTTTGAAGGTCTGTGGTACTGGATCAAGTCTATGTACATGTGTGTGTGTGTGTGTGTGTGTGTGTGTGTGTGTGTGTGTGTGTGTGTGTGTGTGTGTGTGTGTGTGTGTTGGAAATGGTAGTAGTATTAAGGGTGGTAACAGCAGTATTAGTTAACCCTCATCGTACACTAAAGGAGAAACAGTTTACAAGGAGACACAAGAGTTGAAGTGTACAGTATATTTTATTCAAGCAGTAAAGCAAGTATTTGTCATTATTCGTCATTATATACATAATATCTGTATAAATCGGAGTGAGACACGCATGTGATCACTATTCATGATTCTTGTTCAGTATTCACCTGAGGGAAACACTATCACACATCGCATTGAGTGCATTCTCATACAGTGTGTCTTACTTCATGTGTACCGGACACATACGTTACACGCTGGCAACACGAACACACACTACACAACTAACACACACTACACAACTAACACACACTACACAACTAACACACACTACACAACTATAATACTTACTGTGACACTTACTGTAACAATTAACTACTGTCAGGACAATTGACACATGATATGTAGGTCGTGTTGCCTCGCCATTTTGTTTGACACAAGTTGTAGTAACCACCAGATGGCGTGACTGTAAATGTTAAGAATATCAGTAATTACTAGTACACAACACTTTCCATACACAGGCTGGACGCGGATTCCTAAACATTGTATAATTTGATGATTTCCTGTTGGACAGGGTAATATCAACAGGATAATATCAACAGGATAATATCATCAAGATTTGGCAATATAACACATGTATCATCAATATCACAACACGCACTTTTTTGGGGGGAAAGGGGGGGGGGTTGGGGGGGGGGATTTCCTTGGAGAACCGAGCGTTAGTGAGGCCGGACAAACTTAGTCCGATCAGCACTCGATCACATTAATACTGAACGCAAAAAAAATACAAAATATCACATTCACTGAACATCTTAAAGTGAGTATCAAACTTTCAACCATAGAAATCAATATCAAACATGAAACTGGTCCAAATAAAATAGGAAAACTTTGTAAGACATTTATCATTTCAAACATTTCTCTCACATAACGATGGCAAATATGGAGTGAGAGTATAACTCTGGAGGTAGGTGTGGTACAACACGGTGATATAACATATAACATGGTGGTACAACACGATAATATAAATATAACATGGACCTACACTCAAACCGCTCACCGGAGACCGACCAATGGAGACAAACTATGTTAATATCAACACTGATCATGAGAGAGGATGGGGGGAGGGGGGACGGTGAGTCAGACGTTAGCATCAATGCGTCAAATCACTGGAGCGTGAATCATGGCTGTGTGACATGATACCTAAACACGGCATCCGTTAATCGTCACTGTCTGTCATTATACGGTTGACTGACTCCACACTTTACCGGTCAATATGACCTACTTACAGTGTCAAGGTTCAGCAAACACGACAGACTGATTGTGCTACCATGAGATGATGCTACCATGAGATAATGCTACCATGAGATGATGCTATCATGAGATGATGCTACCATGAGATTATGCTACCATGAGATTATGCTACCATGAGATGATGCTACCATGAGATGATGCTACCATGAGATGATGCAACCAAACTACACTTAAGTCGTCAGCTGGGAACATGGCGTAACCAATTGGTTTTCTGTCGTGCAGTCAACAAAAACAATTATTCGATTTGACTGAAAACACGTTGCTTTTCTTCCTGACAATGACGTTGTCAAAACAGAGTAACGCCAAATTTCCAGGCTGATAACAAGTAGAAGGACTTTAACTAAACACATTCCGTATTAAAGTGAGAGATCACATAACTGGAGCACTTTGTTCTGTAACATGGTGCATTGTAACAGCATTATTGCATCGTTATTAGAGCAAATATAGTGCGATAACAGCATTAATAAATGAATATAAATATAAAAATAAATATAATTCAATTTATAACATTCACATCATGGCTGTAGACAAAAAACCAATAAAAGCCAACATAGTATCTTAATAAATAAACACATTATCTCATCTCTTGTCTTAACATTCAATCTCAAGATAAACAAGTCAATAAATACTTTATGAGGACATTTGCCAGACAAACAATGAGTGCGAGACAAACATGTATTATGTATTTACACGTGACTAGGTTGGGTCAATGTGACCTACGACTGGGTGTATTGACTGTTGCCTAACTGGCAGATTTTGAAAGACAAACATCTGTTGACTGTTCGCCGTGACGTCCTCATCCAAATGATTCACTCGGAGAAAACGCCACTACAGTCTACGAGATAAGAACCATAACTCCCTACCAGTCCTCCTGACCACCAGAGGGGGCAGCAGTAGTTGTACTGTAGGGCAGGTCCTCGCTCTCCACTTGCTTACCCCTGAATGCGCATGTGCATGAAGTGTGAATGGGGATGATCTCCTCCTCGTAGAGTTGCATCCCGTTGCTGCAGCCTTTGGGTTTAAGGACGGTCACTTCAGTGACGACTGGCTCGCAGCCAAACGCCGAGTTCTCGACACAGTCGCTACACTTGCACTTGGCGTAGTTAAACGTGTTGGGATAGTAACCCTCTGGAAGCTGGAGAATGTCGGTGTAGAATGGACAGAGAGAACGATGAGACAGGGGAGCGGTGTCTAGACGGGTCAGGTGATTGGGGCAGGTCTTGTTCACGTTGGGATCACCTGGCAGGATGGTACCCTTCTCTCCGGCAGGTATGGTGATCACTTGACCCGTAGAACTAGCCGGCCTCAGAAACTGAGTGTTGGAGATCTGAACACAGACAACGAGACTTGATGAGGACAAGCAGAAACACTGGGATTGGGGACAATTAAAAAAAAAAAAGGGACACAAGACAAAACGCACTGACCATTGGGAAGACACCAGACAACAAACATAAGATAATTATTAAAATGGAATGAAAGAGCTAAGCGAAATGAAATAAGATAATCGAAATAAAAGAAACCAGTTATGAATTACATGTAACTTATAACTGATTAACATAATAAAAAAGACACTTTTTCCCCCCACTGGAAACTGTCCCCGAAGAAATGGAAACATAGAAGGCAGATAAAGCAATCCCCTTCAGTATTTGCCATCGAATTTAAGAGTAAGCAATCAGCATGAACACTTACCCCAGAGTTGAGATTTTGAAACATCTGCTCCAGGTTCTCAGGTCGTGCACAGTCTGTTTTGCTGACCGCTCGTTTAGCTCGGTGAGTCACGTGACTGGCCCTCGCCGCCAGCATGGCATCTCCCAACACGTCAGTCAGCGGTAAAGCCGTTGTAATCGTTGGCAGACACACGACGAAGACAGCGACGAGCGCCGAGTAAAGGAGACGATGATGAAAGAGAGGAGAGCCGGTAGACAAGGTGTGCGTGGCAGGCATGGCTGATACTGCTGGTATTATGCTGGCTGCTGGTAGTATGCTGGCTGCTGGTGCAGTCTGTAAACGTCTGCTGGTAAGACAGGTAGTTTTGCCTGCTGCTGGTAAGACAGGTAGTTTGTGCAGGAGTGAAGTATCGTTGGCTGATAACGAATGTGGAGATGACCGTCAGTAGTAGAGGACACAGGAGACTGTCGGAGTGACTATAGCAAACACTGATGTTGCTTCAGAGACTGAGTCTGCTGAGTGAAGTGTCCAGACCATAGCACCAGTCCGTATTTATACTGTTCAGGTCAGGATGTGCTTAATTGTACCGTTACACTTGGCTACACTGAGCAGGAAAAGAGCGCACATATTAATAGCACCCGGAACTAGGGCAGGGAAACCCCTCGTAACGCAGTAGTCGGTACGGTTCGCGTGTGGGACGCGGGCGGCACTGATCTCAATATACATAGGGCGGGATCGGCACAAAGTGCTGCCCCTCCAACCCCCCCCCCCACCCCCACCCCCATTTGCCCCCACCCCAACCTCACCCGGCACCCACTGTCTCATTGTCACGGTTCGGACAGAGATGGTTTTGATCCGTCACCGGGTATGTTGCCACACGATAATTCTTCAGATTCCTCGCATTACCAACGGTGCTATGGGGGATACCCGATCAACATTACTAGCCGTCAGTGTACATGAACACGACACATTGTCACAGTGTAAGTTTGGGTATCCAGCAATATTGTCACGGTTATCCAGTAATATTGTCGCGGTTATCCAGTAATATTGTCACGATAATCCAGTAATATTGTCACGATAATCCAGTAATATTGTCATGATGATCCATTAATATTGTCACCGACAATGTTCGGTTATCTAGTCAAGAGAGAGAGAGAGAGAGAGAGGCCGGAGTGAAAAAGTCGGAAGGTGAAAGGTTCCTGTGGACAAGCCTAGAAATGATCAGTGTCGAATATGTGTCCGTGGGTCACGTGATGACGTAGCTATGTACGTGTGGTGCACGACAACGGATCCCTGAACGCACCCCCGACAGGAGGATATCAACAATGTCAACTTGCATGATCAACAGGAAGAGACAGGTGATAGATCAGTGTAGCACGCGACACCCGGCACACCGACAACTCTTACACCAGTAGATGTAGTGACAACTCTTACACCAGTAGATGTAGTGACAACTCTTACACCAGTAGATGTAGTGACAACTCTTACACCAGTAGATGTAGTGACAACTCTTACACCAGTAGATGTAGTGACAACTCTTACACCAGTAGATGTAGTGACATTACTGAATTATTAGTTTTATTTCACCTGACGCAACGGACATGTCTGAAATACTGGTTTTATTTCACCTGACGCAACGGACATGTCTGAAATACTGGTTTTATTTCACCTGACGCAACGGAAATGTCTGAAATACTGGTTTCATTTCACGTGATGCAACTAACATGTCTAATATATTTGTTTTATTTCATGTGATGGAACTGACATGTCTGAAATATTGGTTTTATTTCATGCGATGCGACGAACATGTCTGAAGTGTTGTTGGTAAATTGTTTTATATGATGTAACTGACATGTCTGAAGTGTTGTTGATAAATTGTTTTACATGATGTAACTGACATGTCTGAAGTGTTGTTGGTAAATTGTTTTACATGATGTAACTGACATGTCTAAAGTATTGGTCTTATTTCACGCGATGCAAACTTTGAACGATGAGCGGCTGTTGTTGTTGTCGTCGTCGTTTTCAGAAACAAAGTTCAGGACATGAGAGGGAAAAGAAACCGTGTAGGTAGGTGTGGTATGTGATGGGGTTTTATTTGTGTCGTGTTGCCGTGTGTACTGCTCGTTATCACCCAAACCGTCTCTGGGACTGCTTGACGTAATAATCTACAAGCGTTACACAGACAAGTCATGCAGGAAGAGGTTAATTATTCCACATCCATCGTACACTACAATACTAACTGCACGCTGCCTATGATCTGAAGTGGAAACATGACGCCGAAATTCCCGATAGCGAGACACAAGTCACCAATGGCAGGACGGAGCCGCCACAGTAGCGGGTGATATTCTGGAACATGAATATAATTATTCCATCTCACACACTCTCCTTGCTTTTACTTTTTGTCTATTTATTTGTCTTGATTTATTAAACTAAAACCGCCACGGACGACTGCTGAAAACAAGAGAGTGTCATGTGACCTGCTGACCTGACCCGGGTCACATATTCCGTTTCTTGCCGTCCTTCCGTTACTGACACGGTACTAGTACTAGCGGGGCGGCCATAGTTCACGTTCATAATGCGTTTCCTATTTCAGCTGGTTTTCGTGTTCACACTAAACCATTCACTAACTAGTCGAAATGTCATCTCTCGTTTTCAGTGTTGATGAATTTTGTTAAATTATCATTTTACGGCGGACTTGGTGACGAACACGTAGCGATGTAGTCTATTTCTTTATGTCGTTCTGTCACTCATTATCGTCATCATCATCGTAAGCGTTATCGTCTGTCACTGACCGTCAGGGGAAACAGAAAAAAAGTGAGGGGAGGGGGTGGGGGGGGGGTTCAAGTGTTCGGAAAGTTTCTGTTTCCTTATAAGGAATAGGGAGGGCCAAACGGGTCACAGTTCAGTTGATGTCTCAGTTGACTTCACACACTCACGCACATTGCAGCGCCGTGTATTGGAACGGGCTCAGTGAACCGTGAATTGGCGAAATAAGTCAGTATTGACAGCGATCACACCTACATTAAACAGGTCGGCTGGGAATTAACACCGTCACTAATTATAACTACTGACTTCACAAGGCTCAAGTCCGCACTCTACATATCTACATAATGACACTGCTGCTACTACAGCCACTACTACTCACTACTACTACTACTACTCCTCAGTACTACTACTACTACTACTCACTACTACTACTACTACTCCTCACTACTACTACTACTACTACTACTACTACTCACTACTACTACTACTACTCCTAAGTACTACTACTACTACTCACTACTACTACTCAGTACTACTACTACTACTAAGTACTACGACTACTACTACTACTTCTGCTGCTGCTACTCACTACTACTACTACTACTCAGTATTAATAATAATAATAATAATGAGCATTGTATAGGCGCTTTACCCAATTTCATGAATCGGCTCAAAGCGCCGCGAACTGAACCCAACACGCACGCTCACGTGAATCACACGCATTCTCTCACACACCGGACATAAACACATTACAATCACGTGGTGCGAAGGGACAGCTCAGCTATTTAAGTTTCGGAATTTTAGATTTGCATTTATTTTTCAAATTTGGTGGGCTGAACATTTCCAAAGCAGAGGGGGAGGAAGCCGGAGTACCCGGAGAGAACCCCCGACGATCGGCCCGAATGAACGGTGCCACATACGAGAAGGAAAAATTCTTTGCCCCGAGTGGGACTCGAACCCCTGACCTCTCGCATTGGTGACAAGTCTCTTAACCACTAGACCACCGACCGCCCCCTACTACTATTACTACTACTACTACTTCTGCTGCTGCTACTCACTACTACTACTACTACTACTCAGTATTACTACTACTACTACTCCTGCAAGTGCTAAGACGAAGAGAAGAAGAAGAAGAGGAAGAAGGGATGGCGGATGACGACGGAAATAACAGTGTCAGTATGCGGCTGTGTGTGGGAGATACACGTGGGTGCGTTATGCAAACAAACCGTGACAACACATTACCTGTAACTTGCCATTAACTCATCAATTGTCCGGTCTATGTTATTGTCTGGCCTGACTACCAGGAAAACCCGCGCCATCAGTCTCGCCTCTCTCTGGTTTGACCAGTTTGCTAAACATACTGCAAGACGCCTTGTGATGTGATGTGCTAGTAATGTGATGTGGTAGTGATGTGGTAGTGGTGTGATGTGGTAGTGCTGGTAATAGTGATGGTCACAGTACCGCCGGCTTTCCGCCACTGTAGTCACTAGGCGTTTTTTTTTTTTTTTTTTTCTCCTGCAGCCAGTGACGTCACCAGTTCTGCTGTGAATGGGATGAGGATGTACACTTAAATACGGCACGGTTGATTTCACTACTTTACGCAATGTTGCGTGACTTCAATATCCCATGGTTTATTCTAATATTTTACGTGATTCTTCATGACTAAAGGCCGGAGCGATAGAACCTACCGGCAACTGGCGACACGTGATTCTTCATGACTTAAGGCCGGAGCGATAGAATCTACCGGCAACTGGCGACACTGGTTACTACGTCACACTGAGTAACCTGATGTGCTTGTGGGAAATCCCTTCCATGGAGTGCGTTGATCGTCAGAATATTTTTGTCAGTAACTCTTCCCGGGCTCCTCTACACAACAACAACAACAATAATAGTAATAATAATAATGATGATAATTTGCGTAATATAACAATTATATAATTTATGTTGTAATAATAATAATGATATGCAAGATATTAATATGAACATTGACGACATCGGTCAGTGTGGAAGACAGCAGTGCGGATATTTAACGAGACACTGTTTTCAAACGTTGACTTCCGACTGTTGATAAAGTTGGACATTCGCCGCTCCGTGTCGATAGTCATTGATTAAAGTTGGTCCTCGTGGCTCCGTGTCGATAGTCACTGATAAACGTCGGTCCTCGTGGCTCCGTGTCGATAGTCATTGATTAACGTTGGTCCTCGTGGCTCCGTGTCGATAGTCACTGATAAACGTCGGTCCTCGTGGCTCCGTGTCGATAGTCATTGACTAACTTTGGTCCTCGTGTCTCCTTGTCGATAGTCATGGACATCGTGCGGACTGTGCTCTTTCTCTGTACTCGCTCACTATGGACTCCGTACAGTGGACACTGAGTGGTGCACGCCGGGATGGTGGGATTCTATTCATTTTATTTGTATATCGCCGTGCACAGAAAGGACGCCAAGCTAGTTAATTTTTCACTTGAAAATCAAGACTCGGATATTTGTATTCAGTTGTATCAAGCGCATCATACACTCCCTGTAGCGGTCAGTGTCCGGTTCATTATGAACTTCACTCTCTGGAAGTCAGTTTGCAAGATTCACTATGAATAGGAAGTTCTGATGCGGGGTTCATTATGAACACGAGGTCAGTCTTCATTATGAACACGAGGTCAGTCTTCACTATGAACACGAGGTCAGTCTTCACTATGAACACGAGGTCAGTCTTCACTATGAACACGAGGTCAGTCTTTATTATGAACACGAGGTCAGTCTTCACTATGAACACGAGGTCAGTCTTCACTATGAACACGAGGTCAGTCTTCATTATGAACACGAGGTCAGTCTTCATTATGAACACGAGGTCAGTCTTCATTATGAACACGAGGTCAGTCTTCATTATGAACACGAGGTCAGTCTTCACTATGAACACGAGGTCAGTCTTCATTATGAACACGAGGTCAGTCTTCACTATGAACACGAGGTCAGTCTTCATTATGAACACGAGGTCAGTCTTCATTATGAACACGAGGTCAGTCTTCATTATGAACACGAGGTCAGTCTTCATTATGAACACGAGGTCAGTCTTCACTATGAACACGAGGTCAGTCTTCACTATGAACACGAGGTCAGTCTTCATTATGAACACGAGGTCAGTCTTCATTATGAACACGAGGTCAGTCTTCACTATGAACACGAGGTCAGTCTTCACTATGAACACGAGGTCAGTCTTCATTATGAACACGAGGTCAGTCTTCATTATGAACAAGTCAGTTTATTGGGTTCGTTAGAAGTCCGTCTACAGTCGCAGTTGATTCTGAACAACCTACCATAAGTCAAACTGAGCAAGATTATTCAGTACGTGAAACAACACTCCCTTTACTTAGACAGGTGGCGGCCACACAGACAAACAGACAGACAGACAAACAGACAAACAGACAGGTTGAGGGGGGCGAATAGCGGAGGACCGGTCGTTCAGTCAGTCCCTCTCCGTAACAGTATTGTCATGTAAATATGTCATGTCCGCTACGGCAGTTGTTTGGTAATTTCCGCTCCTCAGTCTAGTCAGTACCCGGACAAGTCGTGATCCGACGTTGTCAAACTGACCCGCGCCTGTCCCTCCCCCCGCCCCATCGGGCTACTGACCCGCCACCACCACCACCACCACCACCGCCCGGTACTGTCAGTCACACAGTCTCTCCTTTCTCTTCAGTCGGAAGCACGTTTGATGTCAGACGGACACCAGCCAATCAGAAGACACCGACCTTCCCACGCCTTCAGGATAAGGTCTTCAATGGAAGCTTCTTAAATTTAGAACTTAGGTCGGGGAAACACGGTGACGCATGCTGGCCGAGCCTTTACGGATCTCGCCGAAGATTGCCGAAGCGCAGATTGTATAACGACTCATTGAGGAAAAGAGGCCGACGCTGTTTTCTCCGCCAGGAATTTACACTTCGCCACAGGAAGCTCGCCACTTGGGCACGTGACACGGACTGACACAAACACTACCAACGTACAACGCAATCACAGTGATATCAGTAAACACGACTTTACCGTCTGCCGCCACACTCACGGCTCAGCCCAACACGGTCCCGGCGGCCGGCCAGGCGACACGCAGATCACAGTGCACTGACAACAAGTCATTACTCATCACATAATTATCACTCTGGTACTGAGTCAGTCACGGTGCCGGTCTGCCGTCACGGTGTCAGTGTTAGACTCAAGTACTGGCAAGTAGTATCAAGATAGTCGACCATAATTAAGTAATTAAATCAGTTAAGTTTACAAGTCTTCTGCCACAGTAATGTGTGTTCACGCATTTGTTGCGCATTTCAATACACCGGCTAGCATATTTGGTTTATATTATTTATACACCGACTAGCATATTTGGTTTATATTATTTATACACCGACTAGCATATTCGGTTTATCATATTATTATACACTGACCAGCATAATTGGTTTATATCATTCATACACCGACTAGCATGACTGGTTTATTTATGCCGGCACTCACTCCGTAGTAATATTTAGTTTATATATCATTCATACACCGACTAGCATGACTGGTTTATTTATGCCGGCACTCACTCCGTAGTAATATTTAGTTTATATCATTCATACACCGACTAGCATGACTGGTTTATTTATGCCGGCACTCACTCCGTAGTAATATTTAGTTTATAATTATTATTTATACACTGGCTAGCAATATTTAGTTTATATTATTATATACTGACTAGCAATAAATTTAGTTTATATTATCTATGCACTGACTAGCAATCACTGGTTTATATCATTTTTACACATACTGGCGGTATTTGGGTTAGATTATTTATATACTTACTAGCGATAATTGGTTTACATCATTTATACACTGACCAGCTAATTTGTTAATATCATTTCTACACTTCATTACTAGCGGTATTTGGTTTATTGCTGGTCTGGTCACACCGGGAAACAGTGAATTAAGATTTTATGGCGGAAACTGACTGCATGTTCATGTGGGCAGCAGTTGTCACTCTGCACCACTCCACCCGGAAATAACGACCAGTACAGTTAAGTTACACTCCACCCGGAACCGGTATGGGTATTCTTAGACGTGTATGCCATGAAGCGTCCACCCGCTGGACTTGTATAGGTAAGCTAAACCACCCGGAAATAACGAACAGTACAGGTAAGCTACATTCCACGTGGAGGGTGGGTGGGTGTTTGGGGGTTACTCCACGTGTGTGTGTGTGTGTGTGGGGGGGGTATTTGGTGTTTAACGTCCTTTTCCACCACACACGGGTTATATCAAAGACGGGGCAACGATGAAAAAGCCAGCACAAATATTTGTCTCCAGCCGGGATACGAACTCACGACCCGAGCATTAGAAGTCCAACGCTCTACCATTCGGCCACCCCGGCTCCCCTACTCCACGTGGAGGGTGGGTGGGTGTTTGGGGGTTACTCCACGTGACGACCAACACTATAGGTATTTTTACACACGTAATTCAGCCTCCACCCAATTCAGCCTCCACCCAATTCAGCCTCCACCCAATTCAGCCTCCACCAGGTCTACACCACCAGGTCTACACCACCAGGTCTACACCACCAGGTCTACACCACCAGGTCTACACCACCAGGTCTACAGTAACTGGTCCGCTACACTATGAAGGTCGTTAACATCTGTAGTACTGACGCCTGATGCAACGCAGGGGGGGGGGGGGATATGTGACACGTGTGTGTGTGTGTGTGTGTGTGTGTGTGTGTGTGTGTGTGTGTGTGTGTGTGTGTGTGTGTGTGTGTGTGTGATGTTATTCGGGTGCCGGTTGATGGGTAGATCAGTGGCGATGGGAACTGACTCGGACATGCTTACACCAAATGATGACGACGACGACGACGATCATGATGATGATGATAATGATCCGTCGTCGTCGTCGTCATCATCATCATCATCGTCGTCGTCGTCGTCGTCGTCGTCGTCATAAACATCGGTCATCGTCGTAGTCGTCGTCATCATCATCGTCGTCGTCATCATCATCATTGGTTAGTGCACTGCTCGCGCATTTCGTGCCAAGCGGTGTGAGTTGGCCCCCTACCCTATAGTTGGCCCCCTACCCTATAGTTGGCCCCCTACCCTATAGTTGGCCCCCTACCCTATAGTTGGCCCCCTACCCTATACTGCCATAGCCTACTAGGCGGGGTGGAAAACTAGTCCGTGTTTTACCACAGAACGGTCAGTCCCTATCCTCCGGCTGTACACCGGATGTGTTTGTGTAACGTATCCATTACAGTCAAGGAAACATCACACGTGGCCGACCTGGCAGTCTAACGGATTGAATGGTGTTCAGCTGGACTGTTCAGTTAGGGTGGGTGCCCCTTCCCCCAATAACCTGCTCATCGGGACCGTCTTATGGCGCGGGACGTCCTTAAAGCCAAATGACTAACACCATGGCATTCCATACAAGGAGACAAGAAGATGCTGATGATGATGACGATGTTGCACTGTACAGTACACGCATCACTATAAAAGACGGTAATGTAATGTCTTTGTCACTATCAGCCTGAATCGACTGTTTCCTGGAAGAAAGGCCAGACTTAGACCTGGGGGACGTTGTCTAAGTTAAGACACTGCGGGCGTCACAAGTCAGTAAACTGAACTGAATCCGATTCTGCTCAGTCCAATCCAGGAAGTCAGTGACAGTGTTGCATCATCGTGCTATTCGTGACTCGCCTTGTCAATTGATACTGTCTGCATGTCTGCTAGCAGCGTCTGACTTCCCGTTACCATGTATTACACCTACGTCCAGGAATGAGACGGTGACCGTCATTTACGGGAATTCCCGATACTCATGCCGGCTTCAACAACTTCCACGTGACTACACTCCCACGTGGTCGTCTGGGCTTCTAAGCTCTCTGTGCTACCATAGTTACGCCCGCGACAATTACCTTTCTTTGTTTTACTGGAGTTTTGTCAGGCATGTGATGGTGAGAGTGTACACGGAGTTTTGTCAGGCATGTGATGGTGAGAGTGTACACGGAGTTTTGTCAGGCATGTCATGGCCGGTGAGAGTGTACACGGAGTTTTGTCAGGCATGTCGTGGTGAGAGTGTACACGGAGTTTTGTCAGGCATGTCATGGCCGGTGAGAGTGTACACGGAGTTTTGTCAGGCATGTGATGGTGAGAGTGTACACGGAGTTTTGTCAGGCATGTCATGGTGAGAGTGTACACGGAGTTTTGTCAGGCATGTCATGGTGAGAGTGTACACGGAGTTTTGTCAGGCATGTCGTGGTGAGAGTGTACACGGAGTTTTGTCAGGCATGTGATGGTGAGAGTGTACACGGAGTTTTGTCAGGCATGTGATGGTGAGAGTGTACACGGAGTTTCCTCACACATCAGATCACCGCGTGGCTCCGTCTAGTGTAACACTCAGTGACTGACTGTGACGTCACTTTCAGTCGGTCTCCATTGGTAACCGGGTCAGTCCTGACCTTGCCCTTTTCTTCATCAATTTAATCATGAGCCTGTGTAACTTATCCACCTCACCCAATGAAAAACTCATGAAACAAACTGTGACCGGCAACTTGGGCTGGTGACCCACCCATCTTGTAGTGATTGACCAGCAGCCCTGACTGTCATATAGAATGGGGTCATTATTTCACAGGTATACTTCTTGTACCTAGACATGCTGACCAAGCAGCCTTGATTGTATTAAAAATATAGAGAGAGAATTCGGCGTCATTATTTCACAGGTATGCTTCTTGTTCCTAGACCCACCGACCAAACAGCCCTGGTTGCACAGAGTACTGATAGGAATCGGGGTCATTACGTCATGGGTATCCGAACCGTCTGATGACAAATGAAGACGACAGTCAACCAACCAACCAACCAACCAACCAGGCAAGCAAGCTGTATGATTAACGTTGCACATACTGACGCTATATTCAGTCAATGAGTCGACACTGATATCATCAGGCGGTAAGTTTGTCAAGTCAAGGCTGGGAGACAGAGTGATCAGAATTCATCAGGTGTTTTCTAAATGAAGTGCTGCAGCTGGAGGTGATCATTAGAATTCATCACGAGGGGCCATACGCTTATTAATGAAGTCCGCTCTATGAAAACCGATCATTATCGTCTAACTACAGTCACGCGCACACGCCATGATCGCTGTACTCACTATACTGCGCAACGTTTGCTGAGGAGTTGAAGGTTTTGTACAAGAATGGCTCTAACACGACAATTTGTTTATCTCCGTTTGGTAATCCGACCACGCCGTAATCAAAGCTACATGATACATACAACACAAATCAGGTGAAGACTCGGAAAGACGGGTTTTCAGTATCTTAAATGTAATCAAATCAACATGGTACATCACAACACACAATCAGGTGAAGAAAGACGGTTTGTATCTCAAATTTATGGTATGGTATGGTATGGTATGGTATGGTATGGTATGGTATGGTATGGTATGAATCAAATCAACATGGTACATCACAACACACAATCAGGCGAAGAAAGACTGCACCAAAAGGAAGCATTGACTAATTCTGCGAGCAGTTTCCGAAACTGTGTGGTGTATGTCTTTACCAACACCGTCCACGTGTATAAAGCGCTTTAGGCAATGTTCAACCCTCGGCTCAAGCTCGGCGGTATAATGTGATCATGAATAAATCGTAGTGATTGGCCCGACGAATTTCATGAATACGCTCCCGACCAGCAAGTAATGTCTCATCTTAAACGCCTCATCTTAAATGGAAAATTCAACCGATTTTGTACACAGAATAATTTACTGTAGCAGATCACTGTCAGCTGACTCGCTCTCCCACTGCCAAAACTGTCAGCCTCATCATCACGTGACTTTAGCAACAGTAGGAACAGGATCAGCTCCTTCGTGGGGTATCATTCCTACCACTGACACAGTCTGCAGCAACATCTACTATCAGCTTCATCATCACGTGACTTTATCAACGGCATATTCAGCACAAGGACAGGACCGAGCTCTGTTGAGGATTATTACTCCTACAACACAATTAAATTTTGCAGTAATACTTCGATTACCGGAGGAACGTCAGTGACAGTGTTCTTTCCGGTCGTCAACGCCCGAAGGTAAATTCTGGGGTAAGAAAGGTAACTTTCGGAACCGTCAACCTCTCCATGCATTAAACTAACTAATCGATCGGCGTTAGCCATGGTAACCAAAGGGGTGGTAGTTTCACTGGCAGTATCCATAGCAACTAGAGGGTTAGTGGTTTCACTGACAGTATCCATAGCAACTGGAGTTTGGTAAGTTTCACTGGCAGTATTCATAGCAACTAGCGGATTGGTAGTTTCTTTGGCAGTATCCACAGCAACTAGAGGGTTGGTAGTTTCACTGGCAATCTCCATAGCAACGAGAGGATTGGTAGATTCACTGGCAGTATCCATAGCAACTAGAGGGTTCGCAGTTTCACGTTAGTATTCATACGCTATCTGAAAGATTATGGTCATAGAAACATGAATTAGCATGATGTATTTTTGGTCAGGAACATGATGTTCAATTCTGACACTTTTGTTTGGCTCAGCACCACAGCGCGGCCATGGTGGAGTCCGTATTGTTCAACCCTTCTCTCTACATCATCCCTCTTTGGGATGACGTCACATGGACAGCTATAGCAGTGACCGTCACATTGACCTTCATAGCGCTACGAACATTACAATGGCACCTGCGTATCGGTTGTTATGGCAACCGATATGTACTTGTCACGGGCTGCGATTCGGGGTTCGGTGCTGATCTCGTTAAGGTCTGAGTTTCAGTAATTCTCTCCCTGTCTCTGCCGTTTTGTCTGCCTGTCTGTCTGTCTGCCTGTCTGTCTCTCTTTGTGTGTGTGTGTGTGTGTGTGTGTGTGTGTGTGTGTGTTAAACAGAGTTCGTGCGACTGAGGGGGGAAAACTCTACCAGCTGGTCGTACCTGGGTTCTGATCACGAGTAGTCTCCCAGTCATATATATAGAGCTTATATAGTGCTATTATAGAGCTTACATGATTAGCTCAATGTTGAAATGTTGAAACATCTCGTGGTTTCTTTCGTGGTAAACCACGAGAACTAATCACGTGAGCTGTTTATGCCACGAGCATTCAGACTCTTATCTCTACTGCTCTAGTCGCATATATTTTCTGCGACATTTTATTTTTCTGGTAGGGTGACTCGTGACTTTTGTACCCCCTCAAAATTCTGCTGACTTGTGAAGAAATTATGCGTAGGACAGTTGAAATTGTTTGATGTTTAGAAGAATATTCGCTCTCTGTCTCCTTACTGTTTCCGGACGTAAAGCACTCATAGTTAACTCACTGAATCACCACTGACTGCACTGGCGAGTGGTGTAAATGTGTATAATGTAGTATGTAGTTAGCTGTTACACCAAATGACTTGGTTGAATTCCGACGAGTACTGATTTGCTCCATGAGGCAGATCAGCTTTAGCACAGGGACGGATCGCGTTATGGAGCAAATACTCGTCGGTATTCAACCAAGTCACGTGGTGTAATGGCTTTATCATTTTTTTCCTCTCATGTATGGTGCATTAATTGTGAGCGCTTATCCGACTACAAGCTGAAATCTATATGTAGTTTGGGGAATCGGCAATTGAGCAGCGTATAGCAGACGCTCGGAGTGGTCAGGAGATCAGTACGCGACAGAAATAAAGTGCGCCTTCTCAGTTACGCTAGCACTACAATGTCAGTTCGCTCAAACCCAAACAAAAACAACAGTTCTTTATTTCGACTAAAGACACAAACCTGGTAACACCGTGAAGGAAACAGAAATGTGCAAAGTCAATGCGAAACCAAAACATGCACAGCTCTGTTTGCGTTGTGAGAGCATGACAGCGTCACTGGTCTAGCCGCCGGGTCCTGCACCTTCCCACCTCGGTTCCTCGCGGAATTCGTGAGTGCTGCTTCTAATATTTTGCGTGCAAGTACAACGATTAAAGCGTCCTTCCACCAACAGCTACATTTTATAATTGCCTAAATGATTCGAACGGTTCAAGGAGCTTCGGTTGAATCGGAGATCTAGACTGACAAGGAATACGCTTACCTTCACAGCGGATAGCAGACGACTGCTTTATGTCACAGGCTTTTGGTTGGAAGATGTTGAAACTGGCTTTGATTTGAGTACGCAGTGCTTTGTCGGTAAAGTCTCATGTCGTTTTGAACTTCAACAGCGATATCTGCGCCTAGCTTGCCACGGCCAGTCAAGTCAGCGAATTAGGCCAGTACCCGGGATAGGCCATCTTCCAGTCAACTTTTTGAGAACGGGTTTTGGTTAGTGTTCCTTGAAACTGTCCATGATTTGAGTAAGCAGTGCTTGTTAGGTATCGGGTAAAGTCATTTTTTACTTGAACAACTAGTTAATGAAATGGAAACACCGATACCGAGCCGTAAACATGTTTCGTTTTTGTCGGCCGTGTTGACACAAGATGATCGGGGTGCCGCGCACCAGGCTAACCCTAACCCTAACCCTAACCCTAATATCTTCTTCTGTGATTCTCTACCAAAAGGTTCTGTCTGTGTTCTTTCTATCTATATAGATAAAACCTTGGCAGGGAACACATGTAAATGGTTGTCATGTGATGTGTCACATGAGTTATTTTCACTAGTGAGATTCCCTCACTTATACAACGGGAGAGATCAAAGCGGAAAGCCGGTAATGGATGATCCTATACTATTCTAGGCTGGTTTTCGGGGGTAGGGCCGTAGGTGTAGTCGGAGGGAGGCGACACAGAAGAAAGTTGTAGCCTTCGGCAGAGGGTCACAACTTTCTTCTGTGTCACCTGCGCCTACGGCCCTACCCCCGAAAATCAACCTATAATAGTTTTGTTTTCACTTCAACTCTGAAAACTGAAGTTTAAAAACCAACAATTCGGATAAAGTTAATAGCTTCTCCCTCCAGGCTCGTTACAAGAGAAAATCTATGAGGCGCCATTTGCATGAAGCGGGCCTGTAGATTGAAGCTCGTTGAACAGTACATGTATCGCAATGTTTGTGCGTTTGGCACGTGCGAAACTGAGCTGAAACTATCATATCAATTTATGAAACCTACCTTAGTGATTAATCTCAGTTTTAAAAAGCGAGTTTTCGCGTAAAGCTGAGTTATAAAACCAATCCAGCTGTGGTGCAAAGCCGCAAGCCGGCTTGGTGCAAACGTCGCTCCATATAAAATCGGTGAATGGCCGCTCCCGCTTGAAACTTTCCCATGACTTCTTTGATGTAGGTATGTACGTGAAATGTTTGTTGCATTGTCTGGGCAGTTTGTTGTGTTCATCTTCGAAACGTTTGCGCCATTTCGCTCATTCTCTTACCATTTGCTTGCTCCAGAGTCCTATCAGTATCGCTATGCTGACGCAGCTATCTGCCTCTGCAGAAATGATTTCAGTAACAGACGACTGCCCGTTCGGAGAATCTTTCGTTAGATTTTGCGAGGGCTGTGTCTACAAATCGGCAAAAAATCGGCCTGCGTTCGCGCATGTTGATATTTAGTGACAGTCATAAAATCATTTAAAATGAGTTTCCGTATGCACGTAATCTTCGGTTGAGGCTATATCCGAAACGATTTTACGGCTTCGCAGCACGGAAGCAATAGATGAAAGTCAAGCGCACATGGAACCGCACCGGACTGGCTGGTTTACCGCAATGTCAAGGGCACTGGAATTTTTTTAAGCCTGGTGGGTCTTAGACAGGGACTTTAGCAGTGTTTGCGTGGGTATCGCCTTTATTTACAAAAAAATATCGACGTCCTTTCCCTTGGCGACCCCACGGCTCTCCGCCAATTCTGAAATGAAAAAAAAAAAAAAAATCTGTATTGCGTATTCAGTGACTGTTCAGTGAAGGCTCGCATTGTCTTCACTCGCTGTACACGTAATTCTGACGTCTACGTTGTTCTGTACGCTGTCTTCACTGTATTACGTCTACATGTCCCACAGCGCCTGGATGCCATTGGGTTCTCTGTGTTTGCTGGCTGTCTGACGTCATCGGGTTATGAACGTCACAAGTTAATGAACAGCCGCCGTGTGGTGCCAGTGTGTCTTGACGTCACTGACATGGACAGTATTCGTGACGTTGTCAGCCTGATGACGTCACGAATTCCGGCGGGAACAGGTACGTGACGTCTGACCCAGTGATTACGAGAAAGTGGCTGTGGCAATTCCATAATATTTGCTCCAAAATGGACGATCAGTTACGACTGCTTCTCCGTCTCCAGTTTCGCCATTTCTGCTTCAGGCGGCGTAAAAGCAAATATGGAGGCTGAGAAACATGCGTAACCGACCGTCGACCATTTTAGAACAAACATCAAGTTGTTGGAATGACCCGGCGCCCTATTACTAGTAGTGTAAAGCGTGCTTCAGAAAGAGAATTCTTGTTACTTGAAAACGTGTGGCACGGTTTTTCCTTCACAGATGAATAGATTGAGGAATTGACAACATCACATAAGGAGCACATTTCGGGAAAATTAGCAGTAACAGTGATTTGTGTGTACTGTTAAAGGATTATGGGGTCTGTGTGTGCTGTTACAGGAGTATGTGTCTGTGTGTACTGTTACAGGAGTATGGGTCTGTGTGTACTGTTACAGGAGTATGTGTCTGTGTGTACTGTTACAGGATTAAGGGGGTCTGTGTGTATGTTACAGGAGTATGGGTCTGTGTGTACTGTTACAGGAGTATGGGTCTGTGTGTACTGTTACAGGAGTATGGGTCTGTGTGTACTGTTACAGGAGTATGGGTCTGTGTGTGTACTGTTACAGGAGTATGGGTCTGTGTGTACTGTTACAGGATTAAGGGGGTCTGTGTGTACTGTTACAGGATTAAGGGGATCTGTGTGTACTGTTACAGGTGTCTGTGTGTACTGTTACAGGATTAAGGGGGTCTGTGTGTACTGTTACAGGATTAAGGGGGTCTGTGTGTACTGTTACAGGATTATGGGGATCTGTGTGTACTGTTACAGGAGTATGGGGTCTGTGTGTACTGTTACAGGAGTATGTGTCTGTGTGTACTGTTACAGGATTAAGGGGGTCTGTGTGTACTGTTACAGGATTAAGGGGATCTGTGTGTACTGTTACAGGAGTATGTGTCTGTGTGTACTGTTACAGGAGTATGGGTCTGTGTGTACTGTTACAGGAGTATGTGTCTGTGTGTACTGTTACAGGATTAAGGGGGTCTGTGTGTACTGTTACAGGAGTATGGGTCTGTGTGTACTGTTACAGGAGTATGGGTCTGTGTGTACTGTTACAGGAGTATGTGTCTGTGTGTACTGTTACAGCTGTGTGTACTGTTACAGGATTAAGGGGGTCTGTGTGTACTGTTACAGGAGTATGGGTCTGTGTGTACTGTTACAGGAGTATGGGTCTGTGTGTACTGTTACAGGAGTATGGAGTCTACGTCTGTGTGCACTGTTACAGGATTATAGGGTCTGTGTGCACTGTTACAGGATTATGGGGTCTGGTCAACAACGCTGGCATCCTGCCGGCAATGGCGCCGTTGGAGCTGACACCACGTGACACTTTCCAGCGAACCATAGCGGTCAACTTGATGGGTCAAATTGAAGTCACCCGTGCATGTCTACCGCTCGTCCGGCGGTCACGTGGTCGGATCATCAACATGTCTAGTGCGGCGGGAAGACTGGGCTTTACGTCTGTAGATTACACGGTGTCCAAGTATGGCGTGGAGGGATTCTCCGACTGTCTTAGGTGAGACCCTAATAATCTGCACTAGTAGTTGTACCATGGCGTGGAGGGATTCTCGGACTGTTTTAGGTGAGACCCTAAAGATCTTCACTAGTACTTGTAGAATGGCGTGGAGGGATTCTCCCACTGTCTTAGGTGAGACCCTAATAATCTTCAGTATAATCTGATAATGTGTCGGCTGATGGAAGACGAGGCGAGGACACAAACAGTATACAAATCAGTGCCACGGTTTTATCGTGTCCTGCTAACTGATTCGTCTGAACACCCTGTGTTGACTGTATGTCCCAGATGTCAATACGTGTTGACTGTATGTCCCAGATGTCAATACGTGTTGACCGTATGTCCCAGATGTCAATACGTGTTGACTGTATGTCCCAGATGTCAATACGTGTTGACCGTATGTCCCAGATGTCAATACGTGTTGACTGTATGTCCCAGATGTCAATACGTGTTGTCTGTATGTCCCAGACGTCAATATGTGTTGACTGTATGTCCCAGATGTCAATACGTGTTGACTGTATGTCCCAGATGCCAATACGTGTTGTCTGTATGTCCCAGACGTCAATATGTGTTGACTGTATGTCCCAGATGTCAATACGTGTTGACTGTATGTCCCAGATGTCAATACGTGTTGACCGTATGTCCCAGATGTCAATACGTGTTGACTGTATGTCCCAGATGCCAATACGTGTTGTCTGTATGTCCCAGACGTCAATACGTGTTGACTGTATGTCCCAGATGTCAATACGTGTTGACTGTATGTCCCAGATGTCAATACGTGTTGACTGTATGTCCCAGATGTCAATACGTGTCCACTGTATGTCCCAGATGTCAATACGTGTTGACTGTATGTCCCAGATGTCAATACTTGTTGACCGTATGTCCCAGATGTCAATACGTGTTGACCGTATGTCCCAGATGTCAATACGTGTTGACTGTATGTCCCAGACGTCAATATGTGTTGACTGTATGTCCCAGATGTCAATACGTGTTGACTGTATGTCCGAGACGTCAATACGTGTTGACTGTATGTCCCAGATGTCAATACGTGTTGACTGTATGTCCCAGATGTCAATACGTGTTGACTGTATGTCCCAGATGTCAATACGTGTCGACTGTATGTCCCAGATGTCAATACGTGTCGACTGTATGTCCCAGATGTCAATACTTGTTGACTGTATGTCCCAGATGTCAATACGTGTTGACTGTATGTCCCAGATGTCAATACGTGTTGACCGTATGTCCCAGATGTCAATACGTGTTGACTATATGTCCCAGATACCAATACGTGTTGTCTGTATGTCCGAGACGTCAATATGTGTTGACTGTATGTCCCAGATGTCAATACGTGTTGACTGTATGTCCCAGATGTCAATACGTGTTGACTGTATGTCCCAGATGTCAATACGTGTTGACTGTATGTCCCAGATGTCAATACGTGTCCACTGTATGTCCCAGATGTCAATACGTGTTGACTGTATGTCCCAGATGTCAATACTTGTTGACCGTATGTCCCAGATGTCAATACGTGTTGACCGTATGTCCCAGATGTCAATACGTGTTGACTGTATGTCCCAGACGTCAATATGTGTTGACTGTATGTCCCAGATGTCAATACGTGTTGACTGTATGTCCCAGACGTCAATACGTGTTGACTGTATGTCCCAGATGTCAATACGTGTTGACTGTATGTCCCAGATGTCAATACGTGTTGACTGTATGTCCCAGATGTCAATACGTGTCGACTGTATGTCCCAGATGTCAATACGTGTCGACTGTATGTCCCAGATGTCAATACTTGTTGACTGTATGTCCCAGATGTCAATACGTGTTGACTGTATGTCCCAGATGTCAATACGTGTTGACCGTATGTCCCAGATGTCAATACGTGTTGACTGTATGTCCCAGATACCAATACGTGTTGTCTGTATGTCCGAGACGTCAATATGTGTTGACTGTATGTCCCAGATGTCAATACGTGTTGACTGTATGTCCCAGATGTCAATACGTGTTGACTGTATGTCCCAGATGTCAATACGTGTTGTTATGTCCCAGCTTAGGCAGACTGTCTTCGTCAGTATCATGAGGTATGTGTGTGTGTGTGTGTGTGTGTGTGTGTGTGTGTGCGTGCGTGCGTGCGTGTGTGCGTGTGCGTGTGCGTGCGTGCGTGCTTGTGTGCGTGCGTGCGTGTGCGTGTGCGTGTGTGTGTGTGTTTTCTGCCATCAGACGTGAAGTGCACCGTGACGGAGTGCGCGTGTCGGTCGTCACGCCTGGCGGGTTTCAGACAAAGTTGATCAACCCGCAACAAATGTTTGACGACATGGAGGAGGCGTTTAGTGCCGCCCAACCACACGTACAGCAACACTTTGGGGCCGGCTACGTCAGTACCCGTAAATATCACCCTCCTACTCGTAAATATGACGTCACTACCCGTAAACATCTTCCTACTCGTAAACATGACGTCAGTGCCCTCCTACCCTAAATACTACGCGTAAATACCACCTTCCTACCTGTAAATATGACGTCACCACTCGTAAATATGACGTTACCACCCGTAAATATCACCCTTCTACACGTAAACGTGAAGTCATCATTTATAAAAACGAACACATTCTTTATAATAATGATATAACAAGAACATTTAACAAAGGTAAACTAACACTTACAGTCATAAACGACGCCTATTGCCTTGTTTCTAGTAGCGCCTTGTTTCTAATAGCGCCTTGTTTCTAGTAGCGCCTTGTTTCTAGTACCGCCTGTTTGTGGGTCACAACTGATTATCGGAAAAATAATTACTTCCAGTGTGTGTGTGTGTGTGTGTGTGTGTGTGTGTGTGTGTGTGTGTGTGTTTTACAGGAAGACAGATGTTTGACCGTCTTGTCAAAGTGGGTTTAGGCAGCTCAGCGATTCACGTGGTGACTGACGCTTACGAGCACGCTCTGTGCGCGCGCTTCCCGCGTACTCGTTATGTGGTGGGCATGGACGCCAACCTACTGTTCATTCCTTTGTCCTACCTCCCCGACTGTCTAGCGGACATGCTGCTGGTATACTGCTACCCGTTCAACAGATTCCTGGCTTGACTGCTACCCGTTCAACAGGTTCCTGGCTCAGCGATCTTGTTTGGCAGCCATGACTGAGCATGAGGGTAGATGCAGACTTTTTTGTGACAGCTCGCTTGCAACCAATCTGAACGCACCG